>JAKSZP010000003.1:0-590056 GCA_022478985.1 Massospora cicadina
TAGAAAGGTTTAATTTGATTGTGGGTATTTTAATATCAGATTCTTTGGATTGGTGTACATTACAGATTAGTAGAACCACTTTGACGCAGATTCATTTAAATTGATACCTCTGCACATCTCACTTTACAGTAATCTGTTCTGATTGGATGAATATAAAGTTTTTTTATAGATAATAAGGAAAGTAGGATTTCATTCATGATCCACTTTATTACTTATCCAGTCAAAACTTCCTGAAATTATATGGCTTTTTTGAATTAGGGTGATTGTGATCATTTTTTGATAAACTTTAGGTAACTGGGTTGAAAATGAGATGAGTCCTAGGGTCCTGTCAATATCATGGATTGAACTACCTCTCTACAGACCACTTCTATGATTTTAACAAGGAAGAAGAGGAAAAGGAGGACTGAGAGGAAGGATCCATGGAGTCCAAAGCTGTAACCCACTGATAATCTACAACGTTAGCTAGGTCACTCAACTGAAAAAGTGGCTCACTGGAACCTTGGGACCCCTTTTATACTTGTAGGGGTTCTGGTCTCAATCTGAACAGAGAGATGTGCTTTTAGACTTACAACAAAAAGGCTTACATGCAGGTTTCTGAGCTACTGTCTATATAAGAAGCTTCCTGTTGTAATACCAGCTCCACCTCTTTTCCTATAATTGAGCTCTTTTTTGGAATAACAATTAATAAGTCGAAGAAAAAGCACCTCATTTTGATACATGTCAAATAATCTAAACCATTAATCCTTAGAATTACAAAAGCTCACAATGAACACATTAAAACACTATACAGATAATAGTGTTAATTGGTCACAAAGAGACTAAGATTTTATTTGATTAAACACATAATCAAAGGCATAAATGTCCGGGTAGCAAGTCACTTATTAATAAGTAGAATACAAGAGCGTGGCTCCCACAATTTCTTTGTAGTTCATATATTCTCATATTTTAAAATTTAGGGACTATACCATAGTTATTGGATTAAACTACTTAGGCTCAAAGTATAATTTATTTACAAAATGTAGAAGGATATTATTTCTGTTTATTATCTTCATCTTATCAATCAGTAACTACATGTATTATACTAAACTAGCATTTTGAATAATCTTTTACCAAACATTGACTTCCAAAAAGGATTATAAGAGTAATCATGAGCAGATCTAAAGACTTTGGATGAACTATACTATTAGTGAACTATCTACGTCATTATGACTTCATTACATGCTTTCTGCAGTTTATATCAAGTATTTTTATTTCTCATTTTTACTATTATACTATAATCTCTTTGAATTTCTTAGGTATGGCATTATTCTACTTAACATTTATAAAGCTTCATAAGGTATAAACTCATAGAAACTTGAAAAAATTAGAAAATTGTCTTTTTTATAATATGAAATCTTATCAAATACAAACTATTTATAAATGAAATATAAATCTTCTTGAATCTTAGATACTGTTTTAAAATATGACAAATTAAACATTTGTTCACTTTATAGTTATAATTTTATGACAATATATATACATGAATCTATTGATATATGACGGTAGCTCTTTCATACAATAAAATATAGGCGTGGGCGTTGTATCAGGATAGCATGTGTACTTTATATTAAGCGCATACTCTAATAATATTACAATAATCCTCTGTACTAATTGAAGATACTTTTATAAATGCAACAAACAGAAGTAATTTTTACTTTAAATTCCTGTTAGACATAAGCAACAATATCTTATAAGAGATAAATAAGCAAATTCTCACAAATATAGTGTACACATAAAATTGCATACTACTTTAATAATGCCGTTTAGAGACTCTACAAGTCATATATTATTTAATGAAAGAGTAATTGGTCAGCTCTCTATATAACAGGAAGTGGTAATTGAAAGGGTTTCAAGGACAATTTTTTGGACACAGTAGGGTCATGCATTAATTGATACAAGTTTAATTCTGGTATAACTTAATATATAGTCCAGCTAACCCTAATAAATAAATAAATAGAAAATCTATAATTACTAGAACGGTAATTAAGCTAACGCAATCATATATCTAATAGAATTAATGATATCTGAGATTCTAGTCTATTTTTGTACACACTTTATTTATTCAGAATTTTTAATGGATTTGACCCAAATGTGTCCTGTGGTATTAAATCCTGATTTGGTAACCATTAATTACTTAGTCGTCAAGTTGAGCTTTTTTTAGTTCCTTTTCTACATGCAAATTGATTTCATATAGCAATTTATTAATATAATCTATTACCCAAATCTGGACTATATATTAATAAAAGAACATTAGGTTATTTTTCTAATGACTAAAATCACCTGAACTTCCAACAGTTCCCATAAGATCTCTCTTGAGGGAAACAAAGAGTCTTAAATAGAATATATATCATATACACCCACATCAGTACCAACTACAGTTACAGAGTACTTTTGTTCATTTTTGTATACAATCCTATAAATCCAGACTATTTGTATATAATCTAGATGCTTTTACATCAGATTACAATAGTAGTTGAGAATGCTAACTCCTTAACGATATCCTTGAAGAGCTGGTCTCTTACCATTAGCGCTATTGATCTCTTAATGCTTTTCAGAAACTGTAAAGTCTGAAGCTAAGGCTTATAAATGAATTATAACATCCTTAAAATTTATATTCTTGTAAGAATAGTTGGTTTAAATTATTGCCATTATAGGACGCACACTGGTGGCTAAAACTGCTTAAATCCATATAACACATAATAAGTGGATATTTTTGTTGTGTTTTTCCTTCTCCTACATTCCAACATAGCACTTGATGGGTAACGTTGCACCTTTCTAAGTCTGTTGAAGCTATTTATTTTCATATGGAATCTAAGAATCTGTTGACACTTTCAACTGCTCTATTTTTAACTGAATATTAGCTATCAAAAAACGTTTCTGATATTAATAAGATTATTAATTAATAAAAAAGTGTGATGTCTTTAAAAACTTATTTGCAAGGGAACTTGATATAATCGTTATAACACTTTTTAATTATCATAAAAGAGATAGTAGCTTTTGCAGTGACATCTTAAGCAGACGTGACTTCAATTTATCTATTAAAGTAATATGCATCATTAGTTAAAAGAGATGTCCATTTTTAGCTATTAAAAACAGCTATGTCGTTTCTTAACAAGCTTTTAAGGCATCACTAGGCATTAAGTTCTCTTATAAAAGCATGGATTAGGTACACATAACTTTTACATAAAAAATAAGGTCTTTTGTAAGCCCTGAACTGAGTACTAATGCTTTTTGTTAAAATTAAATTTAAGCATTGGTAAGTCTTCATATAGCCTCTTAAACTAATTTAACATATTCTAACAAGCTAACTGGGTTTTATGTGAGAAAGGTTTGGATTAACCAAGCGCCTTACTCCAATTGCTCAAACCTCTAATACCTGCTTAATCTGCACTTTTTAATTTATAGGTCAATTTTTTTCTAAACATTCTTTTATCGTTGCCCATGACTTATAATAAGGAGCATACATTATCCTCTTTTAACAAAACAGTCATATCAGGCAACCTAGAAATTTTCATCAACATTATAATAAACCCCCTAAAAAAGTAATGGTATAATTATAGTTAAAATCCAAAGCCCACTGTGAAGCTTCCATATGGTTCCTTTATCTTCTGTAACCACCTTAAGGAGAAGTGGTTGGTAATTATAGTAAAGTTTTATTGCCATGGAAAAGTAGAAGTGCTTATTAGCTAACCCAATTGACCAAAAACTATAAATAGTATAGGGTAAAAATTATTTTAGCCTTCATGTGATTATACTTATGAAGTAGGCATTAGAATAATTCACCTTTATTAGCATTGTGATGAATTAAAGTTGCTACAAAAGCCACGTTAATGATGTTTTCAATTAGCTTTAAATCTTATATTAACAGGGTATGTCAAAACAGGTGACCTATCAAAAGCATTCCTTAGATACACAAAATATAGCTGTTGCTCTAAAGCCATACAAACCCCTTTTGTTAGAACTAGAACTTAAGAGCTATATCTCTACTGTACAGGTGAGTTCTAACTTTAAATATGCTTTCTATATGATTACATAAACTTAAAAAACAAAAAAAATCCCAAAGTTAACATAATAAAGCTTTTTATAAAGAAAATAAGAATACTATAAAATCTTTTACAAATATTGGTTAAGGCTTGCAAGTGGCAGTGTTATTAGTCATACTAGGCTTTTAAGAGCAATTAATATCTCAAAAGTATTCTTCTCCAAATACGATTACATACATTATGCACCTACAAAAACACAGAATCCTTATTAGTACCAGATTTTGCTAATAAATGAAAGAAATATTGGGAATTTTTATTTATTTGCTGAAATGCCATGGAAACTAAGGATAGTAAGGAGACACTATAATTAGCTAAGGTAATAGTAAAGTTTGTGAAACAACAATTTTATGATGAAGAGATATAGGTTAAGATCGGTGTATCCACCCTTTAGGTTGGGACCACCTAGTGCTAAAAAAGAGGATCCTGGTCAATAATATAATAACTGATCTTTGTATAAGTCTCTGGGTCAAATTAAGTACATGTAAATATATGGGCCAGTAGTAACGTCAGTTAGGTGGCAAGGAATTGATTGTAAATAAGGTACTAATTTTAGTTTGCAATGGTTCATAAAAATTTATTTAACACATTATTCAGTAGTGGCCTGACAAACTTAAAAGCTTTTACTACAGAATTTATTTAACTTAGCAAAAATGAAATTGGAGTCATAATTTAGTATTGGATAATTATAGTTATAAAGTAAATGAATATAAGCTATCTTATGGAATGTCAGACAAAACCTCAACATTTCTCACCACTTGACCAGCATCAGGGAATAAAGATGAGTGGGGACCAGATGGTTTATCTGAGGTTAAGACCTTCAGGACAGTGCGTGGTTGTTGACCATATTAATTTCTACCCAGTTATCTTATTTCATATCCATAAAGGCATGGACTGGTAAGTTGACCTTAGTTGGTTTTAGTGTGAGCTGTAATTCTGTCATACTTTAAAGGGTAAACCAAAATGCTATATAATCCAGATGACCAGCCCCTCAAGCTGGATTACGAGCAGTTCCTTTAAAGAGGCAGGAATAGTAAGCCCCAAGTGGAGCCCCACTCTTTTAATAGCGGCTTTTCTCATATGGGGGATGAGCGGTATGTTACTGCCATAGATCCTAAAAAACCTTCTTCTCTGCCCCAATTCCTCTTCTGATCTGATAAAATTTATTCAAGGTGTAGCAGAGAGGTGGTTCAGTTTAATCCTTCAGTAGGAACCTAATGCTTATCACAAGAGTGGCTTGGTCAAAGATGAAATTCAATAAACCGCCCTACCCCACTTAAATCCTCATATGAGCCCTAGTTCATCTAGTAAATCAGATAGGTTTATATTTAGTAGTTTGAAATGTGGATTGAACCTGAGAACAAATATCTCCAACAATATTTGTTTGATAAATTATATTGATAGGAGAGGTTTCTACAGAACAGGTTTTAGTAGCTTAATTACTGTAGAAATCAGTTCTAGATTGGTAATATCCCTCTACTTCTTGTTATGATTCGGTGGACATGATATCAAAACTTTTTATGATGCAATCAAAGTCACCTAGTAAATTTCTATAGTCCATCGTGCAGTGACCAGTCTGCCAATCAGGGATCTTACAGATACCTGTTGCTTGCAAATCACTAAGCTCCTTTCCCTCAGTGTTAGGCAACTGCCCTCCTTAGGGTAGGCTGATAGGTTATTTTTAGCACTGGCACTCTTTTCTTAGCACTAGTAGTGCCCAAAGCACTGCCACCCTTTAATTTAAAAAACAACCTTGTTCTAACTTGTATACCAGAGTAATCTTCACCAACATTTTTGCTTTCATAATGGTAATAGTATTTGCAATGCACGACAAAAATCTGCATGTTAGTTTAGTGCCTTTGGAGAAGTTTTCTCACTCCTCAGTTCATTAGTTTTCCAAATTCTAGCAGAATTCATATACCTTGGCTTTTCTAATCATATCAGCTAATACATATGCACATCGCAGATGCTACTTACTTGAATATACCCTGCCATTCTGCCTTAAATTGGTGCAATCTGCCCATTCTATACTCCCACATTATCTTAATTCATTCTTCGCTGATAAAGAACAGCTTTGTATCACTGAGGGGTTGTTGCCGTCCCTGCCTCTTCCACCCACAAGAGTTGTTTCAGTAAGACCCACAGTTGCCCCATTACAGCCTCCTGGCTTGTTATGGGGCCTTTACACCATCTAACAGTCACAAGTTCAGCTGAGCCCTTGGCATTCTGGGCCATTCACTGAAAACTAATGCCCTTTATCACATGTCAGTCTTCTTTTTTCAGCTAGCTTAAACCCTGACATAATTTTTAACCAACATTCTTGGTGTTTTCCACTCTTCTCACTGGTTTGAGTGAAACGTTTGCCTACCTAGCTGTTAAGAGATCCACTAAACTCAAATCTTAATACTATTTCCTTTGTTGAAAAATATGGGGTTTACCCCTGAATCACACCTGGTCATCTAATCATGTAGGTCAAACTGATGTTCTTAAATAAAAGTTGGGCTTGCCAGTTACCAAAATGCCATTTCTCAGCTTGGCTTATTCTTCCACATCCCATTCTCTTTATGAATCCACTCTTGGGGATCAGACTAGTTTCAGCTTTTCTATTAACTTTCTGTTCTAGGACAAGCAATGTAACTGTACAGGCGGCCTGGATAGAGGGACGGATAGCAATTTTATGGACCCTAGAATGGTACACACATTATAACTAAACTAAAATGTGGCCCATCCCATATTAAACATCTTCTTATCCTATAAAATTTCACGCTATTAATCAACCATTACAATTCTTTGTGCATAGAATTATAAGCATGAGATTATTCTACATCAATTACTGATTTATTATATCCTGTAAACTTGTTCAGGTTGGTAACTTTATCAACAAGTGCTATCACAATGGAATAAAATCTCTCCTTCACTAATATTGAGCTCAGTAAAATTACCACTAAACGATACCCTTTCTCCTGAGCCTCCTTGAGCTTACCTTACCTTCACTTCCACTCCTCATGAATATTCCGCCATATTTCCCTTCTAATCTCGCCCCATACATAGAATTATCTGGCATGAGACTATCTACTAGGCCAAACTTTTACAGAGTATGATCTAGAATTTCAGATTGATGGTAAAATTCATAAAGAAAGACTGTCCATTATACCCTCACACAGAGGAAGAGGACAGAGCTTTATATGTATGTCTAGACAATATGCTGGCAAAAAGCTGATTTTTCGAAATCATCATCCATTGCTTTCCACGTTGTCTTTGCTCAAAAGACAGAAGGAACCCTGCGGTCATGCGTTTGTTAAAGAGATTTCAGTAATGTGATAGTTACAGACCCCTACCTCCTCCCACTGAAACTATCTATAGCTCATAAAAATTTTAAAATAGCAGCTTTTCTCTAAATCTGATTTGGTGAATGCCTTCAATCTTATAATATTCATTAATAACATAAGTGGCTCCCTGCCATATGCGCGAATAGGGGAATCTTTTAGTTTACAGTAAAGCATTTGGGTTAAAGAACGCAACAGCAAACTTTCACCGCCTCATAGATGATGTCCTGGGGTAATCTGAGCTTCTCCTGCGCAGTTGCCTACTTTGATGACATCTTAATTCTTTCTACCTCTCATGAGCAACAAGACGCAGCTTTATTTAGTCATAGCTGACATCTACAGGGCTTGGCTATTAAGTAAACCCTTTAAATGCAAATTCTTTCGTGATGAGGTGACCTTTTGAGGAATCTAGTTTTAAAGGAGGGGTTTCAGTTCCTCCAAGCAAGCTAGAAGATCATACATTCTTGTCCATCCAAAAAACAGCCTTGAAGCTTACTGGGGATGATGATCTTCCTCAATATGTTCTCCCCAGCTCTTGCTCAACTATTAGCTCCCTTGCATTCCCTGAATGGCAAGACACACCTTTAAAAGGGACACCTAATGCCTACAAGCGTTTGACTCATTAAGGAGGTTTATACCGCGCAAGTCCTCAGGCACATTGACAAGTCTAATCCCTTCATAGTGCATGTAAGGAATCTTTAGTTGTCATGAGTGCTGTACTCCTCTACGAGCATGATAGGGCTGAACATCCTGATGTTTATTTTTCTTAGAATTTCTTGACCACTTAGCATGCTTTGGAAACTCTATGACAAAAAACTGGCGTTTGTGTCTTGGTCATTAACTCACTGGCGCTACCTCTTCCAAGGTACCCAGCATGAGATTATTGTGCACAACTACTAAAAGTCCCTGATGTCTTATAATAAACCCAAAATCTCGCCCATCGTCATGCCCACAAGTTACCATGGTCTACGCAACTTTAACTTCAATTGTGAGTTTGTGAAAGGGGCTTAAATTTCTTGCCAGACATGTTAAGTAAAAGCCAGCCATGTACCTCAGAATAGAAGAGCTCCTTGACCTTACTATCTTTAGCCTGCCACCCAAATTTTGACGCTGGATCCTCTTTCCGTTTAATCTGCTTTTGTCACCAAACTCTCCCCTCCTTAACTAAATACTCGCCGCCCAAATGACCTTCCCAGAAGGGATCACTTTATATGAGGACTTAAAATCTAAATCTCATAAGCTTACTCTCTATACCCTCAAGGAAAGGGTAATCTTATTAGGAGAATGAGTCATTGTTCCTTCTGCCCTTCATAAACAGGTAAATTAAGAGCATTATTATCCTCTATAACTGTGGGCACCCTGGGTCTAAAAAGTGTGGAACTGGTTAACAGACTTATAACTTGCTGGGACCATCCAAGGAGACCCCATATAAATTTTTCGTGTAGTATGTGCACAATCTAAATTTGATAGATCTGGGAAAAAAAGCCTCTTGCATCTATTGAAACAAATAGAGAGCCTCAGGACTTCACTATCGGTGATTTTATTATAAAGTTGCCACCTTCCATGGGGTTTGATGTGATCATGATGTTGGTTGATCGCTTCACCAAGTTTGCACACTTCATCCCCTGCAGCACAAAGATCACTTCTGAAAAAATAGCAGCCATGTTTGCGACTAATATTCTCTATGTTTGGACCCTTCAGGGAGATATGAGCAACTGTGGGCCCCAATTCACCACCAGGTTCTGTAGTACCCTTCTTGACCTCCTACATATTAACCCTGCATGTCTACCACGTGTTGCAAGAAGAACTGCAACTGGGAAAGATAGGTGTTGGCGTTCATGCTAAATAATGGCCCAAATTAACTTGAGAGCAAACTAATAAATCATTTGATGATCCTCCTATGGGTTGAGCCTTCTGGAAGCAAAAGGATTAATGTTATATAAGCCTTTTTCTTAGGTGGACAAGAATTAATAAAAATGCTTTAAAAATTGTCATGAGAGAGATCAGTGTATCCCCCTTTAGGTTGGGACCACCTAGTGCTAATAAAAAAGAATTATCATGAGATGAGACTCTGCCTTGATGCCAGTGGCCGCCATCTGGATTTCCTTACACAACAGAAGACCAACAATTTCAAGGAAAATCAAAGGATGAGGCTGCAGATTGACCCTTATACTGATGAGAATCAAAGACCTGTACAAAGAGGACTTGAGAACTTCGTCTGCCACAGAACACCTAATCACCTTATAAATATTAAAAGTTTTACAAATAAGATTGTTGTATTCTTCCCCTAGCGAATTTATATCTATTTCTACCTCTTTATATAGTTATGATTATAATTGTCATAACCCAGGATGGTGCATATATACCAGACCCTGAAGGGACGAAAGTGCTACGCCATCGCCTCTCTCCAGCCAATTTTAATCATCATGTCATCATGAAGACCAATCACAACTTCTGTTCCCGATGTTCTGGGCACCATAAATTTGAGAAATAAATTTTTCTTATGATATGAGAAAATAGGCACAGGTATGTTTACACTACAATAGGTAAGACTGTGTGAAGACAGCTTTCCTCCAATAAACATAAAGCTTGGTAAAAATATAAGCCTTTAATTTAGAAAACCCCCAAAGAGGGAGATGAGCTTAACTCGATGGGGTATACTTCTCAATTTGAGTTACAACCAATTCAACCTAAGAGCAAATAAAACTGGGCTACCCATGAGTTCAACCTTCCTATTTTAATTCCAACAATCCCACCTCCAAACTGACAACCTAGCCAAAACTTTCCAGCAGCTTCTTGATGGGATCTATTCCACCAAGGCCTGCTCTAGTTGTTTGCAAGCTTCTACTGTCCAATTCTATATGCAAAGAACTTATGGCTTGGTTATCTTAGCTAATAATGAGTTGGCTGGTGAGGCAGAACCCAACCTCCAGCAGTTTTTACATCCAGCTCTCCATAATCTCCTCTAATTGGTGGGATTACATCATCAAGAGTACTACAACAGCTGGGATGAGTATAGAGCCCTAACTCAAACCTGGTGAAATCCTATAAAACTGCCTTCTCTTATAACTATGACAATAAGGAAGCTATCCAGGAGAACCTCCGCCTCATTAATGCCGTCAGAATTCAAATCGCCATGTTGGACTCTGTGATCTCTGGATATATAGATACCCTCCTTACTCGGTAGATTTTGGTGTGGTCTTAAAGTTGAATGAGTACAACCAAAATACCGCTTCAGAAGTTGCTGCCCAAACCTAAACTTTGGATCCATTTTAGAGCAATTTAGTCATATAGTAGTCCTGCTTGATCAGCTTCAGCGCTAAAATGAGTATATCAACAAGGAGCCATGGGGTGTCAAAGGGCTTAGAGGTCCTAAAGATACAAGAGATGCCAAGAGGGATGAGGGACAACCAGGTTCCAGAGGGGCCCACTGGCCCCCCTGATCACCAATTCCCCTAGCTGAAGGCTCCAAGGACCCCATTTATGGAGAGATGCTCAAAAAGTTGGAGGGCCTTCAGAAACATGTTGAAAGCATCACTCAAAGATGTGGAGCTTTTCCTGATGTAAGCCCCATCAATTTTGCCATCACCTTAGGAGCACTCAACTTCAAATTGAAAAAATTTATGGAGGCTCAAGAATTTTACCAACAAATATCTTGATGAGATGAAACAGAAATACACAAAAATTTGATGCTCCCATCAGTTTCTGTGAGTCCAAGATTTTAAACTTGAAGCCCCCAAATTGATCAGAATGTTAACACCAGTGCTCTTAATCAATGCTGTAATAAGCTCCAGGACTTAGATAAGATTCAAAGTCAAATGAATTAGCAGGCCCCTGCACATATGCTGATTCAGTGTCCACCGATTTCTGCCAGATTATTAAAGCTGCCATGCATGTCCTCTCCACACCAGTTGGACCAGCTTCAAGCCTAGCTTCAAAGAGTGTTTCATTTCAGAAAAAGAAAGCATTAAGTCATTTTTAAAGCCTTTGAGAGTGCTATGGAAGAGGCCACTAATTGACAAAGTGTCAAGCATATCCATTCCCGTTTGTGTGGGAAGCTCGTGAAATTGTGACCCCTATCTTTGTGAATGTCAGACCTGGTCCTAGATCAATAATGCGCTTTCACAGGAAATTGGCTCCAATCAGACCCTCTCAAGACAAAAACAAGCTTTTATGGTCATTAACCTCAATAAAGGAGAAGCCCCTACTGATTTTCATGTTGCTTTTATGCTAGTGTGAAACCACTAGTTACTACTAAATAAACTCATTAGATGATGCTATTACATTATATTCTCTGCACTTGAATATTAGTCCAATGTTCAACTTCATATGATAGAATATAAGTAAATTTACCTTGCATTCATGAGGTTGGTTAGCCTGGCAGGGTAAGTCCTGCTTCCAATCTAGTGCAAATTTTTTTCAGCACAAGTTTGAAACCTGTGTGGCTAAAACCTCGGTGTGGTATATTTGACTTAAAGTTGCCCCACTTTGATTACCTTTACTTTCATTTGTGAAATCAAAGTTGCACTTAACAAAATTACTGCTGCCACTTTTAACAAGTATTCCTCCATTGTTTAGCCTCACCTAGAATTAAAGTACGTGCATTGGATGCCAAGGATAAGGAGTACCCACATATTCGTATTGTAAAAGCCGCTGAATAACCAAGAAGAAATGCTATTGTTGTTGGGTGGTAGAGGCATAACATGAACTGTCAGAAAAAAGAGAGTTCAGCATGAAGACAGAGGCTCTTAATGCTGACACTTCCCCTGTTATGCCTCATTTTAATAATGAAAGCCCCACAGAGGTTACCATTGGCAAACCATGGAAGCATGAGTTGATCAATACTGATAATAAACTTCAAAGTTTAGCTTTTTCTTTTGATGAGTCACCAATGTTTTTCAAATCTACCACTTTGAATGATATGTTGGTTACTCATGTTGCAATTGAGGTTCATGCAATTTTGTACTCGACATAATAGATAGCAGTTTTCCAGTAAACATAAGGCCATCCAGATTAATAAAGAAAAATAAGTCTGCACCCAATCTGCCCCATTACCATGAATATGACACTGCTGTACCTTAATGCACTAAATCTACAAAAAACTACTCTGCGCTTCCCACCCAGTTTAGGATGATATCATTAAATGCCTCAGCCATAGCTCTAGATAACTTTAGCTACAATTTATTGCTGATCATTTTTTCCTGAGAATATGATGACATCATCCTATACATGAAAATATTTCTATATTTTCTTGGTACTCGCATTCCCTTAGTGTTTGAGACAGTCAAGGATGGAAAGGAGCACATAAAAGCTCAAACCTGCTTATTACAACTGAAATCTACATTGACTGGCTTGACTACCCCATTATAGGCTCACGCGTGAAACTACCCGCTTGCAAGTGGATGGGGCTGAAGGGATGCCTGTATATTCGCCAGAATTCAAAGCTTCTCAGGGTCACAGATTATAGTGGACAACCAGATTCATGTGAATACATTACTTGAGAGCCTTTTAGAAATCTTCAAGGCTGAAAATCTACCTGAAAAAAGAGCCTTAACCTACCTTGGTATTCTCATACTCGCCTACGTCAGCTCCATCCATCTATTGCTGGCCTACTGGCTCTGAAATCCCATACCATTGGCCCAAATACTCCAAGCACCTATCTACGTTCAATACCAATGATATCAGCTGTGTCCATAGGTTTGGGAGCCTCCATAATTTTAGTTTAGAAGAGCCTGTACTTTAGCTCAAGTCACCACCTCCATAGGGGAAGACCTTACCCCAGGACAAAGGAGGGAGTTTGATGAGCCAATTGAGGAATATTCCGGCCTATACTTCACGTCCACATATGAATTTAGCAAGATGAAGGGGGTTATACATAATATAGAGATGGGGACGCCTAACCTATATTCTTTTTCCCCTACAAGAAAGGTTGAAGAGTCCCAGGTTATTCCAAACTCAAGAAGCTGTTAAATTCAAGGTTGTTGATACCCTTGTGAAGTCCTTGGATGCTTCCCTTCTTTTTGTTCAAAAAAACGAATGGGAGCCATCAGGTCATCATTGATTATTGTAAACTTAGCACAATGACGCAAAGGAATAGCTGTTTACTCCCTCAAATCAATGACTAACCTCAGCTCCTAGCTGGGTCCCAATATGATTCTGTGATGGATCTTTCCAGAGGGCACTGGAAGTATATGTTAGCTCTTGAGGATTTGCCAAGTAAGTCCTAATTTCAACAAAGGGCTGCTTGATATGACTTTAATGCCTCATGGGTTATATAATGCTCCTGCCAGCTTCCAGAGAGCTATGGATGGACTTCTAGGCTATTTAAAGATGTTTTACGTCCTACTTTACCTCAAAATACTACTATTTTCTCCAAGAATTTTAGCGCCACCTGAATCACCTTTGACAAGTTTTCAATCTCCTCTGAGAAGAGTCCCTGAAGCTCAAACCCACCTAATGCTTGTTCTTCCAAGCAGAAGTGTAGTTTTAGGGCACAAGGTCACTAAACAAGTAACTCATCCTTTACTGGACAAGGTCACTGCCATAGAGAAGATGATGCCGCCTCAAAGCATTTGCAACATACAAGTATTCCTAGGCATTTTAGGATATTACAAGAAATTCATACTATGATTCGCTGACCTGGCTAAACCCCTGGTGTATTTGTTACTCAAGAAGTTCACTTCAAATGGAACCTGAAACAAGACCAGGATTTCACTTTAATTAGGATGCACTAATCTCTCAGCCTGTGTTGGTCCATCCAAACTTCAACCAACTCTTTTAGTTATTTACATATTCCAGTGATGTAGTCTAAGGGCAATCCTGGCTCAATTGAACAAACAACAAGTAGATGACCCGTTACCTATTTAGCAGAATCCTAACGAAGCTGAACTGGAATTACAGCATCAATGAAAGTGATTTTTTAGGTGTATTGCTCGTGGTAAAGCACTTCTGACCATTAATTATATGGACCGTTTTGCTACCATCACCAATCACATCTCCTTAAGGTGGCCTCAACAAATGAAAGATCCTGATGATCAATTGGCCAAATGGGCCCTCCAGCTTTAAATCTATGAGTTTTTCTCATACATTAGGTGTGAACGACTCACCAAAACGCAGATGAATTATCCAAGATACTGACTCTCATGTTATTGCTACCAGATGAAGACTGCTTATACGATTTGATTAACCAACCAGAGTGATGGGAATTAGAACCCCCTGATAACAATATAAATGTCATTGTAAATGGCTCAGAAACTCAAATACAAGATGTTAAGTTATAAAAGTAAAGTCAACGGAAAATGGCTCCATGAATATGACCCTTATTATGAACCAAAATTGTCCCTGAAGGACATGCCCATGTAGGAAATTGGGCAGTCAAGAAAACCTATTGTTGGCAAAGGATCCAACGCTACTAGGATTGGATGCATGAATTTATTCAGAAGGTTTAAGTGTCTGCTTGATGTACAAGACCCCAAAAATCTATACCCGTGCTACCATCATAAAGTTGTTTTCCCTCTATACTGTTTAGCATCGTTAGTGTGAATTACAAAGGCTATTATCCATGGGCCACCATGGTCACTAATACATCAACCTAGCCATTGACCATCTCACAAAGTGGATTGAGGTCATCTTGTTTCCTGACGCCACCACTAAGGCCACCGCCTTGTTTTTGTTTCGCTCTGTTTTCACCCAAGTTGGGTGCCCAGAGTTCTGCCCTTGACAGTAGACTAAACTTTAACCCCCAAATCGTCCAAGAGCTGACAACACTATTTAATACTAACCATCATCTCACTACACCCTATAATCCTTCTACAAATGGTGCAGTGGAGCGGGCGGATGGGACCCTAGCTTCTATTTACTACAAGATAGCTGCCATGGATCCCAGAAATTGAATCACGATCTGCCATGAGCCTTACTATATTATCAGATCAGCTACCACCAAGTGATCAAAATCTCCCCATTTCAGGCCTTCTACGGTGAGGATGCTCAACTGCCTAGTAGCGTCCAGCCTTTTATTTATCAGCCTCTTTCAACACTTCTGAAATGATTAATAAGGGCGCTAGCTCATGAGATAATCAGGATTTAGGCGCTTGACACCCAAGGGATCATCTCTACCACCCACCAGGGAATTTACACGGTCTAAGGCCAAACATCCAAATCTCTTTTTATTTAATTCAGAAACCTTGTGCTATTCACTACCTTTGCCCTGTTGAGAGCCCAAATAAGTTGGACACCTCCTGGTCTGGACCCTGTTATGTTTTGTATAAAGCTGGCTGTGAGTACTCGATCACTGATGTTGTCTAAGGCACAGTGATTTACCGCATAGATGCTAGGTTCCTAAACCCTTATGTACTCCTCCACCAGGATTTTAGGGGAAATTTCAGAGTTTGTTTTAGAAAATGGTCTGAATTATCTCAAGGTCAGACTGATAAGCCATTTAGTAGCCCTTCTCTGGGGTCAAGCCTTCTGGAATCAAATGGATCGAAGCAAATAACCCTTGTCTTAAGCAATCAAGAATTAACTAAAGTGTTTAGAGAATTGTCATGAGATGAGACTACATCTCAATGCCAGTGGCTGCCATCCTGATATCCTCGCACAATGGAAGGCTAACCATCCCTAATATAATCAAAGGAAAAGGCTAAAGATTGACCTTGCACTGGATGAGAAATGAGGGTCCTGAACAAAGAGGACTCAGGCACATCATCTTCCACAGAACATCTAGTTGTCCTTAATGTTGAGTAGTTGACTGGACCTATTTGTCAGGTAATTGATAAAGACATAATATTAGCTTATGCCTAATTTAAAATTATTTGAGGTGGGTCGACCTTGGGATAAATATACCACACTGAGAATGTTTTCTAGCCAGTACAGGTTTCAAAGTCAAAACCTGCACTAGGGGTGGAAGCAGTTTTACCCGCTCAGCTAACCACCCTTAGCTTATGCCTAACTTATTATGGATTATATCAAAGATATTAATGATTATGAATTATAAATATAGTGAGAATATGCAAAGCTTGGGATCTGCGGCCTAGCAATTCCAAAAATTAAAAATGTTTGACTACTTAACATGGGCCTGAGGGCTTTGTTGGTTAAGTTGGACTTAATAATAGTTGACTTGATGACCCTGGGCTTGTGAGCTTTGTTAGTCTATGTTAGAATTAGTTTTTAATGTCAATTGAGTTTTTGATCAAATTAATTACTCATTAGTGGTACAAATCATCTTGGTATATGATACTGTTGCTCAAGAGGAGTGACAGTTTAGCTAATTTTCAGACGCATCAGAGGAAACGCTGTCTTGAGATAACTGTCAGTTAGACAATGACCACGAGTCCAAGTGGAGTTACCCCAGAGTCTCATAGATTGTAGACCCTCAGACATATTCATTATGCTCCGCTGGCTAAGTGCCAATGAGAAATGAGGTGTCATGGGTGAGGTATGATTTACATTGAACCCTATAAATTATCCCTAATTTCATACAAATAAAATACAATTTTTTTATCACTACAAGTTAATAGTTTAATATACATGCTTTTTGAATTTAATAGTTTATCGTTGTATTAGAGTTGAGGAATTACTTGATGTCAGGAAGATCAGGGTAGTGAGCCATTTTACAAATAAATGACAGAAGAATACATCCTCAAAGTGTCATTTTAAGGAGTTTATATCTTGACTATAGTCAACGTCTAGTCTATTGTCTCCATACAATAGGCGCTCAAAACTCCTACTTATCTCATAAGAAGAACCAGCCCATATGAAGTAGGCCAAAACTTTAACAAGTGGCTCTCATGGTTGTGACTGCAGATGGTGACCACGCCAAACAGGGGAGCAACCCCAATCAATTATTTAGAACCATTACGGGCCCAATGGAAATACTGAAATGACCATGTCCCAGATTAACTAGAATGGTTTACCCGTCATTGCCTACCCCAACAAACCCATTTTACATGAAGAGCTAAACAATCTTGAGCATCAATTGTTAAGAGGGTATCAAATGGGACAAGGTCCCGAGGAAAGTAGTAGCAATCATTTTTATCACCAATGACAGTAAGATGTGTTGTGGATGAGATATCTATCTCATCATCAATTAAGTGTAGCTCAAATTTAAAACAATTTAATTGGGATAGAAAATATCGCCTGATAATTAATTCAATTTGTACACCTTACCTCCATAAATTCTCAGATGACAATTGCCCGCCATCACGCGGCCATCACTGAGCTGGTAAATTTTTCACACAACTCCAGCCAGGTGGGCTGATTCCTGGTTGAGCGATTAGAAACTAACTTCACAGAGGCACGTTCTAGTCTGGAGGCGAATTGTAATCAAGCCACTTAGTCTAATGATCAGGTAGCAGAATTAGCACAAGGTCTAAATGATAGATTGCATCCCATTTTTGACACCTTCTTGAAGGAAAGAGGAGTTACTGAATCCTGGGTTAGCAATATCACTCAGACTTCCATTAATGCTTTGGAGTTCATGAGGCTTAATCATGAAGACCAAGAGGCGCAACTAAACCATAACAACAAATTTTGTGATTAGTATTAACACTGACCATCAAAATTTGCAGATGGAGGATGATTACAATGAGAAAATCAACTACTGGCACACAAATTTCAATGGCCAACGGTTGGAAAATAGAAAAATTCAGGACTCCATTGATCAGCAAAATTGGCATATTGATAACCTTAATTAGGAAGTTACCTCTACTATGAGTCAAACAATATTCTACATGTAGATGTAAACCATTGCAAGAAGTCAGTTAAGGTAAAGGACCAAGTGATTTCCGTCCTGCAACTACAGACTACTGGCTTGAATGAGGAGATTGCAAAATTATAGTTAAATAATCAAAACTTTATCAATTGGGAAAGTGAAGTCAACAATAAAATCTGAGCTTTGGACAACAGGCGTTGAAAGTGTGCCATGAACTATTTGACTGGAAATACATCTGAATATTATGAGGATGAAGCTTTGGAAGTAGCTACTGAAACAGACGCTGGGCCAAGTTGACAAATGCCTAGCAATATGGTTGCTTTGGACAACCCCAATTCCTCAAACCTTGGTACAGTGCCTCGGCGCCCTAGTACGCCTGGCTCAAGCCAGCAAAGAAGTAATCATGATATCCATTAGCAGGAAACAATAATTACAAACCATCGAATCTAACTGCTTTTGACAAGAATGATAGTGAAACCACATTTTGTCAGATGCTTTTAAATGGCCATGTATGGGGCCAGTGACCGCAACAAAGCGGCCACTATGATCAATTGCTTAGATGAGTGGAACACTGAGCTAATTATGCATCAAATGGACAAATACCCAACCTACGCCAAAGTCAAAGAGGCTTAATTTGTGAATTTGGAGGTTCAGAACAAATGTTGACTGGAAAATCTAAACTCATGAACATTTTAATAGAAAGACAAAGCGATTGACAAATTTTTAGATCAACTCTATTGTGAAGCTCAAGTTCTTCTAGGAGAAAAGGCTAGGGTTAATTTCGACGCTAAGACTGCATTACAACATGCAGTACAACCTTACCAAAATTTATATAACACTTTATTGCCTGATTTTGTGCAAAACCTTGCGACATCCAAAAAATTTAATTATTTGTTCAGATGTTCACAAAAATATGGCCTCCTAATACAGGGTACAGATCAGGAGCTGCTGCCTCTTCTGGAAATCCTTCAAAACCAATAAGAATATTGACAGTAATCCTCTTGTGAAAACTGAGCAAACTGAAAATACAAGGGCCCCACGACCATTAAATGAGATTACTTGCTACAACAGCAATTATAAAGGGCACTTTGCTTCTGGATGCCAACAGCATAATGTCAATGTAGTCCTTCTGAATAACGCACAGGAGGAGGGAAAGAACAAACACAATAGATGCAGGACGCTCTATTGTGCTGAAAACACCAGCCCTACCTGACTGAAAAGAAAACGCAGGCGATGGGGCCTCGATTATGCGAAAAAAATTCTATTTTAGCATCAAATGAAGATTCTACAAACATACATGTGGTAACTCGTTCTTGGGGTAAGGTTTCCATACCTGAAGCCTCTAAAATAGTCACTAAACCATATGTGCAGCAAATGCTTGAAAAGATTCTGGTCGAGGAGCTGAGCAATGCAGTAGATACCCTAAGCTTGAAAGGGGTTAATATAGCTATGCCAATTGATATATTCATTAATAAATGTCCTAGTATCAGAAATACTCTGTAGCACACTCTTAACTCTTTGGATTCTTCCCATATTCATTTAGCAAATTCTATTGATTCTTATTACTCTAAGTTTACTTACGTTGACATTATTGTCAACAAATCAAAGTAGTAGCTACTGTTGATAGTGGAGCAGCTGTAACCATTGTCTCCATGAAGCTGTTCAAGAAGTTGAAAATTGCTCTGAACATTGACCACAATTAGGAATATAAGACCCTAGGCCCCAACAGCACTAAGATCGAAGGAGCTTACAGCACTCTGCAACTGTGATTTAGAGCTTTGGTAATAGCTGTACCCACAATAGTGCTTCCCAACGCTAATTATGACATATTAAGTGGAACTAGTTTTCTAAGAACCTATGGTATCTGGTGCATTTCAAAGAAAACATCTTGCCAATATTAAACCAATCACTACCAATTTACTACTGTAATGCCAATAGAAAACCCACTAGCTGTCAAAAAAACTTTATAATATATCTTATGCCAATGATATTATACCAGTAGGATATATTCAGCAGGGAAATCAAAGCCACCCCATGCCAACTGCCCTAAATAAAAATTGAGGAATACCTCTATGGGTAAAAAGAATGTGACAATAGCTCCAGGCCAAAAACTGGTTATGAGGACTGGGACTACGCTGGGTATTCCAGAAGGACTACACAGGGATGTTGTACCCCTTGGAATTATTCTCAGATGGAACCTAGTGTAGCGCCTGGAATACTTATACCAGGTCATGGGGAATGTTAGATTCTGGTGATTGACTAAAAAATAAACCGTTTGGCAATCAACATATTGGGCCTAATATCCTCTAATGCTCGAGCTAATACCTTAATTAAAGCCTATTGCAATAACATGGATCAGGCTGATTGTATAACATCAATTTTAGTTATCAAAAGCTCGGGCTTAATACACTCACACATTCAAGCCAATCTTCTCTGGAACTACATGACTCTGGCTGATTAACTCAATATCAATTCAATCTCATTAAATATCAAAATATCAAGCTGAATACTCTCCCACAGTTGGGCTGATTATTGCTACACCAAAACTCAGCAACTAGTCCTGACTAATTGGGACCAATATCAAATATTCAACATTAGAAATCATTTGGGATCAATATGAAGAATAGTTCTACAAATATCATGAATAAATAGACAAAAAAAGTGATACTTTTTCCGCCATAGGGAAAATTTTATATGTCAGTATGTATGATCAGCATGATAGCACTTGCACATGGACCAACCAAATGGGAGTACCTAGTGCTATTAAAAAAGCCAGTTGGAATCACAATTAGGGAGTCGTTTCTGTCAGCTGTATGTCAAAACCATATTTTGATCTTATCCAAGAATAATTTTTGTATGTCAATATGCATAATTGGCATGATAGCACTTGCACATGGACCACTCGAATGAAAGTACCTAGTTCTATTGAGAGAGGCCTGCTAAAGTCCAGAGTGATGGTATGACATTTATTTAAATTGATGCCAAAGTCTCCCAGAATTCTTATTTTGTCAGCAGTATGATAAAGCTCATTTTGTGATAATCCTATGACAATTTTGCATGCTCATTGTTGCGATTTTTGTCCCTGAAATCCTCTTAAATATGAGAGTATTTTGTTTAATTGGTGTATCCCCCTTTAGGTTGGAACCGCCTAATGCTAAAAAATTGAGAGTATTTTGTCACCAATAAACCTAGCGATAGGTCTCAGTCATATCAGTTTAAGGGCTGAACTGAGGTAGAAAATAAATATGTTGAGATTGCACGCTCAAATGTGGCCAGGAGATGCCCTAGATGTATAAATACTGGCGCCTGGCCTAATGAATAATTATCAAATAATTTATTCTTAATAAAGATTTATTTAATTTAATCTTCTTTCTTGTTTTTGTCTTAAGTTGCTTTTGGAGAGTGTCAGAAAGCTGGGATCTCAAGATCCACAGCTTGTAACTTTGCCTGCCTTAGTTGAAGTTCCTCGTTACAGAGGGAAAATCAAGCCCAAAATTGGTCAGAAGAGTCAGGGTTATTTAAATATGCCTATTATAATTTCTGTTTGGTCAAAATACATAAGTCATTGGCAAAATTGAGGATCATTCAGCCGTACTTCAGCTCAATTAAGCATGCAAAAATTAATTTATCAAGTGAGCGATCCTCAGAATTTAACATCTGGTGCTCACTCAAAATTGATGACAATCTCTAAAATGGACCAACATAAAATTTCCTGACATATTTTGCCAGACCCAATGTGACAATAAGATGGAATCTAGCTCTTATGCAGGTTCCTCCTACTCCATGTATCTTATCACAGTGGGTGGAGCTCATGTGGATACAAAAAGCCTGATTGACTTTACATCTGAAAGCACAGCATGACTCACCAAACATGCCACTCCATGCTAAAGATAAAACCTGGACTTAAATTAAAATCATGATGACTTTAAAAATTATGTTTGGGCTGAGATGGATACTTTAAACAAAAACATTGAAGGCCTAATCAGCCTTAACAATGCTGCTATAATAACCAATTTGCATAACTTACCAACATGGAAAAAACAACACATGTTAACAGAGAAACCAATGCCAATTTTATATACAACTGAGTCCACTTAAAGTTTATAAAAAGGTTCAAGAGCAGGGCAATTAAAAAACATATAAGATATTAGCATTGCAATATAATTTAAAAATACAGTAAATAAAAGAAGCAAAAAAATAAAAAAATAAAGTATATAAACTAAAGTATTAAAAAATATATCACACCTAATTAATACTTTAGTTTGCACTTGAGAATGGGGAGAGGATTCAATTTCAAAATCGTTGGCAGTTAAATCCAAAATTAACAAATATAGGATCCAACTCCAAACTTATCAGCAGTTTGGGCTGAAATTAACAAATAGAGGATCTAACTCCAAACTTGTTGGCAGTTTGGGCCAAAATTAAAAATGATGAAGAACAATGAAGGCTAATAGGAAATCCTAGGGCTTATGTTTGAGTCAAGTGGGGGAAATGTTAGATTCAGGTTGACTAAGAAATAAACCCTAACAGCCAACAGCTTGGGCCAATTACCTCTAATGCTAGAGCTAATACTCTAATTAAAGCCTATTGCATTAACATGGCTTGGGCTGATTATTGCAATTTCAATTAATTATCAAAAGCTCAGGCTGAATATACTTGCACATTTAGGCCTTCTTTTCTGGAACTACATGACTCAGGCTGATTAACTTAGTATCAATTCAATCTGATTGTTCTATTATTTATCATGCTATATATCCCACAATTGGGCTAATTATTACTACACCAAAACTCAGCAACTAGTCCTGACTAATTGAGACCAATATCAAATATTCAACATGAGAAATCATTTGATATCAACCTGAAGAAAACTTCTACAATATCATGAACAAATAGACAAAAAAACGTAAACCTTTTTCTGTATTAGGGCAAATTTTGTATGTCAGTATGCATAAAAGCATGATAGCACTTGCACATGGACCACCCAAATGGGAGTACCTAGTGCTATCAAGAGGACCAGTTGACATCCTAATTAGGTATTTGTTTCCATCATCTATATGATGAAAACAAAATTTATGAGCTGGCACTAAAAATAATTTTTATATATTGATATGCATAATCAGCATGATCAGCATGATAGCACTTGCACATGGACCGCCTGAATGGGAGTACCTAGTGCTATCAAGAGAGGCCTGCTGAAATCCTGATTAAGGGTATGTTATTTATTTAAATTGATGCCAAAATCTCCCAGAATTCTTATTTTGTCAGTAATATGATGAAACTCATTTTGAGATGATCCTATGAAAATGTTTCATGCTCATTGTTGCGATTTTTAGCCTTAAAATCCTCCTAGTAATGAGAGTATTTTGTCACCAATAAACCTAGCAATAGGTCTCAGTCAAATCAGTTCAAGGGATAAACTGAGGTGGAAAATATTTTGTTGAGATTGCATGCTTAAATGTGGCCAGGAGATGCCTTAGAGGTATAAATACTGGCACCTGACCTAAGGAATAATTATCAAATAATTTAGTCTTAATAAAGATTTATCTTTTCTAATCTTCTTTATGGTTTTTATCTTAAGTTGCTTTTGGAGAGTGCTGGCAAGCTGGGATCTCAAGATCCACAGCTTGTAAATTTGCCTGCCTCAGTTGAAGTTCCCAATTACAGCGGGAAAATCAAGCCCAAAATTGACCATAAGAGTTGGGGCTATTAAAATATTCCTAGTGATTTTCTGAATGGTCAAAATACGTAAGCCACTGAAAAATTAAGGATCATTAAGCCAAACTTCAGACCAATTAAGCATTAAGGAATTAATTTATAAGCGAGCAATCCTCAAAATTTAACAGGGAAATTGATGTTTATTAGCAATTTGAACAATTGAATTATTAAGGTCAAGAAATATCAAATAGTCGCATTTGTGCATCTGATTCTGAAGGATGAGTTAATATCAGCTGTCAAATTTGACAAATTATCCAAGTTTGGTTTACCTAGTGAGGGCCTTGGGGCACATGCTATAATTTCCCAAGAGTCACTTAATGGATTATCAGAACAACAGAAGGATGAAGCTCTGAAGTTGTTTAAATGAACTCCGAATTTTTTGCCAAAGATGACCAAGATTTAGGTTGTTCAAAAGGAATACAGCATTTTGTTGACACTGGAGACCATGTGCCTATTAGAATGAAGCCAATCCAGCGCCCCAGGCTAGCAACAAAGTAGTCAGTGAAGATCTAGACAAATTTCTAAAAAGTGGAATGATTGTGATCTTAAAAAGCTGTGGTCCATTCCAGTTTTGATTGTGAAGAAAAAGATGGCAGCAATCGAATTGTAATCAATTAATTGTCACCTCAATGCCATTACAAATAAGATTCATATCTGTTGCTCAGAATTGATAATGCCCTGGACTGTCTGGGGGGGTGAAGTATTTTACCACAATGGACCTTATCTCCAGATAATGGAAATGAACTTCCTAAAGAGAAGCAGGAGAAGTGTGTGATGATTGCTGCACAAGGGCTGTTTTAACTGACGCATGCCACAGGGGCTGTGCAATACACTGGTGATTTTTTAAAACATAATAACACAATTTAGGGGATCTTAAATTATCCTGCGCATTGGTGTATCTGGATGATATCAATTTTTTGCAGAGGTTTTCTAACATCTGGAGAAACTTGGACAAGTATTTGAATGGCTGTTGAAAGCCAATCTGAAGATAAAACCTAAAAAATGCCAATTTTTAAAGAACAATTGGAATACCTTGGATTCATCATTGATTATAAGGGCTTGCCGCCTCAACCTCAAAAGGTGAGGAGATTAAAAATATACAATCTCTGACAACTATGAGGGATGTTAAGTACCCTTAGGCATGGATGGATACTATCAAAGATTTGTAGAAGGGTTTGCAAGGATTGCTGAGCCCCTATTCCATTTACTACAAGGAGGAGTTCATTTTGCTGGGCAGATGAGCGCCAGCAAGCATTTGAGGCTTTGAAAACCACAATGAGCACAGCGCCTGTCTTCTGATATCCAGATTTCAGCAAGCCTTTTATCATACAAACTGACTCATAGTTGACCACAATTGGAGTAGTGCTATCCCAGGTTGAGGATGATGGCGAGGAGTATCTGATCAATTATTACATCAGCACTCTTAATAAACATGAGCGTAATTATACAGTGACTGAGCGATAGTTTTTGGCTGTCATCTAAGCTTGTGAACAATTTTGGGTGTACATTAATGGCACCAAGTTTCAAGTATTGACGGATCACAGCTCATTATGATGGCTCCACAATCTCAAGGAGCCTGAGGGATGGTTAGCCCGCTGGGCTCTGAAATTACAGACATACAACTATAGAAATTATTTATAGAGCTGGAGCAGCCCATCAAAATGCTGACAGACTATTGCGACTTCCTATTGTAGCCATACTGAGCAGTTTGGCTGATGAGCTTCATTAAAAAATGACTACTCAAAAGTATGGGTACAAGCCGCCTGAGTACAAAAGGCGATTGAAAAAGCATTAACTGACACTGAATATTAAAATGGAGTTCTATACAAGCTAAAACCTAAGGGCAGTTAAGAATGTTTCCAAAACCTTTAGACCAAATGGATTTTATTACTCAAGCCCACAAGGCTGTCAGTCATGGCGGACTGACCAAAACGCTAGAATTACTTTTATCTAGTCACTATTGGGATTCCATGCGATTTGATATCCAAGACATACTAGATAAATGCCATTCATGCCAAATCACAAAGCCTATGAAGTTAGATGTGAAATATCAATTGATAAAACCCAACTGGGCCTGGCATACCATGTCATTTGATGTAGTCTGGCCTTTTTCTGTGATTAGCCTAGGCAACAAATACATAATCGTTTCTATTGACTATATGACAAAATGGGTGAAAGCAAAAGCAATTAGAGACATCGGGGCTTTGACTACTGCCAGTTTATTATAGATAGTATTATTTATAATCACAAATGCCCCAGAAGATCTTGATGAATAATGGCACAATTTTACTGCCCATATGGTGAAATGGTTGAATGAGTTGAAGTCCATTAAGGGAGTGTTGTCAACACCATACCATTCTGAGATTAATTGTATGTTAGAACGAGTGAATGGCACTCAAGTTGGAATATTGCGCAAAATGCAGCTGCAGTGCATTCGCAATGGGCTACTTTCATTAGTGCTACTGTGTTTGCGTACAATGTTGGACGCCACAGTAACACAGGCCACTCTACATTTTGACTAATGTATGGTATACAGCCCGCTCTACCTCCTTTTTTAGTTTTGGTACTCAGTTCAACTGATGCAATTGGCCCAAAAGGGTGTGTTGAGCAACTGGCAAAGACCTTAATCAAGTTGTAATCTGAAGCCTATCAGAACATGATTAGTCAAAAACTAATCAGAAGAGCTATAATGATGATGCTAAATGAGCTACAGTGTCTAAGTTCCAGGAAGGAGACTTGGTAGTATATTGTGACACTCATAGCACAGGCTGTGCGCAAAAGGTGGCCTCACTTTGGAAAGGTCCATCTATTATATTGGAGAAAATGTCCAAAAACATATATACCATTAAGGATCAAGGCAGCTGAGTTGTAAATTGAGTACATGCTAAGTTCCTTCATCCATATCATAAATAATAAAAAGAAAAAAAAAACCAAAAAATATTGTATTTTATACAAGAAAAAAATAAGGAGACTTTTTAAAAATTAAGACGTAAAAATTTAATACATAAGTTCTGAGGCCTCGTCACCACTGGGGCTGGATGACATATCTTTGGGAGGGTGAAGAGTTTGAGATCAAACTGTGAAAGCCTGTAGCAGTATAGGAGAAATGCGAATCTTATACAAGTCTTGACTGTCCAGACCCTATCAGAGATATGGCAAACCCAAAAAGGCTTGGCACCAGACATGCTGGCCTGGTTGACTTAAGAAAGGCCATAAAACTAGAGGAAACGATCATTGGAAGGGACTTTGGAACAGACAAGAGAGGTTTGCCTCTGGAGAAAATGCCGCAGAAAGGAAGATACAATTGGCGAGAAGGCTTTTGAGACAAGGGGAATTGGGGGAGTAACACTTTTGTGCAAAACTTCTGTAAACGGGCCTCATCTAAAACATGCACATGTTGGGCACAGTCTTGTTGTAACACGAGGAAGGAGGGAAGCAAACGCACGTGCCCAGTAGAGCCATATGGGGGAAATATTTTTCAGGAAGCCCTTTTGCCAGGCTTTTACAAAGGGTTCAACTATATTACAAAAATGCTCTGATTTTTTAAAACCTGACTTTTGAGGCCCAATGGGACATGAATATCAGTATGGACTGCCCTGGGATTGCACCAAATCCTGGCTACCAAGATAGTGAAAGAAGAGTCTAATTAGCCTCAAAAGCTATTGAATGGGGCAATCTCAGGCTTGAAGGCAAGTGAAGATGAAAAGTAGGCTTCCACAAGTTCTGAAATTGAATTGAGTTCAATTCCTGATAAAGCCACACTGCCTGCATGAAGGGAAGAGATAAGGCTGGAAGAAGGGAAGACTTGAAAAAGAGAGAATAGGAAGTCAGAAAATAGATCCCCATCTTAAGTGTGCTGATACAAATGAGGGTCTCTTTGGGCTGACCAGCTTCAGGAGCACAAAGAGTTAAGAGTACGGTTGAAAAGGATCACACTCGACCCATCTGGATATTTGTTGGACATAATTTAAAGCCAAGGGGGCCTGTTTGGGTTCATCAATGGTTGCTGAAGTCACAGCGGGAAGCGAAGTTGAACTTTTAGGAACTGTTGAAGCGTAGCTGGTTGAACCAGCTTGTGAGATCAAATGCAAAACTCCCAAGTTAATCATAGTACGCCACATTGAAGTGCACAGTTTTAAGGAGATCCGTCTGTCTAAGGCTGAAAGGCTATTGATACAGCTCTATTTGAAGATTGCAAGAAATTGGACATTGTGACCCATAAATAAGGGTACCCTCCACTTTTATCCAGTCAAGGTGGTGGAAGTGTTGAGTATTTGACTGGGCCTAATCGATGGGTACTTAAATAGGGACATAATAATATTAGCTTATGTATACTTTATTATGAATTATATTGAAGATATCAGTGATTATGGATTATATATACCCTAAGTATATGCAAAGCTTGATCTGCGGCCTAGCAATTTCAATTAATGATATTTAACTAGATAACATGGGCCCAGGGGCTTTGTTGGTTAAGTTGGACTTAGTTATAGTTGATTTAATGACCCAGGCTTGTGGCTTTGTTGGTCTATGTCAAAATTAGTTTTTAATGTCGATTGGTTTTCTATTCAATTAATTACTAATTAATGGTACAAATCGCCTTGGGATATACTACTGTTGCTCTTGAGGAGAAAAGGTTTAGCAATTTTCAGATGCATCAGAGGAAACGCTGTATTGAAATAACTGTCAGTTAGACAATGACCACGAGGGCAATTGGAGTTACCCCAGAGTCTCATAGATTTTAGACCCTCAGACATATTTATTATGCTCCACTGACTAGGTGCCAATGAAAGATGTGGTGTCATGGGTGAAATATGATTTACATTAAACCCTATAAATTATCCCTAATTTCATACAAATAAAACACAATTTTTTATTACTACAAGTTAAAAAATTTAATATACAAGCTTTTTGTATTTAAAAATTTTTTATTGTATTAAAGTTGAGGAATTACTTGAGGTCAGGAAGATCAAGGTAGTGAGCCATTTTACAAGTAAATGACAGAATAATACAGCCTCAAAGTGTCATTTTCAAGGAGTTTATATCTTGACTATTATCACCATCTGGTTTATTATATTCATACAATAGCGCTCAAAACTCTGACTTTCTCCTAAGAAGAACCAGCCCATCTGAAGTAGGCCAAAACTTTAACACTTAATATATCAAAAATCTATAATAAATAAAGAGTATTATATTACTCCTAGTGAATCTATATCTATTTTTACCTCTCCACATAGTACTTTAATTAGATATAACCCAGAATAGTACATTTATACCAGACCCTGAAGAGATGAAAGTGCTATATCGTCGCTTCTCTCCAGCAATTCTAATCAGTAAAGCCATCCTAAAGGCCATTTTCAACTTCCGTTCCTACTTCTTTGGGCACCCCAGATTTGTGATATTCAGTTATCTTTTGAAAACGCGAAAATAGGCCCATTATCTTTGCACTATAATATGTATGACTGTGTGTGAAGACAACGTACCTCCAGATAAACATAAAGATTAGTAACAATATAAGCCTTTATTTAGAGTAAATTTCTTAAATCTGTCATTGTGTCAGAAAAACAGCATAAGAAGTTTATAATGGCCTTCCAGTCAGGATGTGTAAACACCCAAAAAGCAAGCCAGAATGCCAGTGACATTGAAAATAAATAACGTTGTATGGTGCAGGAAATTGGGTGACAATAGCTTATTAATGTAGGATGAGCGTGAAAAAAAACCCAGTAATAAACTAAACATAAACAACCCCAGGTCCTGCGGCCATGCTTAAGGGGTTTGCACTACTTAATAAACTACTTTGTGATCTCCAGTGAAAGTGTTCATCACCAAAGCAGAGACAAGGGGCAGATCCTTGCGTGAAGTTGAGATATATGAGGCCGCAGGATTCCAATATCCTGAAAGTGGATAGCTTTAATAATGGAATTAGATTCCCAGAAATTTTTTGCATGATGGATCCAGTTGACTATGGTAGAAACAATTGTAATCATCAAAACTGGTATATCCCATCCAGTGTAGGGGCCAATGTGCACCAAGTTAGTTTCATCAGGACTTTGGCAAGAGGAATTGAAGTAAAATAAAATAAAAAAATTGGGTACTAAAGGTATAACAATATTGGAAAGTAAAGTAAAGAATCGACTAACAATTTCTTCAGTGCTACACGACTGCTCAAATAGTGTTTGATTGGGGTCAGCTTATTATTGCAGGGATTGGGGCTCTCAAATTTGACCTAACCAGCGAAGTTTTTGGGGGTGGGGGAAATGATAATATAAATTGACATCAATGAAAATTGTGGTAGGCCAAGTCGCTATCAGTTCATCTGCAAATGCCTGACCTGAGACTCCACTACGCTTATATCAGTTAGTGTGATGGCGTCTGGCCTGATGATCAATGGGAATCCCCCAGGGCCACCCCACATAGGATCGGTCCCAACGGGTCAGGAATGGGTTTGGGATGACCAACCTGCCTGTGCCCAGTCACTGGGGCATTCGTTTATCCAAATGGGTTTCATCAGGCACAAAAAGGCACTTCATGAAATGGGGCTTTGATCTGTTGTGACAGTCCCCAATGGTGATACCTGCTTATTGGGGATTGTCCCTGACAATTTTGAGGGGAGTTTGGCATCTGTGATTGTAGTGCTTGATAGCTTTATGCCATTAGCGATTCCAGGCAATAATATGCTACTTGCCCCTTTTTTATTAGTTTTTAATCCATCAGGATTATTTCCATTGATTTTAGACATTTCAGCTTTGATTCTCAGGATTTGACACCATCAGTTTTATAAAGTCCCTCCCATTTGTGGGATAGACAGTTATCAATGATTTTGGCACATGTTTCCTCAATTTGGTGAACTAGTTCAGCAGAGGCTGCCACAGTAACTGGGGGCGGAATCTTCAATGGAGTGCTGTTATCCAGAACTCGTCTACCACATGGGCGAGATCACCCTGGCTGATGAGGGGTACAGCCACCCTCTTCAGACCCTTCTTATTTGGAAATTGGAAAGTAGCCCAATCCACGCAAAGGTAACGTTCCCCTGGACTTACATTACCCTTTCCTTTTGCCAGAGGAGGGGTGCCACCTCCAGGAAACTGCATGAGAGCTACATTTTCGTGAGCCTTGGGTAACTTAATAACCATTAACGTTGCAACTTATTTTGGGGGGATTAGGAGCATCAGGATGGAACTCATGAAACGCCTCAACCAGTTCCATGCAGTTCATGCAATCTTGGGCCTTGACCCAACTGTTCTTGTAGGCTGGATAACCCTCAAGCAACACAATATTGAACTGACTCCAAGAGTTGCAGGACGCTAAAATGCTCTCCACCTTGGCCTCCTCCTCATCCTCAATTACTATCAGCTCAGGATCCATGGGAAAGTTCACTTTAATGGGACAGCTTAGATACGTGGAAGATGGGATGCTGTTTCCAATAAGATAGCAACTTTAACCAGAAATCACCATTGCCAAAATTTTCCTCCACCAAGTGAGGACCCAAAAGCTTGCTTGAAAACTTTCAGGAGGTACCTGCATCTGCAAATGACATGTATCAAGCATGATATATGAACCCACCACTATGTTATGGCTAAGAAGCCATTTATAATCCGCAAGCCACTTTTAGTCACTAATAGCTTTAGTGAGATACTCCCGCACTAAGGACTGATTAGACCAAATGTTCTCTACATGATCTTCAGCAGACAGAACCTCTGGACGCAGGCAGGGACTGACAGTGTTTGAGGAATAATACCCCAACGTTTCTTCATAGGGAGAAAAAACCATAGAAGCATGAGTTCCATTGTTATAGACAAATTGAGTGAGAGGAAGTTCATTGTCTTAGGTATCCTGTGCAGCTGCAGCATAGCAGCGCAAGTACTGTTTCAATATTGGGTTAACACGCTCAGTTTGTCCATCAGACTGGGGATGATACTCTGTGGAATGGCAGGGGGTAATTTTTAGGATGGAAAAAAGCTCATTCCAAAAATGCGCTGTAAACTGAGAAACCACGGTCACTGATGATCTCCTGCTGGAGGCTAAACATAGAAAACACATGGCTCACTAAGAGATGAGCAGTTTCTTCTGACGTAACTGTATAAGAGAATGAATTATATGGGAAAATTTAGTAATTTATTGACCACCACAATCACTTCCATAAAACCATTAGAACAGGGAAGTTGAGAATAAAATCCTTGTACACTGATGTCCATGTTCCCTCCTCCTGTTGTAAAGGATGAAGAAGACCATTTCTTCCTGATCAATTTGACTTGGCCCTTGCGTAGGTAACACAGTCAATGATACAGGCTGGTACTTCTTTTAATAGACCCACCCAAATATAAGTCTGATTAATCATATTTTTACATTTCTTGTTGCCCAGATGGCCAATCATGGGATGGTCATGATGCGCTAGAAACTCCTTGGCTCTAAGGAGAGGAGGAACCCAAACCCAAGACGTAAAATAGATGATATCTTACAAAAGAATACAGGGAATTTTTGTGGGTTTGAAGGGATAATTGATTAAGTAAATCCACTCCTTTTAAACAGGTCATTTGAGCTTCTAAAACCCATTAAATAAGGGGAGTATCAGGAACTAAGTCTACTGAAGAGACCATGGGAGGTACAATGGATAACATTTTGGTGGTGGGAATCATGGTGACCAGGTCCGCTTCAATTGAGTCCATGGGGCAATGAGCAGGGTTGCAACTAAGGAAATTGGGGAGCACGTTTAATGCACCTTTCACAAAATTTTACTTAAAATTAAACTACGCAAGTCCTGATAGGTGTGAGATTGCCTATGGGTCAACTTCTGTGGTTTACAAAAATACAGAAGAGCTTGGTGGTCCATATGCACCATTAACTCATGCTGAGCGCTTTGTAACAGATACCGCCAATGAGTCAAAGCCCATGCTATGGCTTCCAACTCCTTATTGTAGATGGCCCAGGATTGTTTAGTAGAGAAGAATTTTAGGGAAAAATGTGACTGGATGTTCTAAACCGTCATGCTCCTGGAGCAGAAAAGCCCAACTGCAACGGATGAGGCATTGCATGCAAGAATATAGGGTTTGGAGGGTTCAGCATGTTTTATAATGTGGTTGATAAGAACACCTCTTTAATTTACTTGAACGCCTGTCAAAACCCAGGTGTCCAATGAAAGGGAACATTTTTAACTGTGAGGGGGTGAAGTGGAGCGGCTAACTGGGAAAGGGCTGGGGAAATTTTTTTTAGAAAAATGACGGTGCCCAAAAAACTTCTCATTTGTTTTTGTGCTGTTGAAGTTGGCCATTCGAGGATTGCATCCAACTTGTTGGGAATAATTGCATGCACATTTTTTAGAACGAGATTTTCTAAAAAGGGCCTTCCTCCCTATAAAATTCGCATTTTGAAGGATTGACAAGCAGGCCTGCCTTGTGCAAAGCAGCCACTACTGCTTCCAAGTCTTTTGCATGTTGTTCAAGAGTTGGGGATTGAACCAAAATGTCATCAATATAAGTGACCGCGCAAGTAAATCATAGGTCACCCAGTACACTATTGATCATTCTTTGAAATGTGTCTGGTGAGTTCTTTAACCCAAAGGGCCTTACTCAAAATTAATAAATACCTCTCTTCATTTTGATAGTGGTAAGCTATTCTTGACCTTTAATCACCAAAATTAGGTTAAAGGCATTAACAATATCAATCTTAGAGAAGACACAAGTCTTGACAATCATTTGAATGATAATTTGCTCCAGGAGTAAAGGATAGAAATCATGCACTGTAATTTTATTCAGGTGACCATAATCCACACAGGGGCGGAGGGAACCATTGGCCTTCTTGGCAAAAACGATTGGAGAAGTAACTGGTGATTTTTCTTTTAATAACCACCCTTTCTTAAGCATATCGTCCAACTAAGCTTCAAAAGCAACCTCCTCCTCCGCTGTGTGTGGATACAAGGGACAGTTAATATTCACCAACTGCACCGTTGTTTAAAATCTTAAATCAAATTTAGTATGAGGGGGAGACGGTCTGCCTTCTCAGAATCAAAGATACTCTGATAGCACATCAATGCCTCAAAAGATCTGATGAAAGAACCACAGGGGAAATGAGGGAAATGATGGAACTGCGGCCTTGAGTTTTTGTTAGGGTGTCTACTAAAGGAAATTCCCACTCCATTTGATTGTTATAAAATGACAATATATTAGTCTCCAGGTAAATTATAACATGTTGTCAGCGCCACCATCCAACTCCTAAAATTACTGGAAACATCAAGTTTGGCATTTCAGAGAACTGATCACAAAAACAAAATGATGAACTGAGAATAGTACTGACTGTTGGACTAGGTCGAGATCTGGAAGGCTGATGAAACAACCATCACCGATGGACCTAAGTCCAGGTCAAGCTCCAACTGTTGGGCTAGTTCTACACTCATAAAATTACCCACTGCTCTGGTATCCACCAAAGCCTCAAAGGATATGTGGTGAGACCCAATACTAATCTTCATGGGCAAAAAATAGGCGAAGTTTTGTTTATTGGTAGATTTGGTAATCTCTGCTGTAACTGAAGAGATAGCTAGTAAATCAGGGGAAGATTGGGGTCCTTTTCAGGAGTTAAGTTGGGAATAATAAGGGCTTGGGAACCAGATACTTCAATCTAGGCTTTTACTAATTAATGAATAGGTGAACCAGGATAACACGACTCCAGTGCAGGAATATTGGCTGACTCTGAGGCCAGTACCAATACTGGTTCAACGTTAAAAGCTGAATCCAAGTCGTCGTTGGGTAGTCCAATCATATCATTTCCCACTTGAAAGCGGGGAGCATGGCAAGGGGAGGCATTGATGGAGTCACAGCCTTACACTTGTTCCACTGTCCCCTTAGGGGTGGACCAATCTTTGTGATTGGAAGAGGCAGAATCCAACACTGATCTAAAAATTGCTTGGAGCATATCATTAGAGAACTCAAGCGCAGGGGCCTATTCACAGAAGGTTGCGATTAAAGAAGCCAAGCAAGGAGCTTTGGCCATAGAGGAAAGAAATTGGAATAAACGCTTTGAATGCGACACAGGGGGTTTCAAAGCTGCTGATACTAATGCGACAAATGAGGTAGAATTTCCCACATGTGCAGTAGAACGCAGAAGTCCTTTCATCCACTGATGGGCTTCCTCTTCTACTTCATCCAAGAGGGCAACACCTTTTTGGGCGTTGGATAGTGCAGCGGCATTATTAATAACAATGGCAGAATGCATTTGCACCTCAGCAAGGGCGTCAAGGACTTGATTAGCAATATCTTTGGATGGAACAATTGGATTCCCTTCTTGAGCATAAGTTTAGGGAAGAGTAGCTATCCACGGGGCTCTGATGCCTTGAAGAAGTTTCTCCAAGGTATTGCAAACGCTAATCACAAAATCAGTGACTACCAAACAAACAACAGAAAACAAACTACTGACTGCACAAATATTTGATAAAGGTAACCACTGTGGTTCCCAACTCGAAGAGAAGGGCGGAAATGGCAGGAAACAATGGTTGGTCAATTATGTCAGCAAAACGGCATAAGAAGTTTAGACTGGCCTGCAAGTCAGTATGCGTAAGCACCCAAAAAGCAAGCCAGAATGCCAGTGGCATTACTGCTCAAGAAACGTTGTATGGTGCGGAAAATTGGGTGATAATGGCTTGTTGATGTAGATGAACGTGAAAAGAAACCTGGTAATAAACTAAACAGAAAAAACCCCAGACCTCTGTGGGCCTTGCTACAGGGGGTTTCACTACTGGATTAACTACTTTGTGATCTCCAGTGGAAGTTTTCATCACCAAAGCAGAGACAAGGGGGCAGATTCTTGCGTGAAGGTGAGATATATGAGGCCACAGGATTCCAATATCCTGAAAGTGGATAGCTTCAATAATGAAATTAAATTCCCAGAAATTTCTTACATGATGGATCCAGTTGACTATGGTAGGAGCAATTGTAATCTTCAAAACTGGTATATCCCATCCAGTATAGGGGCTGATGGGCCACCAAGTTAGTGTCATCATGACTTTGGCAAGAAGAATTGGAGTAAAATAAAAAATTGGGTACTGATGGGAGTTTTATTGTAAAGTAAAGTAAAGAATCGACCAACAAACATCTTCAGTGCTACACAACTTCTTAATTAGTGCTTGATTGGGGTCATCTTGTCAAAGAAGGGATTGGGGCCCTCATATTCAACTTACCCAGAGAATTTTTGGGGGTGGTGGAAATGATATTAATCTGAATTGAAATCAAAGGATTTGGTGGCAGGCCAAGTCACTATCAGTTCATCCGCAAATGCCTGAACTGAGGCTTCACTACGTTTATGTCAGTTTGTGCAACAGCATCTGGCCCAATGGGCAATGAGAAACCCCCAGGGCCACCCCACATAGGGGCGGTCCCAACGGGTCAGAAATAAGTTCAGGATGACCAACTCGCCTGTGCCCGGTCACTGGGGCGTTCATTCATCCAAATGGGCTTCATCAGGCACCAAACCCAATTCATTTTTGGGGGCTTTGAACTATTGGTGACAGTACCCAATAGTGATACCTGCTCATCAGGGATTGTCCCCGATGATTTTAGGGGAGTTTGGCATTGGTGATTGTACTGCTCAATGGCTCAATGCCATCAGCGATTATAGCTAATAATTCATACTTGTCACTTTTCAAATATTAGTTTCTCTCCCACCAGGCTTATTTCCCATTGATTTCAGAAATTTTGGCTTTGATTCTGATGATTCAGTGCCATCAGTTTTATAAAGTCCTTCCCACTTGTGGGGAAGACAGTTACTGATGATTTCAGCGCAGATTTCATCAAATCAGCAAACTAGTTCAGTAGAGGCAAGCGCAGGAACCAGAGGAGGAATCTCAGAGGGAGCGCTGTTACCCAGCACTCATCTACCACATGAGCAAGGTCGCCCTGGGTGACGAGGGTTACAGCTGCCCTCTTTGGACCCTTCTTATTTTGATAATGGGAAACTCGCATGATCCACACAAAGGGGACATTCCCCTGGACTACACATAGATTTTTTGGTAATTCAAGCTTAGAGATTCATCATTTATGTTATTTACCAGAATGTGCATTATCATATATATCCCTTCCAATGTAATGCCAACATGATATATACCCTGTCCTAGTCAGTCATCTTACCTTTCAGCTCCCATCTTCTAATTTTTCGTTTTATGGCCCAATAATAGCTATGGATAAGCTCTCTGAAACCTGACAGTCATCTGTCCAAGGTTGGTACATCTTGTGGTGGTCTGATCAACCTCAGTAGCCTATTGAGGGTATTGGACAACTGAGGATGCTTGAGACAAATTCAACTATATTATTCTGGTGATCTCCTATGGTGGGTATGGAACTGGTTTGAGGAACTGAGCGTTCATTCAACAAGAGGATAAGGTTCAATCAGCCAAAGATTAGGATCATAAATAATAACTAATAGATAAAAGCCTCAAACTTGGGTCAGCAATTGCTAGCAACATATCTGATGGCAGATCAATTGGAATCGTTCTGCTAAAGGATACAGATAGTGGAACAAAAGTAAAAGAGAGTTATATGGGGTTTAGAGGATAATAGGGCTGGAGGCGATATCCTATGGTTGGTCAAACCTAAATCTCAACACCGCATATCATCCTCAATTGGATGGTCAAACTGATCTGGTGGTCCAAATTCTGGAGCAATATCTCCGCTGTTGTGTTCTGCAAGTCATTACACATGGGCGTCAGAGATTCCCTGGATTAGTTTGCATATAATAACGTCCCTCATACCTACATATGCCTTTCTATTTTGAGGCATAATTGTGATACAGCCCCTCATTCTATTAGCACCTGCCTTACTTATACTGTTCCTGCTGCAGAGTAACGCCCAAATCATAAATACTGAATCCAAAATATTGCACACCAGCACCTGTTAAAGGCGGTGGATGAAAGAAGAAATTTGACGACTAAAATTGCCACCAGGGCCATGAGCCTAAGGATCACTTGTCATTTTGGACACACGTTACTGGACATTTAGGTTCCTTTAAAAAAAAGTAGCGTTCAAACGCTCTGGGCCCTTTGAAAGGAAAAAATTTAAAATATTGCCACCCATATTATGCTCCAATTTACTGCAAAAAATAAAGCATTTCATGTATTCATGTTATTTCTATTAAAGGGCAATATGCCTGCGTCACCTGAACCCATCATGGTAGATGACTCCCAAGAGGCAAAGGTAGAAAAACATGGTCTCATATAAATCACTTTGCTCAATTTAGTAGCGGTGGTTTGTAAGGGTTACCCTTCCTATAAAAAGAGCTGAGGAAGCGCAAAAGAGTGTGCCAACTGTAGAGAAATAATGAATGCCTTCCATTCAGCTCAACCCAATGCTCCCTCTCTCCTCCAAAATTGGAGGCTCATCTTTCAATTAAGCTCCTTAGAGGCTGTGAAAATCTTAGGATCGCTTGCTTGATAAAATATTCCTGTATGCTTAATTAGGCTGAAATTTGGCTCAAGGATCTTCAATTTTGCCAGTGGTTTATGGTATTCTGAGAGTTCAGAAACTCACTAGGCATCCTCAAATAGCCCTGACTCTTTTGGCCAATTTTGGGCTTAATTTTCCCTCTGTAATTAGAAACTTCAATCAAGGCAGGAAAAGTTGCAAGCTGTGGATCTCAAGATCTTAGCTTGCCCACACTCTCCAAAAGCAACATAGGATAAAAGTTAAATGAATATATAATAAAATAGACCTTTATTTAGACTAAATATTTGATAAAAATTTATTAGGCCAGGAACCAGTATTTATACCTCTAGGGTATCTCCTGGCCACATTTGAGCATACAATCTCCCTGTTTATTTTCCACCTCAGTTTAGCCCTTGAACTGATAAGCCTGAGACCTATTGCTAGATTTATTAATGGCAAAATACTCTATATTTGGGAGAATTTCATGGATGAAAATCACAACATTGAGCGTGCAAATTTGTCCTAGGATATTTCAAAATGAGTTTTATCATAATGCTGATGAAATATGAATTCTTGGAAAATTTGGGGTCAATTTAAGAAAATGATGTACCCTTAAATTAGGACATTGGCAGGACTCTCAATAGCACTAGGTACTCCCATTTGGGTGGTCCATGTGCAAATTATATCATGCTGATTATGAGGATTGACATATAATGTTTGCTCTAAGGTGAAAAAGGATTACATTATTTCCTCTATTTGTTCATGGGATTTAAAGACGTTTTCTTCAGGTTGATCCTAGACAATTTCTCATGATAAATATTTTATATATGTCACAATTAGTCAGGGCTAGTTGCTGAGTTTTGGTGAAGAGTAATTGGCCTAACTATGCAAGTGTATTTGGCCTGAGTTTCCAAAAAAATAATCAAATTAAATTTGATGTTGAGTTAGTCAGCTGGGCTGAGTAGTTGCAGAGAAGATCAGCCTAAATGTGCAAGTGTATTAAGCCCAAGCTTTTGATAAATAAATCCACATTGCAATAATTGGCCTAAGCCATGTTATTGCAATAGGCTTTAGATTAGATATTAGCTCAAGCATTAGGAGGATAATTGGTCCAATCTGTCTATTATTAAAGGGTTTATTTTCAAGTTAACTGCCAGAATATAACATATCCTCCCCACTTGACTCAAACATAAGCCCTGAGATTCCCAAATAGCCTTCATTGCTCTTCATCATTTGTTGTTTTTGGCCCAACTAGCCAACAAATCTGAAGTTAATTTTTATTGTTAATTTTGGACTGAACAGATGACATATCTGGAGTTGAATCCTCTTGTTGTTATTTACCCAACCTGCCAATACTTCTGGAGTGGGATCTTCTCCCCATCCTCAAGTGCAAATCAAAGTAGTGACTAGGTGTGATATATATTTTTTTATTTTAAATTATTTACTTTTTTATTATTTTATTTTTTCTTCTTTTATTTAATATAGTTTTTTTATGTTGCAATGCTAATATATTCTTTTTGTCCAAGCTTTTGAACCTTTTTATAAATTTAAGTGGACGCAGTTGTATATAAAATTGGCCCTAACTTTTCTGTTAACATTTGTTGTTTTCTCCATGTTGGTCAAGGTATTCAAATTGGCCATTATAACAACATTGTTAAGGCTGATTAGGTCTTCAATGTTTTTGTTCCCAGTATCCAGCTTGGTCTGAATATAATTTTTAAAGTTCTCATGCTTTAAATTAAAGTCCAGGTATTTTCTTCAGCCTGAGGTGGCATGTTTGGTGAGTCATTCTGTGCTTTCAGATGTAAGGTCAATCAGGCTTTTTGTATCCAAATGAGCTCCCCACTGTGATGAGATCCAGGGAGTAGGAGGAACCTGCATAAGAGCTAGATTCCATCTTGTTGTCACATTGGGTCTGGCAAAATATGCCAGAAACTAGAGATGTTGGTCTATTTTGAGAGTGTCATCAATTTTGAGTGAGCACTAATTGTGAAAATCCAAGGATTGCTCGCTTGATAAATATATTCCTGCATGCTTAATTGGGCTGAAGTTTGGCTGAAGGATCTTTGATTTTGCCAGTGGCTTATGGTATTACAACCGTTCAGAAACTCACTAGGCATCCTCAAATAGCCCTGACTCTTTTGGCCAATTTTGGGCTTAATTTTCCCTCTGTAATTAGAAACTTCAATCAAGGCAGGAAAAGTTGCAAGCTGTGGATCTCAAGATCTTAGCTTGCCCACACTCTCCAAAAGCAACATAGGATAAAAGTGAAATGAAGATATAATAAAATAGATCTTTATTAAGACTAAAGTATTTGATAAAAATTTATTAGGCCAGAGCTGGTATTTATACCTCTAGGGATCTCCTGGCCACATTCAAGCACGCAATCTCCCAGATTATTTTCCACTCAGTTTGTCCCTTAAACTGATATGACTGAGACCTAACTTTTAGGTTTATTGGTGTAAAACTACTCTCATATTTGGGAGGATTTCAGGGATGAAAATCGCAACAAAGAGCATGCAAAATTGTCATAGGATCATCTCAAAATGATTTTCATCATATTGCTGACAAAATATGAATTCTGAGAAATTTTGGGGTCAATATAAGAAAATGATGTGCCCTTAATCGGTAAGTTGGTAGGCTTTTAATAGCATTAGATACTCCCATTTGGGAGGTCCATGTGCAAGTGCTATCGTGCTGATTACATGTACTGACATACAAAATTTGCCCTAAGGTAAAAAAGGATTACATTCTTTCATCTCTTTGTTCATGGGCTTTAAAGACGTTTTATTCAGCACAATCCTAAACAATTTCTCATGTTGAATATTTTATATCAGACCCAATTAGTTGGGACTAGTTGCCAAGTTTTAATGCAGTGTTAATTGGTCCAACTGTGCAAGTGTTTTCATCCTGATTTACAATAAAATAATTGAATTGAATTAATGTCAAGTTAGTCATCTAGGCCAATTAGTTCCAGAGAAGATCAGCCTAAATGTGTGAGTGTATGTGGCCTAAGATTTTTGATAATTAAATCCATGTTGTGATAATCAGCCCAAGCCATGTTATTCAATAGGCTTTAATTAGAGTATTAGCTCAAGCATTAGGAGGATAATCAGCCCGATCTGTTAGTTGTTGAAAGGTTTATTTTTGATTCAACCGTTAAAATCTAACAGAGGCATAAAAAACGCCCTTGCTCTTGTCCCAGAAGGTGGTATGTACCTTGTTCCCAAAGGAAAGGATAATATAAGTCCAGATGACCAGCCCATCAAGATGGATTGCAAGCAGTTCTCTCAAAGAAGCAGGAATATTAAGCCCCAGTGGAGCCCCTATCTAAGACCAGTGAACTACTCACAGGGTGGATGAGTGGTGGTTTACTGCCCTGACTCCAAAGAACCTCCCTCTCTGCCCCACTTTTTCTTCTGATCTGTTATAAATGATTGAAGGGGTGTGTAGAGAGGTGTTTCAGTTTAGGAACTCCAGCTGGACCCTCAGGCTCATCCCAAGAGTGGCCTGGTCACTGATGAGTTTCAAGTAAACTGTCCCACCCCATCAAAAATTCTCATATGACCCCAAGTTTGTCTAATAAGCCAGATAAATTTTATATGAGTAGTTTGGATTTCAGATCAAACGCACAGTTCATGCATATCACCTATAATATATGTTTAATTAATAATATAGATAAGATGGGTACATTGGAATTGGTGTTAGAAACTTATTATCTATGGAAACTATTCAAGTAAAGTAAATCCCACTAGATTCCTCCCTGATTTAGCATAAATGCTTTCAAAACTTTTATAAGACAATCCAAGACTTCTGATGAGTTCCCTTCAACACATCATGAAATGCTCAGCCTGCCAATTAGGGTGCCCCATAGAGGCTAGTTGCTCAAAGATCTTTAAGCTCCTTTCCCCACTATATAGAAAACCACCCTCCATAAGATTGGTTGCTGGTTATCCTTAATTTTCAACCCTTTATCTTGTATAACCAACCCTTTCTAAGTTGTTATCATGGAATATGCCACCACATTTGTATTTCATAGTAGTAATGGTATCTGACAATGTACACCAAAATCTGTATGTAAGTTCAATTTTATAATGGAGTTATCGCAACCTGACAATCAAGTTACTTTCCAAAATCTCGCATATTCATATGCCTTAGCTTCCCTGAGCTTGTCTGCAGAGCTGCCATGCACATCACGTATGCCACTTACCTGAATATACTCTGCCAATTTGCCATAAATTTGGAAAAATTTCACATTCTATGCTCTTACTTTACCTAATCAGTTCTTCTTTAATACTAAACAGCTGTAATTTTTGAGGGGCTGTCACCGTCCCTGCCCCTCCCACGCATGGGGTTGCTGCAACAGGAAAGGCAGCTGCCCCCATTTCAGTCTCCTCTTGTTATGAGGGCTTTACAGACCAACTAATAGTAAGTAGTTCAGCTGAACCCTTGACATGTTGGGTTATTTAGTGGGCGCTAATGCACCCAGTTCACATGGCTATCCTTCTTTCAGTTATCTTGAACCTTGACATGTTAGGCTCAAAGCTATTGCTAGTTCCTTAATAACCCACTGGCAGCACATAAACAATGTTGGAATCCTAGCACTTTAAATGCTCGCTGGTGCTAGTGGCACAGGATTAAACAATATAGCATGAGGTGGATAATTAATAGGTGTATTTGCATGATGTGAAGTTTAAAGTCATAGGAAATCATACGTCATTAGGCTGGTTTCAGAACCTCAATGAGCCTAAAGGACTCTTAGCAGCTGTTAGAGACTTAAAAGGAAATTGTAAACTACAAGGAGAAATTTTTTATATATAATTTTATGGTTATAAGACCTAGGGATCAGAATTAGAGAACATTTATTAAATTGAAGACTCCTAGTATATATGCTATTTTGAGGATAATAGTGAGAATTGAGGGAATTTAGTTTAGTCAGAGGATATATTGATTTGGCTAAATGACAATTTAGCCTATCATCGCTCTCAACACTATTTTTAACTAGTTAAGGCTTGATTTCAGATGTAAATTTGATGGCCAGGATGATGTGATCATGTGGTAGCATTTTCTTGTAATCTCTAATCAGCCATCATGAAAAATGTTTTCAGTTTGGCTAATTACCAAAGTTCTTATTTGATAATTGGCAATAAATATTTTCATCCCCCTGAACCCCCTTCAGGTCTATAAAAGGGGGTTGTTTTCTCTTTGGAAGTTGCACTAAATTTGATATTATGCTGGGGTGGACTTTCAAGGCATTGACCTATTCTGCTGGGGTTTTGGCACAGCCGCTTTAACAACATCTGTTCTATTCAGCAAAAGGAGAGGAGTAGAATTATTTCTCTGATTGTGGTCATTCAGGCCAAAGGTTGTGAAAGGATCATTTACTAGTATTCTGGGTAAATTTGACACCAAAAATTTCTACTAACTCATCATACATATAATTGTCTAAAAAATAAAGATAATGAGCTGATGCCCTTTCACGTAGATTGGATAAGAGTAAGAGTTTTTTATGACACCTAGTTTTTCCCTGATATGGTAAATAGCACTAGATGCTGTCATGGTTGGATGACTTTATAGTGGGAACAGATGCTAAAAACAAGGCTGGGCAACAGGAGGCCCAGAAGGTGAAGCTTCAGGCTCTTCCTGACCTGAAACACACCTTAGATCAACGCTGGGTGCAAGCCAAGCATGCCCAGGTTGATACTAATAGGGTGCAAAACGCCCAGCCTCTAATTGTGGCCCAGGCACTAAAACAAACAATTTACATTATGAACAAGGATGGTTCAATTCACTTGGTTGGAGAGCAAGGGTTCGAGTCCCGCTCTAGCTATGAAATTCTAAGCTCAGGTAAAATATGGCTTCAATTGATTACTTGAGTAAAGGCACTCTCAGTGTATTTTACTAAAATGGATGGAAGCATCTGTTTATTGGAGCATCAAGGCTTGGGTGCATTTCCACAAAACCCAAATTTCCCCAACACACTTTAAATATGTTTTTGTGACCAACATTCCTTGTTGGTTGACTTTCTTTAATAAATTTAACCGTTATTTTACATTTTTTTACAATGGTTACTTGGGCAAACATGGTGGTGGACCTCTTCAGGAAGGTCTCTAACTATGTGGGCCACTATCTATTATCACAATTTACACAAATTTCAGGTGCTTTCTTGGGCCGTTTAGGTCCCCTTTAGACCAAGACACCCAAGTCTACTCACTCCAAGTTACCCTTGACTATGGACCCCCTGTTGATGTCTACTCAAGTTGGGAGGTTTCTTAATTACCTGTTCTCATATGTGGTGCTATACACCCTCACCTGGGTTACCTCCTGCTCAAGCACCATTCTAGGCGCCTCATTCCTCATTCTCTTAATGGCTAGTTCCTTATCAATGTGGGTTTGCGCTCCACATCACTTTGCTGGGAGCAAGAGAGTTACAAACACTCTCTTGACAGATGCAACAATGGGCCCATTTTGGATTAACATACTGGTGAAAAATTTAACCATATAAACCTTGGTATTTTTTAGATCAATTTCTGTACTAACAAGGGCTTGAGGACCAGGTGCCATCATGAAGCTCAGTCCCTGATCACAGAAGAATCCCATTGAACTATAATTTTGGCTAAAGATATAAGGTGCGCCAGCACCCTTTTTGATCTTTATTTGTTACTAGAACTAAAATGAATTATAGTAGATGGCAATCAGTAAATTTAGGATAGATTGACCAATTTAAATCACCCATATAAATAAAATGAGGTAATATAGATATTTATATGAAAGTTCACCATATAACTGACTAATAAATCAACTAAATAATAAAAACTAAATGAGTAAAAACTGCCAACCTTATATCTAAAAACATTGGACTAATCAAGTCAACTTGTTGGAATCCCTTTTGCCAATGCTTGCAGATGCTGATTTTCAGCAGAATTACACAAACAATTTTTTATTATCTTGCCAAATAATTAATGGACTTAACCTAAATAAAACTAAGAATAGAATATTATTATTTTTCCCAAGAAGTCGCTTTGGTAAGAAAAATGATACCTTATTAGATGTCTTCCCCTAGTATTTAGGGTCATCAAAGACTAATAGGGGATAATTATTGAATTTGATATAGGCTGTGTGGAATGCTTAGACAGCTTGACAATCTGGTCAATCCACACTTGAGAAAGTTGTTTTTCTTCATTCAGTATTAACATAATGTAATTGGTGCATTGTAGGTAGGGTATATCCATAGGGAAAGTTTTATATATATTGTATCCAATCATTTTCTTCAGATTTAAGCTCAAGGCTAACTCAATCTGCCCTGGTCAATGGAAGGTGAAGAGTAAAATGATTACTCCAAGTCAAAGTGTTTTGCTGAGGGTTGGGTAATATTGTATTTTATAAATTTGGACAATTCTCACCCAAAACATTCTTCTCCCAAATTTGAGATGGTAATTGTCTGACACAACTAGACAATTATATATATATATATATCATATAATATTTGTGTCAAGTTTTCTGAGATTGGTAAATAGTCTAGGAGTAGGTGTTGAAATAAACATTAATTTATAATAATTATCTATTAGATGATTTTCCAAACTACTAAACCTAAAATGCTACCTAGTTTAATACAAATTAAATAAATTTGAATCTATCTGCCAGCTACTTGCCTGCTGTCATACACAGTTTTAGTTAGGCTAATCCAACTATTACTAAAATAATTTAACCATCTAAGGTATTAATCTTTTAAAATTTAAATAACAAAACACAATGATAGTATCCTATAATTACAGTAAATACAATATTAAGAAAGTTAGTAACAACCTTCAGCCATAAGGCATATATCATGCTCTTAAGCTTTTTATCTTAAGGTAAAACTTGAATCATTTTTAAATTATAGGTTGGATTTTTCACCTCATCAACTTGGAAGCCATCTAATTTTATAAGAAGAAGGTTTAGTTTCAATAGGCGCATGTACTATAAAATTTTATTAAAATTGCTCCTCATTATAAGAATAAATGAACTAAAATTTCCCATATTTTTCAACAAATATTTATTCATCTAATAATTTCAAACTTCTAAATTTCTTGCTACAAAATTTCATGGGCTATCTTATCTCTAGATAACTAGTACAAAAACTTAATTTTTGTTTACAGTTAAAGCACTATTTACCTCAGAATTAAGTTTATTTTGTTGAGATTCTTATTCCAAGTGCTCGACAAGGAAAAGCTTTTTGATCTGCTAAAAATTACTCTTCAGAATAATTTTGAACTGAGTTATAGAATTTCAACCAAGCGTAGATCAATTGAAATTCACATATCCCATTGGTTGCTGCTCCACTTTGGGTGATAGTCAACCTCCCCCAGTATCTAGTGCTGAGTAGATAAATACTCTAGGACTAGTTGAACATGCCCCTCAAAGCAATTCAGGCTGATTTACCCCACTCAAGGGCTTACCCTTGCACCTTATTTAGTAACCATCAGAAGTTATTATCCATTTTTATTCTGCTATCCATCATTGCCTATATGTTGAGTATACAATGTTATTTCTAAAAGCAGGAATGTGATTAATGAGATAGTGATGACACTTACCCCTGCTAAGTATCAAATTCTTGTTTATACAAAAACAACTTCAGTACTAAGTATATAGTAATAAAACCAGTAGTGGCTTCTATATTTTGTGAGATAAAACCACTCCAATTACTTAAGCCTAATCTAAAATTTTTACAGTAGTTATATCCATTTTAACTATCACCTTATCATATACTCTAATGGCATTACAACAAGATGATTACACTTAAGGCTTTTAATGCTAGTACGCTACTTTGTCTGTTCATCTGAGATGCTTGGGAATATTGACTAATATATCAGTAAGTAAAAAGAAAGATATGGGGTTGGGATAAAAGATAAGAAAACCCCTAGCTTGGATTGAAATTCTCATATAGGTTAAGATGCTATAAGGATTTAAGTCTGATTTAATTGAAGTGTAATCTCCTATGATACTAGTTTTGAATTTAATTTATTATCTGATTAGCCAATTTACCCAGCGTTGCATAGGTTGATATTTATTATACCCATAACCCATCCCTGTTAAGGTATGTGAAGCTCAATGATCAAATTTTATCCAGATCTTTAAAACTGAACAATTCCAATTATTTATTTTTAGCTTTTATACTAAGAATATTAATAAAGCAGAGTTACCCAGCATTGCTCAGGTTTATGGGCTCCACTGACAGCCTAAAGGCTATGCCAGTACTATGCTTGATCCACTTGGGCTAACAATGTTGAAAATTCAACTGCAATGACTGATTCTAATCAAGATCAAGGTTTGGTGTCTCAGTCTAATAATATTCTAAAAAATCCATCAGATATATCTGATTCTATTTTAGACTGATGATCAACCCTTCAGAGTTATCAGTCTCATCATCCTGAAGCGCTAAGCCTTCCAATAAGATTAAGCATTCCAAAAGGGTTGATCCCATGAGGCAAAGGTTGATTTCATAAAACAAAAATTGTATCATACCAGATAATCAGCCATATCAGTCCTCTAACAGAAAAGAGCTTACCTCATTTGAAGCATAAAGATCCTTAAAAAGATTGACTAAATCTTTTCCTATAAATAATTCTAAATTCTAACTAATAAAGCACCACATATTTTGTCTCACATAGCTTCCTTTTAGTTAACTAAGGTCAAATATCATTGTTTCTATTGGAATCCATTATTGCAACATAACTAATAAGTTCAATGCCTTATTTTATCTCTTGCTAGAGCCACAAAACTAATAATTTTGTAGCCTTTGTAGCACCTGACTATCAAAATTTTTCACAAAATTTCAATAAACAGCTTTGCTGTTGCCCTTGTGGCAGGTGAGCTGGTTATCCTAAATTTACTTAATAAACCACTTAAAATTATGACTGATTTTTGTTTAGTTTTGGGTGAGCAGTTTGGTGAATTATTCAATAAATATTCACCAATTCTTACCCACTCACCCAAATAGATTGACTTATCAAACTTAATTAGTATCAGTTGAGCAATTTGGTGAATTATGAGATAATATTTACCAATTCTCACCCACTCAACCAAATAGATTGAACCCATCAGACTCAACAATTTCAGATTCGATAAGATTCGCTAATTCTTACCCACTCACCCAAATAGATTGAACCTAGCAGACTCAAAGGTTTCAGATATCAGTCAGTACATCAGTGAATATGTTTTATTAAGTAGACTAGCCAATTTACCCGTGCTTCACTATGGTGTCTATAAAACTAAAGATTTTCAATTTATTAATTTATATTTTATTAAAATAACTATCAACTTTATACTAAAAACTTTAGATAGAACTATCAAACCAGCTAGATAGATGGAGGTCAGCAAGTTGAGTATATATCTATAAATATAACTATAGATAACCTATCTAGTGAGTGTTATTCCTAAATCCAAAATAACTAAATCACATCAAAGCACTTCCCTTTTCATTGAAATTATAATTCTGCAATTTAAGCAGGGGCAATATCACTAAAATAATCAGTGCTTTGATACCTTTAAATTTTAGTATGATACTTAGGTAAATATCAAAAGTTGAGTAGAATGTATTAAAATTTGTGATACTTATATATGTATCAATTTTAGTAAAAGCTTTTAATAAATCAAACTGCAACAATAAATTATGGTAAGCTTATCTGTGGAGCTTAGATTGTGGAGATGATTTGATTGGATAGAATTTTGTAGATAAGGTTTATATAACTAATTTTATTAAAAAAGCTTTAATAAATCAAACTACAACAATACCTTATGGCAAGCTTATCAGTGAAGCTTGAATTATGATTTTATTGGGTAAAATTCATAGGTAAGTATTATATACCTAATTGGGTAAAATTTGTGGTTAAGTTCTATATAACAAAAATAGTTTTGGTGAGCAATTTGGTGAAAAATTAGATAATATTCACTAATTCTCATCCACTTGCACAAATAGATTGAACTTATCATACTTGATTAGATTAGTTTCAGGAGAGCATTTTGTGAATTAATTGATATTGTGGTTAAGTTCTATAACAAATTTAGTTTCAGATGAGCAATTTGGTGAATTATTAGATAATATTCGCTAATTCTCATCCACTCACCCAAATAGATTGAACCTATCAGATTCGATTAGCTTCAGATTCGATCTTATTTGCCAATTCTCACTCACTCACCCAAATAGATTAAACTTATTAGACTCGATTAACTTCAGGTGAGCAATTTGGTAATTATTGGATAACTAGCGGAGTTACCCGTGCTTCGCTACGGTTTCTATAGAATTTCAGGTGATTCGAATTGATTAATTTAGATTTTATATATAGTTAAGCAATAACTACTCAGCCAAATCTAATTGCTCAATCGAAGCAACCAAAACCACCAACCACTCAGCTAAAACTAACTGAACTTATCAAATCAACCAATTACTAATCACCCCCAAAGCTAAATTGTATTATGTCGATTCGACCAAAAACCAACCCGCTCGGCCAAGGAAAATAAATATATCAAATCAATCAAATTCTAAATTATTTTAGTTTTTATATTAGTAGATAGCTATCAATAAGTTCAGAAACCATTAAACCTATTAAAAATTCAAACCTCCATCCACTTAGCTAAAATCAATAAAGCCTGCCAAATTAACTAAACCATCAATCACTTACCTGAAACTATTGAGCCTATCGAATCAACCAAAAAATAAACCACTACTCAGCAAAAACCAATTACGGAACTTACAACAGCCACAAACTACCAACCCCTTATTAAAAACCTATGAAAAAATCGAATTAAATGAACATGAAAATACCCAGCCAAATTGCTATATAATTATATTAGAAATATATGTTCTAGATCTTAAATAGAACTGATATTTAAATTTATATGAATATTTTAAATAATTACATATTAGCATTCCCTTCCCAAACTTTATAGAATACTTGTGCCAAGTTTGGTGATTTTTGGTTATTTTCTCGATATAATGCATCTGGTATAAATAAATAAACAGAATGATAGTTCTGTAAAGAAAAGTTTGGCTAATTCTTGTTGATGCCCAGTTTAGCACATATTTGTTTTTTAGTACTAGATGGTTACATATTTGTTTTTGGGCTTTAAGTTTACCTGATGATCCTAATCAATTCTTTTTTATATTTGTAGATGGTTATCGATAATATTGAAAAATCAATTTATATTGAATCAATATAAAATTACCAACCATTCAGCCATACCCAATTAAACCTATCGAATTAACTAAACCACTTGACGCACCAATGCCCCGAACCGAGATAGCGAATAGCAAAGGCGGTCCATGGAGTTCCTGGCCTATCATGCGCCGCGCGTGGAGGTCTTCCGGATTTTATCCTCCTTTCCCATACATTCGATTTCCCTTAATCGGTGCGGTATCCTCCCCAGGTCAGCCCACCTCGAATAAAATACTTTTAACTAAACCACTTAGCTAAAGAAATTAGATTAAAAATCAACTAATCACCAACCGCTTCGTAACCAAAGCTAAATGTATCGAAACAACCAAAATCACCAACCACTTACCAAAACCAATTAAATTATCGAATCAACCAATCACTAACTTCTTTATTAAAACCGTTAAGCTTACTCAACCCAAAACCACCAACCGCTTGACAAAACCATTTAAACTATCGAATCAACCGAATATCAAACTTCTCAGCCGTAACAATATACCGATTTCCATTAAAAACATATAAAATTTTAACTTATTACATATAAAACTTTTTTTACTATGAAAATTAAAAATCGGGCTTCGATGTGCACACGGACTCCCTCCCGTCCACCTATAGCCAAATTTTCAGAGCTCTACATGCTCTAATTTTGGCTGGGCATCGCGCACACACAAACACACACATTTGCTTTTATATATATAGATAAGTGTCTGAAATAGAGCTTGTAAGATTTATTACAGACAGACAGAATTGATAGTGAGTTTAAGGAAATTGTATAAAAAATGACCACTAACCACTTAACAAAACCATTTAAAATATCAAATCAGCTGAATATCAAACTGCTCAGCTGTAACAATATAGCGAATACCATCGAAGTATATATATGATTTTCACTTGTTACATATAAAACTTTTTTTTACTATTAAAATAATATTTTTTAAAATTCATAAACCTTCTCAGGCATGCACACAACAACTCACCAAAGTTTCATCACAATTGGATGAATGGTATAGGAATGCATTCGGGACATACATACACACAGACAGACATTCATTTTTATATATATATATATTCGCCAAATCTCACCAACTCACCCAAATAAATTGAACCCATCAGGCTCAATGATTTCAGATTCGATAAGATTTGCCGATTCTCACCCACTCACCCAAATAGATTGAACCTATCAGACTCGAAGGTTTTAGATGTCAGTCAGTCAGTCAGTGAGTGAGTGAATGTGTTTTAAGTAGACTAGCCGATTTACCCGTGCTTCACTACGGTGTCTATAAAATTTCATTTTCAATTTATTAATATAGATTTAATATCACAGATAAACAAAACCACTCAGCCAAATCTAATTGCTCAATCGAATCAACCAAAAACCACCAACCACTTTGGTAAACCTAACTGAAATTATCAAAACAACCAATAACTAATCACCCCTCAAAGCTAAACTATGTCCTATCAATTCGAACAAAAGCCATCAACCACTCGGCCAAACAAAAAAAACCTATCGAATCAATCAAATAACACCAAACTGCTACCCGAAACTTCTCTTATACTTAAAATCATTGAGTATGTGACATATCTTCTTTTTTTAGTACTAGATGGTCCCAACCCAAGGGGGGAATTCATCGATGTAGTATGTGACATATCTTCCAAACTACTAAATCAACTTCTAATTAACTTGCCAAAAGTATGTTATTAATTAGGTGAACCAAATTAGGCAGGTTTTTAAATATATAAACCTAACATCCAAATACCCGTGCTTCGCTAAGGTATTTAGTTTATCAGATGATAAGCTCACATTGTAGCCTATAGGCTGTGCCAGCACTACTCTTGAGCCACTCGGATTAACAGCTCCGCTGTTACACTCGTGGCTGGTGAGCTGATTATCCTACCTACCTAAACTCTAATACTGATTTTTGTTGAGTTTCAGGTGAGTAATTTGGTGAAACATTAGATAATATTCGCCAATTCTCACCCACTCACCTCAATAGATTAAACTTATTAGACTCGATTAACTTCAGGTGAGCAATTTGGTAATTATTGGATAACTAGCGGAGTTACCCGTGCTTCGCTACGGTTTCTATAAATTTCAGGTGATTCGAATTGATTAATTTAGATTTTATATATAGTTAAGCAATAACTACTCAGCCAAATCTAATTGCTCAATCGAATCAACCAAAATTTATCAACCACTCAGGTAAACCTGACTGAACTTATCAAAACAACCAATAACTAATCACCCCTCAAAGCTAAACTATGTCCTATCAATTCGACCAAAAGCCATTAACCACTCGGCCAAACAAAAAACCTATCGAATCAATCAAATAACACCAAACTGCTACCCGAAACATCTCTTTATACTTAAAATCATTGAGTATGTGACATTAGAGGCTAAATCGGGGTTTTTAGCATATTTTGCTCCTTTTTTATCCTGCTTTTTATTTTTGTGTCGGCAAGAAGGGTCCCCTGGTCCCCTTGCCTTGAATAAATGAGTATGTGACATATCTTCCAAACTACTAAATAAACTTCTACTTAACTTGCCCAAAGTATTTTATTAATTACTAGCCGATTTACCCGTGCTTCGCTACGGTGTTTATTGAAGTTTAGATATTCAAATTTATTAATTTAGATTTTATATTATAGACAAACAAAACTACTCAGCCAAATCTAATTGCTCAATCGAATCAACCAAACTTTACCAACCACTCAGGTAAACCTAACTGAACTTATAAAACAACCAATAACTAATCTCCCCTCAAAGCTAAACTATGTCCTATCAATTCGAACAAAAGCCATCAACCACTCGGCCAAACAAAAAACCTATCGAATCAATCAAATAACACCAAACTGCTACCCGAAACTTCTCTTTATACTTAAAATCATTGAGTATGTGACATATTTTCCAAACTACTAAATCAACTTCTACTTAACTTGCCATAAGTATTTTATTAATTAGGTGAACCAAATTAGGCAGGTTTTTAAAATATATATAAACTAACATCCAGATACCCATGCTTCGCTACAGTATTTAAAGTTTATCAGATGATAAGCTCACACTGACAGCCTATAGGCTGTGCCAGCACAACTCTCAAGCCACTCGGACTAACAGCTTCGCTATTGCCCTCGTGACTGGTGAGCTGATTATCCTAACTACTTAATCTACTTAACTCTAATACTGATTTTTGTTGAGTTTCAGGTGAGCAATTTGGTGAATTATTAGATAATATTCGCCAATTCTCACCCACTCACCTCAATAGATTAAACCTATCATACTCGATAGTTTCAGATTCGATCTTATTTGCCATTTCTCACCCACTCACTCAAATAGATTAAACTTATCAGACTCGATTAGCTTCAGGTGAGCAATTTGGTGAATTATTCAATGATATTTGTCAATCTTCACCAACTCACCCAAATAAATTGAACCTATCATACTCGATAGTTTCAGATTCGATCTTATTTGCCATTTCTCACCCGCTCACCCAAATAGATTGACTTATCAAACTTAATTAGTATCAGTTGAGCAATTTGGTGAATTATGAGATAATATTTACCAATTCTCACCCACTCAACCAAATAGATTGAACCCATCAGACTCAATAATTTCAGATTCGATAAGATTCGCCAATTCTCACCCACTCACCCAAATAGATTGACCCTATCAGACTCGAAGGTTTCAGATGTCAGTCAGTCAGTTAGTGAATGAAAATTTTTTAAGTAGATGATGCACCCTTGAACATAAGGTGAAATACAAATGGGTGAGACTTAACCCTTTTTGGAAGTGAGTCTAACGTCATATTGTATTGAGGGCTGTGGGAGCACAGCTAACGCATCATTGACAAGTATAGTTTGCAAGGTTGAGGTAGAGCCTCATAATCTTCATTACAACAATTCAGTGAGGTTTACTCAAATTTTGCCAAAGCGTCATATTCTATAATGAACAAGACAATGGCTACAAGATTTTCATTATGCGCCTTAATGGAAATAGCCTGGGTGTCAGCTTGGCTTAGATTGATGGGTAATTTAATACTCTCCTGTAGCAATGGAGGCATAATTAATATATATTCTGAGTTACTTTTCGCAATTATGACGCTAAAGCATCCTTAACTAATCAAACTGGGAAATGGCATTTTTTTGTCTTCTGGGCAAAAAAAGAGATTATCAAATTATCAGCGTAAGTAGGTATTTTCTATTCTGCTAAGACTTTTAATATATTGCCTTCCTTATTTAAATCACATAGTGAATATTTGGACTATTCATAAAGTAGCTAAGCCTATTTTAGCTTAATTCATTCATTGTAGGCCGTATTGGGCTTGTTAAATGAGATGACAAGGATAGAAATGTAAATTATTATTTGAATACGGTGCCCTCTCTATTAAGCAAGGGTCAAAGCCAATAAAATTCTTATAAGGCTCGCAGGCATGGCAGATAGCACTGATCATCAAGATTACGTAGACCCTTGTCTCCATACAACACCTGAGCCTCATAGTATAAGCAGTTGCCAAAGGCTATACTTTTTCTTAATAATTGATAAGATGGGGAAGTTGGTTTTATGTATTACTATATGTTCTGCCCCTCTGTACTCATTGACAATATTGTTTTATTTAAAACAAGCCAGTCCAGCCTTAAAGATTTTAGCAGTAATAATGCTTGGCTACTTGTGTCCAACAAACTTATTACTGTAGCCATCTTACCTGGTCAATTGCGCTCTTCATAGTAATTTTGAACAGTTGTTTAAAGGTATAAGTGTTTCATTCTTAAAGAATTTGGCCAGGTTTAGAGGGTTAACTTGATGATAGTTATAAAGCTCAGGTGTCTAATTATGGCATAATGAATTTGTCAAGAAATTTTTATAGGTAGTGCAAAGCTAAAATTAACTAAAGCAGATGGCATCAAGTAGCGCATATAGAAGCCATTAAAAGCGCTAGTAGCGTGGGTTGGGGTTTCTGGATTATTGGATGTTGATACATCCTGAAGTGGGCTTTAATGCAAAAATTTAGCTAAATTAGGTGCCAATGCCAACTCAGCACCTCTGATTTAAAATATTGGCAAAATGTAAAAGAAATAGGCAAAAAAATTTGCAGAAGAACGCTCCCACCATATCTTTGTTTAAATTGTAATATTCAGACTTGAATTACTGCCAAATTTGATACACCAGATTAGTTAATAAGCGGTACTCTGCCACAAACCACTGTTCAGCATGCTAAAATTGCTGGTTTTTAATTAGAGGAAAAAGATATATTTTTTACTGTTCTTGATATTTGACTATTATATTCAATGAATTTTCTTCCCTTTTAGAGAAGAGATAGAGTATACTGTTCCATTTATAAGGGTAACAAGGCTGTTAATGCATCGGGAATTGTCTTCAATAATTGTTGATATCTTGTTAGCTTTCATCATATATCTGTCAAACATTTTATTGATAAGGTTTCTAGGCCTCAGTGTCTGACACTTCACCATATAAGCTAACATGGCACTTAGTTGAAAGGTGGGTAGACATGGCCACAAAAAGTGACCACTTTAGTGAGCAGCAAATGTTAAAACTGGCACTTGGGCGTCAAATCTTGGCTTCACTGGCCATCTCACACAAATATGAGCTTTTCTTTGAGATTACAGAAACCTGAGAAACTGGGAAATATCCTATAGTGGTCATAAAAAGGTTTCTATAAATAAAAAATAGCACAACATAGTATCTTGTATTGACAGTGGTGAAAAGTCTTGCATGTGGATATTCTAATTATGCTAGGTTTTTAAAGACAGCTAATAAAATATAAGGACCCTTTTTAATGTCATTTACTTCATTATAAACCTACTAAAACCCCTGGTTTGTATTGGTACTAAATACTTGTAACAAAATTGCATCTAGGAATATTGAGTATTTGCATAAGTGTTCTGGAATGACAGGAAACTAAGGCCAAAGTGGTGACACTATGAATGGCTGGGGATAATAATAAACAAAATAATGACAATCATATGCTGACAGGGGGCAAGAGTGAGAATATTAATCTATGTGATTTGAGTTTACATGGCCGCTGAGCTGAAGTAAATTAATAACAATTTACGTTTTCAAATTTTTTCTTAATATGGTGAAAAGGAATCAATCAAATCTTTGATACTAACTTTAATTGGAAATGGTTCTTGATAAAGGTTTATTTATGTTTTAGTTGACAATGAGGCCCAAAAACTTTTATTTAAGTTATACAACATAACATTGTTGACATAGTGATATAATCAAATAAAGTATCAATTGAAGTTAAAGTTAAAATATAGTTTAAAGCAATAAACAATCAATTTCCTTATTGTTGTTCAGACTAAATGACAACAACATTAATATGAAGATAATGCATTAATGGTTCTTTAAAAGCTTTTAAATGAGGAATAAATAAAGCTATAGTATCAGTCCCAAAGCATTTGTAAATCATGTAACTAAAGGGACTAATCATTTTAGTGATTTTCCCTTTTTTCAGGATATTGGTATTAATCCTTATAACGTGACTTCTTCACCTATGAGCTCTTGCTCCTAATCAATAAAGAAAAATCAAAATTTATTGTTTAAGTGAAGCAATCTTAATTATAGTGTATACTTTTCAATGAAGTTTATGTTTACATAGAATTTGTGAAAAACATTGCCGTCATCAAAATTAGTCTATAATGAAGGACAGCTATAAAATCTTAGGATTAAGTTCATGGTTGGCGAATTGTGGCCAGCACATTGCAAAGCTTGATACATGTAGGATGGCTTAGAAAACATTTACTAGAGACTAAGGCACTTGTCTATGATTTTTAGGAGATTTATGAAAATACTGGAATCCAATAGCTAATTCCATTGCATAAAAAACCTGAATACTGGGTGAATTTAACAAATTTAATTTCTTTATCAAATAAAGGGTAGCTATCAAGCTTTTCTTTACCATAACAATCACATTTGTTATAAAGATTCAATTTGAATAGTAAATTTGATAATCAACAGGAGAGATGGGCAACAATCATAAAACAAAATAAACTGAGCGAAAGTCATATCAGGTAATGGGCAGAACTGTGCACTGAAGGGTAAGAAACGTCCTAGGGTGTCCGTTAACCAGTGCCACTAAAAACCACAAACCCAGACACCATCCAAATTTTTGTGGAATTACAATCAAAAAATGCATATCTATAGATTCAGCATACTCAACCCCTCTCACTGGTAGAGCATGGGCTCTGACTTTACCTAGGGGTCAATTCTCCAACCTGGTGGGAGAAAGTAAGCAAGGCACAGGCCACCCTATTCCTCTATGTGGTGTATGTAACCATCCATACAATCCACTGCAGCTGGATTGACATGGGATTCAAACCCAAAGAAGATGCAGATGCCACTGCAAGAGTCTGCATCAAAATTTTTCTCCCTGAAGGCAAAAAAATTGTGTGAACCGCGTGCACCAGATAAAACAAAGCAAATACTTTGTTCTTCTCTTTTGACTCACTCCCAACCATCCTTCCCTGCAAAGTATTTGAGGAGCTCTGAGCTGAACTCACTAGCTACAGCAAGATCAAACAATTTGAACTGCAGCGGTTCCATTTGATGCTAAACCTATACACAGGTAAGGCAATAGCCCTGATCAACCCACTTTCTGAGGTAACTGAGGACCTCACAAAAATTCCGCACACAGCAGTGTTTCCCCTCCCAGATGGGGGTGTCTTAAAGGTGTTCCATGTCACACCAGAAAGTGCATTGCAAATTTGCAATCACTTCAGCGCCTTGGGGTACAAGGTACATGCATGCCCCGTGAAGGAGGGCCTAATGACCCTGACTTCTGCGATGACACCATGGATAAGATAGCAAAGACTTCACCAAAATCATTGACACCAATCACGCCTTCCTCTGGGGAGAGGATGGACAGTACATTATCATATACTTAGTCTCACCCAAAGTGCGCAAAATGGCACAGAAGGCCTACCAATGGGCTGCAGCCATGGCGGTGTCACTTGCAGCCTCCTCTATCACCCCAATCCAAATCCAGGAAGACATGGAGGAAATTACCTTAGACAACCAATCAGATCAGATAGCCCAAAATGAATTTTTTTTTGACAATTTGACTGAAACACCACGTGACACCAATCAATTGAATTTAGCCAGACAATTCAGCTCTATCATTGGCAAACAGGCAGGATAAATTCACACAGGTGCAAACCCTGCAACCACAGAGAGCAACTAGAACATCACTTCAGGTCATCATTAGACACAAGTAGAAGAGAATAACTCAAACCCACTTTATGGTAATACCCACACAAAATCGGAAAAGGGTAAGGGATCAAACAACTGCACAGGTGGGACTGATCCAGTCACCCAGAGCCAATACCAGAAATGGTGCAAAGGGATAGGGATGGATGGACCTTCCAAATTCTTGAGAGGCACCACAGGTACCTCAGTTCTATAGGGACATTAAACATCATGGGAGCCAGGGCTCAATCATCCCAAGCCAAAAGCTGGACTTCCTGAAGATATTTTGGCCATCCAAGAAACCCACTGTCTGCAGGGGGAAGAGGGATCCTGGTCATTTAGGGTCTCATCATCTCAATTGGTATGAACGTCTCACTGTGTGGTGGTTTTCCATAATCATAAAAATTAAAAATTATGAACTTAATCTCCTATTTGCATAGCTGCATACTGGTAGCAAAGATCCCATGCCAGGATGATACAATCTCAATAGCATGCACCTACGCACCATGCACTGCAGCTGATAAGAAGCAATTTTTTGAGACTATCCCAACACTCTACCTTCCACCAGACACTATCCTACTGGGCAACTTCAACTGCTGGGCTGACCCCAACACAGACTGATGGCCTTAACCCAGGGGATACCCCCCAGGTCACATCAAATTCCTTACAATGAAAAAATCCCTCAGCCTATATGATGCCCCCCCTGGGTCACCACTCCTCTCCCACATGACTCGCCCCAACGTTCACAAGAGAAAACTCATCTCAATGAGCCGCATCAACTTCATCCTTACCCAAAATCCCACCATTTGACCCTCTCCAACTTCTCAACTAAAAAGATAAACTTCTCTAACCACTGACTCGTTTTAGTGCAGCTTTCACCAACCTGAACTCCCACACAAGTGTTGAACTGGAGGAAGATGTACCTGGAGAACATACAATTGCCTGAACTTCTGACTGGGTTGAAAACAAGACCAAAAACCCCAAATTTGCAACTCTATTTGTATCAGACCCCATTGCAACCTGGGAGAATTTCAAAGTAAGATTATTAAATAAAACTCGCCATCTCACCTCACTTAAATACACCGCTGACATGGCCACAATCAGGCGCATTTTGGTAAAACTGGTCCAGCTCAAGCTCAACACCCCAAAGTCTGGTTACAACCTCAAATGGGTCATAAATGGGTGAAAGTATCCGCCCACCTTAACACCCTGTCTTTTAACATCAGAATAGTATCAAAGTTTTAAAAAAAGGTAAGTTCATAAAGGAAGGCGAAACCTGCTCAAAATACTTTTTTGGCCAATTTCACTCCTGTGGTAACCAGCCCATATGCACACAGGTCCACAAAGGTGACGGCACCATGGCAACTGACTCAGCGGAGATAAAGGCATAAGTACACTGCTACTGCACTGATCTATACCGCAACACTCCAATCAATTCTCAAAAATTAAACATTTCATACCCTAAACTGGAATTCAAAGCACACCGCTGGACTATAACTTATTAAATATGATCAAATAGGAGGATCTCTGTGAAACAGTCCGCGTTGCGCCACGTAGGAAATGTCCAAGGGCCTGATAGATACCCTAGGAATTATAAAAATACTTCAAAAAAATTGCCCCCCCTCTTGGCATCAATGAATCAGTGCTTGATGGAGACCCACCTCCTACCAGGTGGGCAGGACTCCTATGTCATAACCCTGTTTAAAAAGGAATGACAGACAGGACATGGCCAACTGGCGTCTGATTGCACTCTCTAACTCTGATACAAAATCATTAACCAAAAATTTAGCCACCAGATTAGGCAACATACCCTGCAAAATCTGTTGCCTAATCAGTTTGGGTTCATACCAGGGCGATCTTTCTGGACCAATATATACTCCGTCGCCAACATCTGCCAGTCTAGAGAAACTGGAGCCTAGTATTCCTAGACCAGGAGAAGGCATATGACTGCGTTAGCTGGCCATACCTGAAGGAATGCCTGAGCGCCTTCAAGCTCCCTCCCAGACTCATAGACTGAGCAATCTCCTATCTGAGTCCACATCCATGGCTGTTTGTGTCCCTAGCTTGCTGACTGACACAATCACACCACGTAGAGGGCTCAAGCAGGGGCCTCCTCAGCCCGTTGCTGTATATCTTCAACATAGATCTGCTCCTTTGCATCACTGACTCACACCTCACAGGCATCACTGCACAATGCCAACCAACAGTCAAGAAACTAGTCTTTGCAAATGACAGCGTGGCAGACATAGCTAGTAACAAAGTTTCCCAACAGATGGAACGCACCCTGGAGGAGTATTACATTGTGAGCAATGCATTGCTCAACAAAAAGAAGACGGAAATCATCCTTTTGGGAAAGTACACTAACAACTGGACCATAACGCCTGAGCCTCACAGATCTTCCCAAAGAAACAACCTAATTATCCCGCCCTTCACATCCCCCTCAGCTAACCCTGTTCGCCACCTTGGGATGTGGCTAGAAACAGGGGATATGCCAATGAGACAATTTAGAACAATATACTACAGTGGATTTCCAATTGTATTGCTTCCTTTAAGGAAATATTGTCAGGCCTAATGGGGCTAGTAACGGTTGCCAATTCACTTATCCTCTCAATGCCGTTGTTCTCCGCCCACGCAATCTCCTTCTCACCCTCGTTCATATCCTCAGTCCGCGCCCCTAATCCAAGGATGGCTGTGGCCTAGGTCCTGGCCACCTGTACAAGTGGAAACGCTCTTTAGCCCATGCTCTAGCGGTGGCATGGGCCTAATAGACTTTAAAGACCACGCCAACCACATACTGGGCATCTGGATATAGAAGGTCCTAGTCCCAGACTTTCCACACCAACACTGGTCTAGAGTGGCGAGGGCCAACTTAGCACAGGCACTCAAGCTGTCCAACCCACACAACCAGTCCAGCTTGCACACATACCTTGCAAACTGTCCCAATGCAGAGGGCCCAATGGAACCCCCTCACTTCAAACGCCTCCTCCACACCGTTTAGCACATATGATGGACAATCAGTATTGCAGGCACTTGTCAGGGAAGGGGAAGGCCCTGAGCAAGATTTATGCTAAGGAAACTGAACCACCACCCCCAGAGGGACACACACAACATGGACTGAGCCATTGCAGATATTGACTACCTGGATGTCTTGGACATCCCTTATGACCTCATGACACAGAAGGAAATATGGAGAACCGCACATCATCCACTCATCCAGCCAAAGGTATAAGCAAACACCTGTAGCTGCCTCAGATGAACCTACAGGGCAGCAGACACTCCAACTCTCTTCATGCAACAGCGCAGTGTGTGGAGAGGAGGGCACCCTACACCACCGCCTTGAAGCATGCCCGCCATCTAAATCTTATGGCGTGAAGTTGCATGTAAGCTTAAAACCCACAAAACATCAGGAGCTGTCAATCTCTAGAAGCTTCCTTGCACCTCAGCTTGAATCACCAACACCACCCAAACTCTGCTCCCTTATAGTCATTATTGCATTGTGGACAATCTACATAATAGCATTGGATGCCTCCAAGGGAACTTGCAAACGATCTGTGGGACAATCAGTATATTTCACCTACATCTACTGGAACACTTCCAAGCCTGGCTGTACGGATACATGAAGCCAAAGCAACAGAGACTCGTTGAGTCATGGTTTCCAGTCTGGTTTCTATATGAGGACCTCTTCCTTCAAACCTGTTCCATCATAGGGAAGACCCCTTGGAATAGGGTATTCAACCCCCATACACCTTACAGTACAACTGGCAACAGGGGTGGCTTGTCTACTATGGGGCGCCTAAATCTCACTCTTACTCACCTTCTCCCTCTCCCATTATATCTAGTTTATACCATTAGTGTCCTTCCACTGGTTGGCATACCCTAATTAAATAAATAAAAGAGTAGCCATCAAAATTAGAATAAGAGGAAAATGACAATAGTCCATTGCCATACTATTATCACCATTGTTTTTAAGATTTAGCAATAACATATATGCTCATTCACTTTTTGAGTGGTTGAGAAATCCAGATTTATAAAGATAATTTAAATCAATAGAACCTGGGCTTTCTTTATCTTTTTACGTCTTGTAGGGGCTAAATAGGGGCTACTTCCCCTTTCTAACCATTGCTTTACTTCTTTCATACCACCTTAAAGTATCAGGTTCAGAAAGAAGGGTGTTGAGAAGTTAATACTGAGCAATAATAAAAGATCAACCTGAAAATATAAGGCTTTATCTTATAAAACTAAATATTATAATAGTAATCAACAAAAAGATTTGCCGCATAGACAACAACTTATATCAATAGTTAGGCTATGGACTATCATTATCTTTTTGTTTTCATAGAATTTCATAGTGATAGTCTTTACATTGTGTCAAAATTTGTTTGTCTTATATTGCGTTTATTTAAATTTTAACTTATGATCAAAATACTCCAAAACTTATCATTCCAGGTACCCCTTAGACACGCCAAAAACCTTTGTCCACAAATATGATCAAGTTTTGGTTGGCGGAATTAAAACCAAAAAAGTACACACTAATCCTCATGGTTGTAGTATTAACCCATAATATCTTCTGAGAGCTGATCAATTATTAGGGGGACCACAGAGACCCTCATAAGGTCCTTATAATATCTAATGTGAGCACATAAAGCTTATAGGGCCAATAATTTACATATCAAGTTTCTACCTTATGATCAAAATCTTTTTAAAAAACAATAACACAAGTCATATATTTCCATAAGAAAATGAATGTGATTGCAGGAAATACTATGACACATCAGCACATTGTTAATTTTAACTCCACTGGTACTACAATTAAGATTGCAGTGCGTCACAGAACTATTGACAAAAAATACTATATTAGTAATTCAGTTAATATATCCTCAATTAGATATTCTACCTTATAAAGTGATAATACATATAGCGCAAAGTAGTCTGTGACATATATATCACAATAGACTCCTTAAAGCCAGTTATAAGATCTGTTGCTCACTAAAGGACACTGAGTTAATATCCTAAAGAAAAACTTTGATATATATGATCCAAGAACTTAGCTTCTTTGCATCATCTTTAGTGATAAGTACCCACATGGGTTTATGGATCTAAGTAGACTGATTCAGAGTTAATATAGTTGAGTATTTCTGAAAGTGAAGAAGTTAATGTCCCATCCATTGAGCTTATTTCTATAAGGCAATTAACCCTCAATTCCTGACCTTGATAGCCAATATATCCAATGTACAAGCTAAGAAAGTAATAAAATGGCTGATCCATGCTACTGGATTACCGCTGGTGATGATAATTAAACAAATCTTATTTTTAAAGCACTAATGGTGCCCAACCCAAAAAAAGGGAGCTGCCAAGCATCTTTATTTATGATTGAGCCAAACAAAGGGATTATTGAAATAAAAAAATTCTTAACATGGCACCTCAGCTAACAGCCTAGGAAGCCATAGCAGAAGGTGAGGAAGCTCTAGGGAAATTTTTTTTCCAGTGACCGCTTTAGCTGGCAGACCATGGCGGACAGCACTAGGGTGGGAGCATCAGTGACATGAAACAAATCTTGATTGTCTTTTAAAAAAATACAACTAACAAGAACTCCCTACAAAAAACCTGTTTCAGGAGATATCCATCTTTACCATGATTGGGAAAGATATAACTCAGGAAACTATTATCAAGATGATTGAAAATATGTAAATTCCTTTAAAACGCAAGTGTCCAACCTTTGAAGTTTTACAAGCACCAAGCCCACGTCTGCCAATGTCCAATCTGCCACCAACCCTGCGATAATTTCTTTCTGAAGTACAATCCTTTCCCTCTCCCCAAATTCTTCTTCTGCAGCGGCTCCTGCGCCAGCCAATCAGACCCCTCTTCATCCAAAAACCAAACATCATTCAGTCATTCAGGAAACAGATTGGACTGCGGTTCAGTCCCAAGCTTCCTCCCATCTGTCAGCCACATACAACCTTATGCTAATTCCCCAATCCAGTTCAAGCCAAAATCTTAAGGCTTATTAGTTGAGGTCAATGAAAGGCAATCTCGTTAAACAATCAAATGTTTAGTTTGGGTTGCTGTCAAATGAGATAGAAATAAAGTCATTTCAGATGAAAATTAAAATTATCTGAACCTCTCTCTGAAATTTAAAAGATGGTGATTGATGAAACCTTGTATTGGACCATTGTTCCAAATGAATCAAAGGGCCAAATTGAAGCTTGCCCACTGTGAAATTGACAAAATGGTCCCTCCTCTTTAATCAAATGTTTTTTGCTTCTATAAGACTTTGAGAAAATCTTTCTGATTTTGAGGGTCAATACCCACACCAAGGCCATGCTTCCTCATATTTTATAAATGTTCATTCATCCAACTAAAATAAATATATTTATTACTACTCTGTCACCTTAAACTACTTTCATAGTTTATAGTGCCTAATGAGTAGATATCCATTAGGATAAACTCTGGAGCTAATTTGACTCATAATTGTTTAGCCTTTGGAGTAAATAGCACTTTAATCAGATTTTAAGCTGGTATTTCCTGCCAGGTCCTTCCCAAGGTAACCAGGTGAAGATGTACTTTCCCAAAAATAGATCATTCCAGAGAAGAAATTTCCTTTAACATGAGAAACAATTGAGTGTGAAAAGATGCGTCAGATTTAGCCAGCAATCTATATCTATTTATAGTGTGAAAAATTTACAGTTCGATGTACCCATGGATTTTGAACATTCTGTCCCTGATGAAGCAAACTACCAAATACAACCAGCTGAGTTCACTCAAAAAGTTGAAGCTCTAATTTATAGAACTCTCAACCTGTACAATGATCAAATAGGACTTGATCTCCTAGGTTGTTAGTAATTTAGGCATTTGTACACCCAGACTAAGTTCCAAGCATGACAGTGGAAGGTACTCAAATTGAGACATATCTCCAGTTATTTGTTCATACAGATCTTCATCATCAACTACAATCGTTAGGGCTGCATCACGTGATGATTCAGAGACAATTCAGTCTCAGCCATCAACTTCATTATCAGCTCCTCAACTATATATGAGGCTGTCTTTAACTTTGATTAGGAAACCCGCTAGGCTATCATTGACATCCAAAGACTGATTACTGCGCTGCAGAATCAAATTATAGAGTTTAATAATGAAATTGGTAGATAAATGCTTCGCAAGATATTTCAGCAGCTTGCTGATGCTATTGTGCAAATAAGAGCACAATTTAACCAAATTGTATACTAATTTTTTACTAAATTATCTGACCAACGGTAGGTCTACAAAGCTCAGATTGAAAAATTAATAGGATGGATTTGCAAGCTTAATAAGGTGGCTCATACTTAGACTGCTACAAAAATAATTGTAACCAGTGGGCCCTGTGGCCCAATAGGACCTTAAGGGCCACAAGGACCTTAAAGCCTTAAGGGTCCAGAAGGCCCTCAAGGATTGGAAGATCCATTGAGATTCCCTGGAAAACCTTTTAAATTTGTGCCAACCTGAGACAATGAGTAAAAGTAGTACTTTGGCATTTTGAGTGACAATTATGGGAAGTATCTCATGAAGGCTGGTTGGATGTTAAAGTAAATTATCTTGACTCTAATCTAACTGTGACTTCTCTTTATGACAAGGTTACTACCCTTCAACTAACTTGTCTGACATGTCAGCAAGACAGCTGGCTAGTCAAGCCAACATGTAGTATAATATTGAACGTCTCACTTCTTGGAATTAGAGTTTGTAAGCCCAGCAAAAAGTGGCTTTACAACAGTTCACTGACCTAGCTTCTAAAAATTAATGGATCTACCAGCAACACAGCTCTAAAGCCAGTGCTGACCAAGTGGAGAACTTGAGTTTTAAATTATAATATGATCTCAGCATTCTCTGGCAGCAGATGGATTAAATTTCACAAAGTAGATTCTTTGATTTTGACCTTTAGAAATTAGTAGAACTTTGATCCCGCCATTCAAATACTATCTAAGATTATTGAACCTTTTAAGACCACTTTTAAAAGAAATATGTACTGGGTATGGAGAGAATCAGAATTTTTCTTTTGTCTATGAGGGTTTTATGGAATTAGCCATGGACCAGCAGAAGATGCAATAGATCTAAGTTTGCCTTGACATTAGCATGTGCGAGATCATGATGCTTTACTTTATAGAATGCACCTATTGGGTGTAGGTTAAGGCAGCCCTCATCTAGGAGTTCTGGAGCGGTTGACCCTTTCAATCTAAAAGCGGGTTCTATGCATACAAGAAAGAAAAAGAAGTATCATATATTGCCTTCACTAACTGTTTCTACTCAAGGCACAGGCCCTATCATCTTTTTGACCAGGTAACTTTGGATGACATGATTGCCACTGTTCTCGCTTTCTCTTCCCACAACAACCTTGTGCTTCATTTCCAAGCACATAAGCAACACTTCAAAATATTCCTTGACATCAAGGAGGCCATTATAAAAATACCCAAAACTGATAATAGATATACCTCTTTGACCATGGAATTAAGACCTCATCTTCATGCTGTAGGTTTTAAAATTAAATTTAAATTCAAGAGTGATCGTTGCCACTGCTGCGGCTTCAAAATCCGCAAGAGAATCATAGTTGGAAAAAACCCAGATAAGGCGGAAAAAGAGGCGTCTGCCTAGGGCTTGAAACTCCCTATTATGACAAACTTTAGCCTTGACAATATGCGCATAATTCTACTCATGAACAATTCATAGTGTCTACTCCCAACGCTCTTAAAGTCCCTGACAATCTGACTTGGAATAAAGGTATTCTTCTTTTCATCCTACTGTGAATTCCATATATTCCCTTCCTCATTTTGTATTAGATGTTACCCAAGTAGAGGTAGTAGTAGATAAGTTAAAAGTCATGGTAATTATTGACACTGGTTCCCCTGTTGATATCATCTCCTCCCATTTGAGGAAGCAAATAAGGTTGCCACAAAATTGCGATCATTAATTGGAATATGGGACTTCTGGGCCTACCTACACTTGTCTCTCAGAGGTTAGTCATAATTGCCCATACAGTTCAGATCCCTAGTAGTGTTAGTTTCTGTCATATTCATGAACAATGATACCTATGGTCTGCTTATCAGGACCCAATTTTGGTCAATTTTGATACCATAATTAGTCACAAGGACATGTATCTCTCCATCTTAGGATACCGTGTTCTGATTAATGTCAAAATTTGCCTAAGGGGAAGAAAAAAAACCTTGGACTTCCTTGCTAAAACATCTCAAGTCCCATGAAAGACTGGAATATCAAGTGATGGCCCTAAAGTACTCTTACTCCCCAGTGGTAAATGCTACAAAGGGAATTCCCGTTTTTCACATTAAAATGATCATACCACAAAATCTCAAGATTTAGTGGAAACAGAAACTAAGTAATTGTACCCCCTGTGCATTTTTTAAAGATTTATGGATAAGTCAATCCCTTGATTTAAGAACCCTTGGCTTGTCCTAAAATACTTGATCCTATATATCATGGGAACATTACTGCACTTATGAAAAATCTCACAGATTAGCCCTAACTATAATCCCTAACCACCCAATAAACTATCTTCATATTTTACCAAATGAGCAGTTAACACTGTCTCAGCCTGTGGATCATTTGCCAACCTAGTACTTGAAGAGACTAAATCACTGTGCGGTAGTTTTTAAGTTTGGCAACATCTTTAAAGTGATCAACGTCAAATGATAATTTAATAATTTAAGGAGTACGCTGATTTCTTTTCAAAGGCCCTGACGACTTCAGGCTAATGAAAGTGGTTCAGTAAAGAGTTCATACAGGATACTCTCAGCCAATCTAGTCTTTTCCTTATCAAGAAGTTCAAGAATAAAGAGGCCAAGTCACTCAGGAACTGAACCAAATGCTGGACGCCAGCCTCTTAAAGCCCTCTCAGAGTCATTGATCTTCCACCTGCTACTGATCTGCAAGAAGAATGGTAGCCATCACGATGTATTAGATATTAAAAATCTAATGTAATCATATGAAACTACAGCTATCCTTTGCCACAAATTGATGAATATATCCATCTCTTAGCCAGATCTCGTTCTTCTTGACTACGGTCTTTGATAGTGGATACTGGCAAATTGAGCTGATTCCTGAGGACAGGGAGAAATGTGCGTTTATTTTCAGTGAAGGGCTGTTTGAGCCTACCCGCTCGCCTCAGGATTTGTGCAAACCCCTGCAACTTTCCACCAGGCAACGGATGGTGTGCTCCAAGATCTGAAAATTTCCTGTGTACTAGTCTACCTGTATAATTCACAATTTATCTCAAACCTTCATTGGGCACTTGAAGCACTTTAAGAGGTCTTTGATCAAATGAGAGATGCATCTATCAAGTTAAAGATGGTCAAATGCCGTTTATAGGAGGTAAATGGAGCTCCTTAGAAATAAGAGTAATTGTGAGGGTATTTCTCTGTTATCTAATAAGGTTGACGCCATCCAAAAGATGCCTTGTCTTTAAAGCTTAAGGGATGTGCAAGTTATTCTGTGGATTATTGGTCACTACTGACAATTCATCCCTCATTTATTCCAGCTTGCCAAACTCTCATCTGTCTATTCCATAAGGAGGTTCCATATAATTGGGAAAAATCACAGTGACAAGTCTTTTTTGTAAAAGATGCTCTAATGAATGCCCTAATACTGGCCCACCCTGAGATTGACAAATCCTTCTTTTTGTTTATGGATGCTAGAGATGTCATTACTGCTATCCTACACAGCTCAATTCTAATCAAGTTGACCCTCTAACCTACTTCAATAATATTATTACTAAGGAAGAAAGGAATTTTAGTTTCACAGAAAGAAAATTCTTAGTACTCTTGGCCATAAAAAAGTTCTGTCCCTACCTATATGGCAAGCATTTCATGACAGTATATGATCATGCATCGCTACAGTGGTTACAACAGATGAAGGACCAAGATGGCTGGCTCACGCGCTGAGCCTTAACTAAAATGTACAACTTCTCAATTGTTCATTGGGCAGGTGCTGTTCACAAAATGCAAATGGAACATCTTATTTGACTTTACTAAATTATATGCATCAGAAGAAAATCTTTATATGAACTTAATGGGCATTCTGAAGCATGGAATTGAGAGACTCTGAAGGTCTAAGGGAAGCTAAAGCAATTGATGGACCATACCTGAATCAATAATGAGCTACTCTGTATGAGTGTAGGCTCTTCTGGATCCTTTATGTAGTCCATTGGCCATAACTATGACCATTATGAAAGCACATATTCCTGTAGGTCATAATACCATAAAAACTCCTACCAGTGGCTTAAGGATTGATGCTATAAGGAGGGCATGATTATTTCCATTCATGATGTACTTGATTTATGTCTTATATGTGGTAAACAAGGGCCCAAAGTCCTTGATTTCATTAAGTCATTGGACCCAAATCTCTTTTCATTAATGTCTGTGTAGATGTTATCAGACCACCACCTACAGCTTTATATGGACACTGCTACATTACCATTTCCATCTACCAAATCATGAAGCGTGAGGCCATTTCTGTGGTTGCCGCCACAACTAAAGCTACCACCTCATCTCTACTTAAACACATCTTCACCAGGCATGGTAGCTGAAGTCCTACCATCTGATAATGGGACGAACGCATATCACAAGTTGTGGCCAAACTTAATTTGTTGATAAAATATCAGGTTTTTGATGTTCCCTACAACCCAGCAGTGAGTGGGGCCATGAAAAAAGTAATGGCGCCCTCCTTTCCATACTACAAAAGATGGTACAGACTGACCAAGCTATATGGAATGAATACCTTCCAGGAGCTCTGATGGCATACTGAGAGATCTATCAATGAATCATCAAGATTTCTTCATTTGATTTTTTTATAGTTAGGATTCAGCTTTACCTTCTAGTGTTCAGCCTATCCTGGTTACCTCCTTGCCAGAAACTGCTAATTTATCCATGAGAAGACTAGAAAAAGAAATATTTGGGTTTAAAACCCTAGTGTATAGATCCTTGGAGACTGTAAGCCAAATAATGAAGAAAAAGATTAATGCCATAAAGCCTTCTATTCCTTAATATTGATTGATAGACAAATAAGATTTTATCATCATCGTCCTGGAAGAAGAGATCATAATTTAGTTGTGTTATGGTCTGTGCCCTATAGGTTGATATAACACCATGGTCTGGAGTGCTCCGTTTTCTCTATCTAAATAAGTACAGTCATTAATAAGTTCATGGAAGATTTATCCAAAGCTACTTCTCTTATTGGCAAGACCTTGAGGTTTAGTGTAGAAAAGGCGAAAATTGAGTAAGTTTGGATGAGGATTGAACTTTACCTAGAGCTATCTCTGAACTTTAAATAGTCTGATTGACAAATACCTGAATTGGACCAAGATTAAGGCAATCAAAGGGCCTAAGTGATGCTGGACCTCACTATGAGAGTGACAAAGGATCCTCCCTCCTCAATGAAAGGCTTCAGCTCCTCCAAGACTTTAGAAAGATCCTAACAATCTCGTGCATCAATACCCACACCAAGATCACATCCCCTCAAGGACAATATGAGTTTGATCATTCAACTAGATAAGTAAACTTTTTACTACTCTGTTGCGCTAAAAACTGCCATAGTGCATAGTGCCTAGTAAAGAAATATCCCATCAGGACAAACGTTAGATTTTATTTAACTCATAATTTTTTATTCATCAAAAAAACTGGCAATTTAAATTGGATTTACTGAAAATGGTTCATAAAATTTGGATTATGATGCCTAGTTTATTTATTTGCTTCTATTCCCCCAAATTTATATCGCCTGTTTAAAGTGACACCGGCTTGCTGTTGAAACAGCTACCATGCCAGATTGTCATCCCCTTTACAAAGCTGTCATAAAGTCAGTTGTGATGCTTGCCTGAGGTATTCCTCCTCCAATTATCCCCCCAGACCATTTTCCCACAGGACAAGATTGCCATCAATAGATTTTATGATGCGGCAAGCAATGCTATCCTAAACATTTCTGAAGCAGCACAGAATCACAAGTCCAAGATTTTTAGCACCAATATTGCCACTATCACCAAAGCTCTGCTTCCCACATTCAAGCAGAAGAAACATTGTCATTTTATATTGGCACAATTTGTATAGTAATAAATTTATGAGCATCCGCTCTTCAGCACCCTTAAACCACATACTGTTAATTCCCCTACGCCCTTGTTATCATCATTGGCATGTGCTATGCTTTGGTAAGAGGAAGTCACCACTGAAATCGAGCCCCAATCCTCTCTCCCATTCTGCCATGGTCATATAAGCGGTTCCTGTCCCACATGGTGAATTTTGTTTTTCATATTTGTTTGTGACTTTCAAGATGCTCATTGGCGCATTGGTTCATTTTGTTAGGTTTTCATTAGTTTTCTAAGATTTTAAGATTAATTAATGTCCGTCCCCAGTTGTATTACCTTTATAAAGAAAAAATGTACATTCCTCAATCTAAATCACCACAAAATTATAGCTGCCAACACATCAAGATCATTAGACTGTAAATTATATGGAGTACTAGAAAATTAGATTAGGTTGCTGATGGAGATACTAGACGTAACCTTATGAGAAATACATGTTTTCTTCCAATATACCAGTATAAAGTTAATGAAGCCATTAAAAAGATTAAGGCTGAATGATCATCTAAATGGAAATTTAGTACAAGTCTTCAGCATAATGATATCAGCTTAGGAGTGTCCTTTGAATGAATCGCCATTATGATTTAATATTGTGGTATATTGTATAGTACTTAAGATCAGAGGTAGAACAACGCACAGCTGCTTGAGAAGTGGATTAATGATCTCACCATTATGGACTTCTAAACTAAATTGTAATAATTTTGACCATTATTCGTCAAATCTTAGTTGAATTATAATTAAGATCAACAATTACAAGGGTAAAGTACCAAATAAAACTGAACTGAAAAATATTGACAAACACAAATTGATATATTTGGAGTGCCAAATTTTCATTTTGATTTGTATAAAGAGTTGAGTCACTCCAAAAGCTAGTATAACCCAGGGACATATACCGCAGGATCTGATAACGAGAATTATTAAATAAAAGTGGATCTCTTTACATCTAATTTAAAAAATTGTGCAAGTTAAACAATTGGTAAAGGCAGAGGTAAACAATTACATTTTTATGATAAGCAAAATATAGGTTGAGATTATAGAAAGTCACTTTAAATGATGCATTATTTGGCTTTGGGGGACAAAAAAAGATGTTATTGATGCTCTCAGTTACTCCCAGGGAAACGAACTTCAAAGACAATGAAGTGCCAGTTTCATGAAATTTGGCAGCCGCTTTACCTTAATGCCTATCTTGGACTAATCTGCAAAGAAAAACACGCCTATGACTCTAGACAATGTAGTTTCAGAGTCCCTAACCAGCTCTGATTTTACAAAAGATCTCTTATATTCCCACTGCTGATCTTATGAAGCCAGCTCGCATCATCTGTGAGTCAGAGTTAGCAGACTATACTGTCTATCTGGGTTTCCATTATCCATCAAGAAAATGAAAATGGCGGGCCTTTCCATACTAAACTGGTCAGCTTACCCAAGTTTTACAAGAAGGGTAACATTCACACCTTTTTGTCATTGTTCTGACCAGTATATGATGCGTGAGTGTCACGGACTGGTGTACTACTGACCTGGTTGGGGGTAGCTAACCATGAGTTAGCATAACCAAGTGATTTAGCCCAGTATGACAAGGACACTAGAGGTATCCAGGTAAAAGGAATGGTGTGTAAGCTGGTATGGGAGTTGCTTAAAGACATGGCTTTAAAAGGGGAAAGTTGGAAGGGAGTTTCTTGTAGGCTGGGGTGATAGATCGGTATTGATAACACTTTAGTAAATAAACTTAACAGTGTTTGCATTATAAGGATATTTTTATTGACCGCAAAGATTAACCAAATGAAATCTTTGGTTTTATATACCATACAACTTCCTGGACTTACCTAAGCTTAATTGATTTTAAACAGTGCACTATTCTTCTCTGGAGCTTATGGGATTGCAAATTGCATGTAATTTTGAAAGGCAGTGGGAATCATCTCAGTCCCATCATAATTCGGTTTGGTGTGATTAATTAACTCAATACTATTGCAAATGAAGTAATTTAAATGATTAATTGAACATTTTCACTACAATCATTCTTTTAATATGCAATTATTCAATCTGACTTCATCACATATCCTATTGATCTGACTAACAATATCTGTAATCTCAGGAATCCCGCTAATTTCAGGATTTACCCTTACAGTGAGCAAAAATGACTAAGAATACCACCTTATAAACTCTTTCGACAGATAGTCAAGAGTTATAATGCCAAAGATCAGTAAATCAGGTATGACTTACAAAAACGAAAAAGTAATATTAGAAGAGAGTTTGGGTCAGAATTGATAAACACCCACAAGACTGCCTTCCTTAAGGTTGTCTTTGAAATGCCAAGAAAATCAATGAATTTGCAGAGCACTCCTACATGAATCCTAAATATTGTACGGTGCAAAGGTCCTCAACTACTAAGAAGTATAAAATGACCTAAGCATGGTATGAATATTGTATAAAGATTTTACAAAATAATGTTGCCAATCTAAAAACAGACCCTGATTGTAGTTCTGAATAATTACCTTCACCACTGCACTTCCATTATAGATGTTCTATGTATAGAAAACAAGAGACCTGGGAAAATCAGGATAGACCCAATATCATGGACAAGGTTTAAATATAATAAGTGTACCCTCTCAGAAAGACCTGACATACACCTTATAAACTTTAACCTAAGCAGAAAAAAAGGATGCTAAACTTCACATTGCTTTTAAAACTGCTAAGCTAAAGGCCCACCTTGTGCACCCTTCAGAGGACAAAGCTTGAGAAAGCCTTGGCAGAGTAGAAAAGGGATAATCTATTTTTGCTTACACTTTTAAAATTTTTACTCATCTGATATACTGTCCACCCTTAAGATATTTTCTAATTGTGCAACAAGGACCATGCGCTTCATTAAAGTTTTTATCAGGTGATTGTGGTTAACATACTGGAAGTTTCCAACCACTCAAAGAAGGATTAGGATGTAGAGGAACATTTAAAAACTATAAATTAAATGTAAAAATAAAACTTTTTAAAAATAAAAACGTTCAGCCATATTAGAAGATATTCAAAATTGAAGTAGTTTATGTAGCCATCCCACTTGGGACACCAAAATTCCAGCCTCGTTATATGAGGAATTAATTTATACTTAGTCCAGGCCAACAATTTAATTTCGTTTAATAAGCTCTTTTGGTGACTAATTTATGTGTAATTATGTAGACATTAGCATAGAATATTTTAGGTTAGAGCGATTCTAAATAGTAGTCCAAAACTAATAGTGTCCATCTAGTTAGTGTAAGAATTATAACTCATGCCTGATATAGATCTCTTATATAATATGGAACAGAGGGGCAAAATACCTCCGCATCAATTGGGGCATACAGTGCGCTACTTCTGCAACTGAATAATTTTGTAGTCACTGGACCAGCCATCATCTTACTGAACCAGTCTTCATCTTACTGAACTGATACTATCTTTTTAGTACTAGTTGTTCCCAACCCAATAAAGGGGTCCCTCCAAGCATCTTTAATTGCAAAGGAGTCAAACAAAGGAATATAATTAATAAAAATTCCAACATGCACTTCAACTAACAGCTTAGGGAGCCATATTAAAAGGTAATACTGAACTGATATATGTTATTCTTATTAGGGCCCCTTTATGATAAATTATGTAGTCAATGCAGACTTTGAGGACAATACTTTAAAAATAACTATTTATTTGATGCCTCTATATTAATAAAAGTATGTCAGCAGCCCCAAACCTTGTATTTAACTTTTCTGTCAATTTAGCATTCAAAGATGGCATTGTACAGATCAAATATTATAAATAGCATTTCTATATCAGGAGATTGCCAGAACCAACCCATTAATTAATTGAGATACCACTTAAGCATGCTAGAGTTTAAGTATCTTAGCTTTTCATTGAGTCATTTTAGGAAGGGGAACGATCTGAAGATCCTGCAAGGATTTTATAGAGAGATTTTGGCGCAGTTATAGTGGTCTCCAAGGTAGCATGTTGCCATGCAGGGACTTATACCCCAGATGATGATTAGATACAGGTGTTACTGGCCAATATGTAATCCTGTCCCATTCATATGAGGCGCCACCAGATAATCGCCTTCATTAACATGATGCCTGTTAAAATAAGTTAAGGTGGTAAAAACTTTAGCAGTCAAGGTGAACTTGGATTAGAGAGAGAATACTGCAAGGTGATACATTTTCTGATACCACGCAAAATTCTACCAGCACTAATTGAAGAGAAAAAAAATGCGTTGGCCCTGTTAAAAATTATGATTATTATCACTAAAGACGACTTTGACCTGGGTTGCTCCTAAGATATATAACACCATATCAACATGGAAAGTCAATTGCAATTTATTTTCTTTCACATCTGGTAATCAAAAGCAGCTGATGAGATAGTGAGTAGATAAGTTGGCTAACTAGTTTATAAGGGGTTGATAGTGATCTCAAAGAATCCAAGGTCTTCCATTATTATGATTGTCAAAAGCTATATGGGTCCAATAATTTAATTATAGGTTTTAGAGTTTAGTAATATAAAGAGAAGGACTTTTACCCATTAACACATACTGAAAGTACGATGGACCTCCTGGGAGGGGCAAGATACTTCTTGGCCATGGATCTTATTTCTGTTTATTGTCATATTGAGCTGCTAAAAGAGGAGTAGAAGAAATATGCTAAAATCAATCACATGGACTATACCAGATTTATTATATGCTGTAACGGTTTTGCAACACTCCTGCCACCTTCCAGCAAGTGATTAACAGCTTCCATGGCGACCTGGAAATTACATGCGCCTTGGTATATATGTACAATGTAAACATTTCTTGAGTGCGTTTACTGAACACATGTAGCATATGAAGGAGGTCTTCCGCCAACTCACCACTGAGAACCTCATACTTAGCTAAAGAGTAGTAGCTTCTTCCAAGAGCAGCTTGAGTGCTTGGGGCTTATCACGGATAACTTCAATTTAAACCCTTGCAACTGACAGAAAAAAAATGAAGTGTTAATACAGTTAGAGAGTGTAAACTTTTATTAAGTTTAGTGAACATGCTCTGTGACTAAGTTGAGAGAAAGAAAGGAGATAGCTAGCTGTATGGAGACAGCTAGTCAATCAAGTCTTCTTTTCAGCTGGTTAAACTTCACTCAGGTATCCTATTTAAGGCGAGAATTATCTACCTCACTTCAAATGACTTAAGAAAATAGACAAGGACAACTATTTTTACTTTTTAATAGAAGTAAAATTACAATAAGTATATAAAAGTTTATATTTTGTTTTATTGAAAAAAGGGGCTTATATAGGAAGGTTCAATGCTCAGTTCATTTTTGGCACCTCAATAAAAACGGCGTTTATTGCTAATTAATAAAACCCTAAAGAAAGCATATCCTTGATGAATAAAAACCATTATTCATTTACTTAATCAGCATCCATAGCCAACTAGATTATGACCCTTCCAGGCGGACTTATAAATAGCGTTTTACCAGCTTTCTCCAATACCCAGTAAATAAACATTATGAGTTAGTGCCCATGCTTAGGTAAAGGAACAGAATACCCAATCAAAGCAGGACGGATTACCCAGGCAATCTACAAATTAATGTAAATAAAACTTTACAAAGCTTAGGTAGCTTAGAACCATCCCTAATCATTAGTCCCTGAGACATCTTATCCAAATAAGGATTAATTTAATGACTATTCATATAACAACTAAATAAAAATTACAAATTTTCTGGTGATTGCACCCAATTAAACATTAATCTTCCTCAACATTAGAAATAATATTAACAATAAAAACAACTAATGCTATATATGCAATACTAAGCTATAATTTGGTGATAAGAGATTTCAACTCTTCTAGTTTTTAATTAAAGCTGGATAAGTTGGTAATGTAAAATACAACACATCCTCCATCTTGGCCATATAATCCTATAAGGCTTTCCTCTAATAACATTCTTTTTTCTACTTCAGAAATTTTTCAGCAACATAGTCCTAAATTGCTCAACTCTCCTAAATTTGATGTATGGAACCTATTAACTCCTGTCATCAAAAAATAAATAATCCTCTCTGATCATAAGCAACTTACATTCTGAAATAATGAACTCCTCCTTTGACATTCTTCCTATATTCTTTCCAACTTTGAAGGCCATATTCTCTGATATTGCTTACCTTCTAATTGTAGCGCCTTCACTTCTTTCAACACCTTCGCAGGGTACTGATGGTAACTGGGTCTAACCTTGATCAGCATCTATTCTCAGTTTGATTTCATCTTACAGTCATTGTTCATCCCCCTCGCCAAAAGTCATCACAGGTGCTAATCCTGAGAAGAAATCTAAAAAATAGAATTATAAAAACTTGCATTTTTTCATATATGTACATTTTTAAATTCTTTTTCTTCCTATAATATTTTCTAAATTTGTAAATTTAAATTTATTGCAAGGAAGGCTGACCATGGGATGGACACTTCCAAATTTGACCCAAAAGAAACAAAACTTAGTAACAGGGAAGGCACCCCAGAGAAGCGATGCTATCTTTTGTTGCCAGCGGGAACGCCACTATGGGGAAGGGGAGGGAACGTGTGAAGGGGCCGTAGCCACAATTGAACAAGTGTGGAGGAAAGGGTCTGATTTGATGAACCAAACTGGGAACAGGAGGAGACCAGCTGTCAGCAATGCAGTGGGAGGTATCCAAACATCCATGCCTGAAAGTGGTCCACCAAATGAGACCAGAATCTGTGGACAGCTTTTGGGAGGGTGGGGGTGGAGCCTGCGATGGCATCCAAGACAATCGTGTAGATAGTCCACATGGCGATTGCAAACACCAGAGCATGGAGGGAGGGTGGAAGGGGGGAGGCCATTGATAAAGCAAACATATCTCTTGACAGACTGAAGGGATGTGTTTGATCCTGGCCAAGCAGACGTTGAACTTCGCGCCATATCAATATAGAGGTAGGACACTTCTCTATGCGGTGGAACAGCGTTCCATACTGGCCACACATGGCGCAGGATGAGTGTAAAGCGTTAAAGCGCTCAGATGTATAATACCCACCTCAGGCAGCGCCACACATGGGAACGGATTTGAGGCTGCAACAAAGGATGGTGTGCATATTTCCAAATAGTCTTCTGAGTCTCAATGGAGTGAGGGATGTCCATCATGTACAGGTAGTCCACCCTGGATAGGACATGGGGTCGTGTGGGGATCACGCCATCTTGGATAGGTAGCCCCTGTACCTCTTGTGTAAACTGAGGAGAGGGGCGGCCTCTCTGGGCTGTGTGTCCACTAATACAAATTCTCCACTCAGCGCTCCGCATGGAGAGGAGGATTCGTTTGTAGTGGGTTTTAGTCCCGTGAGGACCTGTGGCCGATGGGTGTGAAGCCAGGTATTTCATTATGGAGTGAGGGTTCAATGGATTGTTAAGGCCCAAGGCGCGGGAGAAGTTGGAGCAGGCTGCGCGGGACCAGTGTTGGGAGGGGAGCGTAGGGGCGGTGATGGCTGCAATCCAGGTGCCCAGGATCTTGGCAGCTCGGGCTTTGAAGTCAAGCAGGCCCATGCCACCATGATGATGAGGGCCAAACATGACTTCTAGCCGTACTGGTGGTGGGCGGCCTGACCAAAGCCATCCTTGCAGAAGGGCATACAAGGATTTGAAAAAGCTTGGGGAGAAGGGGATGGCGTGGGCTTTAAACCAGACCTTGGAGAGGAGCATAGAGTTGGCTAAAACAACCCTGCCAGTAAGGAAAGTAGGTTGGGCTCTGAGGGAGGCGATGCGCTTTGTCACGTTGTCTAGAATATGACTTTCCATTACTGCTGATGTGTACCCACCTGCTTCCACCCACACACCCAGATGGAGGACAGGCCCTATGGTAGGGCGTGGCATGAAGGGGAGCACTAGTGGGGTGTGGGGTGGGCAGGGAGGGCGAGCATGCATGCGAGCAGATGGGCTGGGCTGGGCACTGGTTGCTGGGGCCCAGCAGTTTTGATACTGACCAAGTAGGATGATTTCAGTTTTGGAAGCGTTCAGTGCAGCATTACTTACCCGGGAATACTCCTGGATGAGAGCTTCAAGTGCACGTGCATCTTTATTATTAGACACCCCAACCACACAGTCGTCTGCAAACGCCATCATCTTGACTGGGGCTTGGCCTGGTACATGGACCCCAGTGAGTTGGGCATTCACGTTTCAAAGTAGTGGGTCAAGGCTGAAGTTGTATAAGAGTGGGCTAAGGGGGTCCCTTGTCTTAAGCCCCTTTGAGGGTGGACTACTTACGTTAGGAAGCCAGGGCCACTCACTGCCATTGTTGCAGATTCCGTGAGCAGCATTACCCAGTTGATGAAGCGAGGAGGTAGGCGGAATTGATGGAGGCTGGCCCTGAGGTATTCCCAGTTTACTCTATCATAGGCCATCTGTTGGTCCAAAAATACAAGTGCCCCAGAGGCTGTGGACTGGCATGCGCTAGCCACAGAGTGCACATTGTCCCAAATTGACCTTCTGGGTATGAAACTGAAATTGTTCTGGGGAGATGGTGGCAGTTGTTACAATCCCTAAACGGTTAGCTATGATTTTAGTTAGAATTTTTGTATCCGTGTTAGCTAAAGAAATGGGGCGCCAGTTGGCTAAGTCTAGCATGTCCCCTTTCTTGAAGAGTGTGACAGTGAAGGCCTCTTGTCCTCCTGGTAGGAGGCGCGTTTCCAGAAGGATCTGGTTAAGTGAGGCAAGCAGCAGTGGGGATATATATTTGAAGTACTTTTTATTGAATTCATATGGAATGCCATCTGAGCCTGGGCATTTCCAATTTGGTGTACCGCGGATGGCTGTCCATAGTTCATTCGGAGTAATCAAATTCATTATTTCTGGGTATCAGGAAATGGTGTGGATGTGGGTTCAGTCAAAAAATTCCGCCACTTTGGCCAGCTGAATTGGATCGGATTGGTATAGCTTGGAGTAATACTTTTGTATTTTGATTGCCACTTCAGCTGGCGTATCTGTGATGGAATCATCTGATCTTTGCACCTGTGTGAAGGCCACGCACTGGCATGGTGCAATTTTTTTTAAAAAAATATGTGGTGCACTTGTCACCCTCTGTAATGCGTTTGGCCCTGTACTTAACACAAACTCAATGTTTGTGTTGCCTTTCAAGCGCGTTGAGGTGGGCAGCTGCTTCTGCCCATTTCTGGCCCCATGCAGAGCTGTAGCCTGTAGCTGGGATGTTGGACTCCAGGTGTGCCAACTCTGCCAGAGCGTGCAAAATGATGGCCGATGTGGCTCATGAGCGTTGGGCAGAGAGGTGGCAAGAGTGGTGGATGGTATCCTCTTTGAAGGTTGACCATGTGGAGATGGGGTCCGCGAAAAACAGTGTAACAAACTCTTTTGCCAAAGTTGCTGATTCCACCCAAGTGGAAAATCCTGGCAAAGAAAGTTTGGGAGGGCAGAGTTTGCATCAATGTGGGGCCTTAGCCACTGTGACAGGTAGGTGGTAGGTTATTGAGACCAGCCGGTGGTCAGAGAATTCAATTTTTGTTGTTTGGAAGTGGGAAATGTGAGATTGGAATTTCACTGGCGTAAGGATAAGGTTGATGCGGGTCATGGACCTTAATTGGCCATTGTGGACGTGGGGGCGCATCATGTTTTTGAGCAGCGGGGCTTGCCACAGCAGTGCATCCAATAACCCAAGGGTGGCCTTTAGAACGCGAAGTTCTATGTGATCTTGGGGGGCGTGGGAGGAGGAAGGCCAACGGTCCATGGGTGTGTTTAGCCAACAGTTCATGTCGCTGACTACAAAAAGGTCTGGGGTAGCGGGAGGGATTTGACCAATGAGAAAAATTCCTGATGCTCTCGTGCACAGATTGGGGCATAGATGTTGATGATAGCATGTGCCACGTCAGCCCATGAGAAAGTGACAATGAGGACTCGGCCATTGAGGAAGGATTCTGATGATAAAAATTTGAAAAAATTGTTTTTCTGAACTAGCACCCCACAGTGCTCTGACCAAAAGGATAGGGATGGGAGGATCATGGTTTTCCAAGCATCCTCAGAACCTCGTGGACAGTGGGACTCCTGGATGGCCAGGATATCCACAGGTAAATTTTTTTGTAAAAAACTCAGTTTCCTAGCCTGGGACGGCGAGGCCTTGAGTCTGGCAATATTCAACATCCCTAAAGTGAAGGTTTCCCCCATCGCACCTTAGGTGTGAGGGGTGGGCACCTGGGACCACTAGCCTCCTCTAGATCCCCATGGGCCTTCACAGCAGCGCAGGTGTTTGCAGCAACACTATTGGTAGTTTTGTTAATTTTAGCAGATAGGTTCATGTTGGATTTTGCCTTTGTTTTTTGTTTCCCCGATGTCAAATGAATTTTTTGTGGTGCGGATGAGTTTGATACACCATCAATTGAATCAAAAAAATTTTCAGGTAGGTTGGACCCCAAGTCAGTTTCAACCAGAGCTTGGTTGCAAAGATCGGGTGAAATTGAGTCACCCATCAGATCCTCAGATTAGGTGGCCCAATCAGCATGGGCTTCCCAATCTGATTGGTTGATGAAAGCCAAGTTGCTTCCGCCGCAAAGGTTTCAATGTCCTCCTGGCATTGGGAGTGTGGGATAGCGGTGGTGACCTTGGCCGCTTCCTTGGCCGCGGCCCTGCAGGCCTGCTTGGCCTTCTTCCACTCTTGTGGAGAAAAGGTTTTACCAGTAGGTAGCAGCCTTGTGCTCCCCACGGGAAAGCCTCTTTGGTGCTTGCGGTTGGTTTGTAGTGCGCCTCTCCGCTGGCCATGGCCGCCAAGGGGTGCTATTGGAATGTGATGCCCTCCTTGGTGGGGCATGCATGTGCCTTATGGCTGAACGCGTCACAGTGGGTGCAGATGGGGGGGCGCGCTGTCCACAGTTACCCGGAAAGGGTGGGTGGTATGCCCTTCAATATTGATATATGTGGAGTGCGGGATCAGGGTTAGGTCCTTTGCAATCTCCTCAGTTGGGGTCAGAACTGCGATGGCTTTGCTGGTGCACAGGTGTGGCATCAGCGTAAAGCGTTGCATCTCAAAAGATTGTATTTCGCCATATATGGTGAGACCATCTTTCAGGTGCTGCTCCAAAATGGCACGTTTTACCATAGTAGGCAAAAAGTCAAAGTGAGGAAAATTTGGTTGGATTTTGTCCATCTGGTGCATTTGGTTTTGACGACCCATTGCCCTTTGGGGGAGGTTGATAACTACATGCACTGTAGCAGCTTCATCTGATGCCTCCTTGTTTTTGAAACTGAGGTCCAGCCAACCGCGTGACATGTAGTGAGGTGCGATGTACACCACAGTCAGGAAAAAAGTGTGCATATCCCCACAAAATTTTCCCATAAAGCTGTTTGTTGGATGTCCAGAAACACTTGGACTCCGTATTCCACTGATGAGAGTGGTTGGGAGTGCGGCGTGTTGATGTACTGGTTGCATCATGCTTGCCAAGTGAGGATTTCTGGGGAAATAGTAACCGCCAGTTTTTTATATATTTTAACTATTCCACTGGTTTCTCCAGGGCGTTTTCAAACGTTTGAGGCCGCGGGCCTACTACCTGCTCCTCTTACCTTACTTGCCCAACTGCTCCCTGACATGGGCGCAAACTAATCTCCTCTGTGAGATTATCAAACTAGAATCAGACTTGAATTGAATAAGTTGCAAAAGTGATTGCAACAAGAGAGAAAAGTCTAAATTTGTAATTTAAATTTTTCTTTTTCTAGTTTTAGGTCCAATATCATAAGCTCTTTTAAACTTCAAAATATTTGACATCAGACATGTTTTTGATCTATATGCATATGTTGTTAATTAAAAATCTTCTTCAAATGTTCCTATCCAAAGTTTCCTGATGTGAGTTGCCAATCAATTCTCTGTAGTGCTATAGTAGGCGACCTAATTCCAATTGATTTTTGTCATGAACATATTGATTAAATTAATATTAAACCTGATTATTGGCATTGCTTTCAGTGCTTAAAGCTTGAAAATTTGTTGAATATACTATGGTTTAAAATTTAAATTTTTTCTTGTATAAGAATGTTTTTTTCTAAATTTGTTCAATTTCATCTGAGATAAAATTTCCTAGTCTTTGGTATCATTTTTTGCCTAATCAAAAATTTGACAAGCATATGATTGAAGAAAATACTCAACAATTTGTGCCAATACCTTTCACTTTATTTATTGTGATTACATTCATATTTATATATAGGATCTGATAAAGCTTATCAACCATTGGTTCATTATTTTAGGTTTAAGTTATTTAATTTATTGTATTTAGGACTTTGTAGTTAAACTAGATTTCATGGATCTCTGGATTTTTTCCTACTTAAACCGCATGTCCTTTTCCTACTCCTGACTAGTTTCCTTATCTTCTTGAGGTAGCGCAAAACTTATTGGATCCTGATTATCCTTGCTTCAACAAAGAGAGGAATAAAGTCTCTTTGATCTTCATTTATGGCAAGTTATATGAGGCTAACCACTTATTCTATCTTTCTTATTGACAAAATTCCCCAGGTTAACATGGTATGAGTTCTTTTTATACTTTGTTTTAGTGCATCAAAGGTCAAACAAAATTTTAGGTATTCTATCATTTGAGAGGTAACAGTGTGATGGTTGCTACAATGAATGAATGATTGGTCTAAATTCAAAATATGATTGATACACAATTATGGCTATGTGAGCCTCAAAGTCAATCATTACATTAGCACCAGCAAGGATTAAGCCTCTTGGCAAAATTAATATGTAAACACTCACAAACTATTCATTTAGGTTTGTATCACCTTGAAATTCCTGTTTTAGCTAGACATCCATTTGGAACTATCTATTGCTTTATGATCGCACTTTTTATATCATTGTATGAACAATTGTCTATGTAATTGTGATATCATCAGATTCTGGTAATCAGTGGTTATGCAATTAATCACAGTAACTTCTTTCTGGCAATTACTTCTTTTGAAGTAAATATTTTTAAAAACCCCAAAATGTAGGACATTATCCTATTAAACTCTTTTGATATCAAAGGTAATCAAGAATTATAATGGAGATTGGTTCAACTATGATATGATGTTCACAACCAGTGTCAGAATTTGAGATAACAAATGAATCAAATTCCCCCTTCTGAATTTGGCCCTAACAGATAGGTCATCAAACCTAAGTGAGTTAAATCAATTTTGGGATCCTCCTCCCCTATTCCTGAGTCACGTGGGGTGGCGTTTCCACCCATTTGGTCAGGTGAGCTACACCACCCATTGAGGATGCCTACGAGGAGGCCATTCCAGAAGATCAGTAAAGATCCTGAACAGATGAGTCCCCAACAATCCTGAAGGCACTGAGTTCCAACACACCCTATAAATATCAAATCCTTCTAAGCCTAATAAAATATTAATTAACCTACCCAGCTTACCACTTCCTTCTCGACCTTTTCTGCAAATTAGAAGCTTTGAGCCACCTTAGAACCTCAGCGCCAATCCAAAGAACTGTATTGCCAACAAAAGTGGTGCTCACTACAGGGGGCTCCGAGCTGTCCTGAGTGAAAATGTCTATCACAATGGAAAATACCAGAAGCCTAGGAGACTAAACTGCTGGTCAGTCGAGAAGTGTTGCACATTGGGTTAGTGCCTCATGGCATGAAATACTGGATGCTCAAGATGAACCATTAGAATTTCAAGCCACTTTCCAATTCACCCTGCCTTCTATTGATGGAATTCAGTACCAACTTCAATGCAAAAACCCTAACATGGTAATTTTCAACTAATAAATGACATCTACTCTGCGGGTGGCTGCACTAGTTGTTCCAGCGCCTCCGCCATTCCCTCTACCATGCGGGACCTTTACAATCTGGCCCAGCTGCTGCCAGCAGAACTCACATTGGGCCCCAAACGTCCACCCCGCCATCCATCACCTGCTCCAACTAGTAGGGTTGCACCATCAAGAAGTCACACGCCAACTGGGGCTCTCCCAGGACCTATACACCCATCTTATCAATTTCTATACCACGGCCTCCTCCTTCATCCATGACAACTGCAAGGCCATAATTGATAATTGGCAACTGATTAATGAAGTTTGAGACCAGGTAATGGTGTTAGATCATGGGATCTCCGGGTATCTTGAGGATGAACTGCATTAGAACATTCAACACTTAAGATAACTTGGGATTGATGCCTCCACCAAGTCGAGGATCTGGTAGGGACCCTACAACAACACTATCAAGAGTTGGCCCCCCATGACTACCCATCTAGGAGTGAAGGTCATGAAGGGCCTCGTGGGCCAGAAGGTCCCCATGGGCTCCCAGGTCCCTCAGCCCCCACCGCTGCTGGCCCTGAGGACCCCTGGTGGAAGGATGGGATGACAGCATTAGCCGTTTTGTGTGAACAAATTCGGAATGTTGCTAAAGGATGTAGACTCTGAACGGATGAGGTCCCACTTAACCCTAGGGTCTCCCTAGATGCCCTGTCTAACAAATTGGGAAACTTAAGTATTTTTGCTGAGCTCACCGACGCCCACATCTCTCAGATGTAGCAAACCTGTCAAAGGGTTTGAGACCCGCCTGACCACTCTCAAAGATAATTTCACCACCAACAAGCTGACATACAATCTTTTAAAAAACAAGTCACAGACAAGGTTTCCATTTCCTCCCTCAATCGACATTGGGATAATGTCCAGGATGAGCTTGAAGGCCTACAACGTCGGCTAGACCAACAGGGCCCCCGTGACTATGTGGAAACTGAAATTTTGGAGCCAACACCTATCCCTGGCGTTAATACCCTCTCCGCTCCTCTGGTAACTAACTTTAAACCTATTTTTATAGAAAGGTTTGTTCCTGGTCAAGAAAGCATTGCATCCTTCCTGTATGCTTATGAAAGCTCCATGGAGGAAGCCACCAACCGGCAAAAGGTAAAACATATTTACTCCTGCCTGGATAGCACAGCCTGGGAGATCATGACCCCTCATTTGAAGGAGTGCACAACGTGGGACCAGCTCCACACAGCTTTAATCCAGGAGTTCGGAAGCAACCAAACCTTAGCCAGCCAAAAGCAGGCCTTCATGGGTATTTGATTAAACAAAGGGGAAATCCCCATGGAGTTCGCCTGCTTCTTTTATGACCAAGCTCAACCCTTGGTTACCACAAATCGTATCACCTTAGACAATGCTATTAACGCTGTCATTTCTGCGTTAGGATCCTACCCTGAGGTCCTGATGCATATGATTGGCCAGAAGAATGGGTTTACCTGCATCTGAGAAATTAAGGAGGCCCTTAAAGAGATCCCTATGTTGACTCTGCACTCCAAGGCTACCTCCACTGGCCCCTCTAACCATCTTGGGGTCCACGTGGTCAAAAACCAGAAAAACCCTTGATCTAGATGTACTTACTGTAACAGTTCCAGGCACAGCACCAAGAACTGCTGGAAACAACTTTCCAAGGAGGCGAAAAGGGCAGTCAGCATGAAGGATGAGGCACTTCGTGCTGACGACCCCACTCAGCCTCAAGAATCCTCTGTAACTGTAAGAGAACTAGGAGCTACGGCATCTGGAGAAGAAGTTTCAGTATTTAATGATAATAAAAAAACTGATACTGCTTACTCTTCTGATGACTCTCCCATGTTCCTCGCTCTGCCACCCCAGTTTGGAAGCCTGGTCACCCAGGTTGTGGTCTGAGTTCACAAGATACCAGTCCATGCCATAGTTGACAGTGGCTCCCTCATGAATGTCAGATCTTCCAAGCTGATGAAATGCATCAAGATCGCTCCCAATATGCTGCACTACATGGAGTATGGCATGACTGGCCCCCAGTGCACACATTCCATAGGGGCCTATTCCTCTTTACTAATTTGGTTCGGAAAGCTTGCTTTAGATACACCTGCCATCGCTCTGGACAACCCTAGCTATGACCTGCTCCTCGGGACTCAGTTTCTTAGAGACTATTTGGCAGTGCTCCATTATGATGGCGGCTTTCTTTCCTTGCTTGGTCATTGTATTCCGCTTGTTTTTGAGACCCCTCGTGACTCCAAAACTGAGGTTAAAGCCTGGGCTTGTCTGCTAGAGAGTGAAAGCCAAATTGATTGGCTCAAATATCATATTAGAGGTTTTCAAGTCCGACTGCCCCCTCCTGCTGTTGATGGGCAAGAGGGCATGTCAATTTACTTACCTAAGGCAACTACCATTGCCCCAAAATCCCAGGTCATCGCTGACACCCGGGTCCATGTCAACATCCCCTCAGGGTACCTGCTAGAAGTCTGAGGCCTAGACAACCCATACCCAAAGGAGGTGCTAACCTGCCCAGGGGATTCTAAATTCAGCCTTTGCTGGATCTATATCAGTGCTGTTGGCCAACCTTACTGATAAACCTAAAAAAGTAGGTCCAAACAACCCTGCCACCTATGTACACTTAAAACCGGTAGAGGCTATTGCCGATGTTTAGAACTTTGGAGACTTAAGAGACTTTGGCTTGGAAGCTCCACCCTTGGTTAGTCTGGTTGATACTAATATCAGTAAAGACCTCTCAGATGACCAACAGCAAAAGGTCCTAGCGTTATTGGAGGAATAATTAGACCTATTCTTGACCTCAACCTATGACTTTGGAAGAATGAACGGGGCCCTTCATCATGTAGAAACTGGGTATGCTCCTCCCTTCCAGTCCTGACCTTACCAAAAGAGTAAGGTCAAGGAGGCTTAGGTGACTGTTGAGCTAAAACAGCTACTTGACGCCAGACTCCTGGTGCCCTCGTGCAGCCCTTGGGCCTCACCCCTTCTAATGATTTGGAAGAAGGATGGCAGCCTTCAGGTGGTGATGGACTATCAACAATTAACTCCATCACTAAGAAGGACAGTTATCCTTTACCTCAAATCGACAATTCCCTCCAAATGCTCGCCGGATCTCAATACTTTTCCACCATGGACCTTGCCAGCAGATATTGGCAGGTTGATCTCACCCCCAAAGACTGGGCTAAGTGTGCGCTCATAGCTAATGAAGAGCTATTTGAGCCTACTAGAATTCCCCAAAACATTTGTAACGCCCCAGACACCTTCCAACGTGCCATGGATGGAATTCTTGGGGACTTGAAGCTCTCCTGCATCATATCTACCTGGATGACATTACTGTCTTCTCTCTAAACCTTTATTGGGCATCTTGAGAATCTATGGGAAGTCTTCAATTGGCTACAATGGGTGTCCTTAAAGCTAAAACCCTCCAAGTGCTCCTTCTTTCAGTCCAAATTAGAATTCCTGGGGCACAAAGTCTCTAAGGATGGCATCTGACTCCTACCAAACAAAATTGCTGCCATAGAGAAGATGTCGCGCCCTCAGAGTTTAAGAGATATTCAGGTATTCCTTGGCATGGTGGGCTATTACTGGCACTTTATTCCTCAGTTTGCAGACCTCGCGGAACCACTGTTTTATCTCCTACAGAAGAATGTGCCGTTTGAGTGGCAGCCTGAACAAGAACAGGCTATAAAATCTTGAGAATCGCTCTATGTACTAAACCTGTTCTAGCTCACCCTTGATTAGACCAACCCTTCATGTTGTTCACAGATGTGAGTGACGTTGCCATTGGGGCCATCCTGGCCCAACATGACAAAAACCAGGTCAACCACTCCGTGGTCTACTTTAGTAAGAGGCTAAATAAAGCTGAGAGGAACTACAGCGTCACTGAGAGTAATTGTCTAGCCGTCCTACTAGCCATCAAACATTTTCATCCCTACCTCTACGACACCCACTTTACTATTATTACAGACCACTACTTGCTACGGTGGCTGCAACAAATGAAGGATCCTGACAGTCAGTTAGCCAGATGGGCTCTACAACTATAAAGCTACGATTTCACCATTGTCCATTGCGCAGGTGCTATTCACCAGAATGCAGATGGCCTCTCTAGGATGCTGGTACTAGCAGAGTTGACCCCTGAGGAGGACTGGCTGTATGACCTAATAGGCCGACCTGACCAGTGGGTTTTGGAAACCTCGGAGGTCCAGGCTGAACTATGAAGGATGACTCGTGATACACAAATTAAGGATGGGCTGCTTTATAAGAAAGTCAATAAGAAGTAGCTCCCTTATATCTGCCCCTCCTCCAGAACTGATGTTATACTAGAAGGCCATTCCTTTGTGGGACATGAGGCTGTCAAAAAGACCCACGAGTGGTTGAAATCACGATGCTACTGGGACCGCATGATCAAGACTATCCAGGAGGTTCTGGAATCCTGCATGACTTGCCAATCTCAAGACTGAGTTTACCCCCAAATTCAACATTTGGTGGTTGCCCCAAATGGTCCCTTCGATGTGGTAAGCATTGATGTGATGTGCCCCCTTCCCACTTGGTTGCATGGCCATAAATATATTATCCTAGCTGTGGACCATATAACCAAGTGGGTTGAAGCAATTTCAGTCTCATCTGCTACTGCTAAGGCCACCGCCCTATTCCTTATTTGATCTGTTTTCACCCAGCATGGGTGCCCCCAAACCTTACTCTCGGACAATGGATTGAACTTCACCTCATAGGTAGTGCAATAACTTACCTCGCTATTTGGCACTACCCATAGTTTTGCTGCACCTTACCACCCCTCTACTAATGGTGCAGTTGAACGGGCTAATGCAACTCTTATTTCTATTCTTCAAAAATTAGCTGCCTCAGACCCTGCTCATTGGAAACATTACCTACTCAGCGCCTTACTTGCCTACTGAGTAAGCTATCACCAAGTTATCTAGATGTCCCCATTTGAAGCCCTATATGGGTGGGCACCTCAGCTGCCAGGTAGCGTCCAGCCAATGCTCGAGACCTCCACCCCTAAGAACTCCAATTTAACTATGAGGGCTCTAGCCAATGAAATTGTCCGCTACAAGCCCAAGCCACTCAAGGCATTATCACCACCACTGGAAGAGAGACATCCTGATCAAATCTTGGATGACCCTCCTTACCAGATTTCAATTAGGTGACCTCATTCACTTTTATCATCATTGACCTGGAGGCTGAAATAACAAGCTTGACGTACTTTGGTCTGGATCCTATAAAGTTATTCATAAGGTGAAGTCTGAGTACTCCATTGCTGATGTCAACTAAGGGACCGTGGTAAATTGGGTGCATGGTTGGTTCCTGCGGCTGTATTCCCCCTCTGACAGGATTTTGAGGGGGGCATTGTCAGAATTTGAGATAATAATTGAATCAAATACCCCCTTCCAAATTTGGCCCTACCAGATCATTCATCAAACCTAACCAAATTAAATAAATTTTGGGATCCTTCTCCCCTATTCCTGAGTTATGTGGGGTGGCGTTTCCACCCATTTGGTCAGGTGAGCTACACCACCCATTGAGGATGCCCACAAGGAGGCAATTTCATAAGATCAGTAAAGATCCTGAATGGATGAGGCCCCAATGATCCCGAAGGCACAAGTTCTAACACACCATATAAATATCAAATCCATCTAAGCCTAGTAAAATATTGATTAACCTACCCAGCTTACCACTTCCTTCTTGACCTTTTCTGCAAATTAGCCGCTTTGAGCCACCTTTGAACCTCTGCGCCAGTCCAAAGAACTGTAGCTCTGACAACCAGTAACCCTTGTGGTGATTGAGTGTCATCAGGGGTCATCATTGAAAAGGCGGCGAAAGTGCCAGGCATGTTTCATGGGTGAAATGCTTTCCACATCAATATCTCTTTCTAAGCCAAAATAAGTCGTTATTACATAATTCTTTCTACAATTGAGAGCAGGTGCATTTCTTATATTGTTGCCTTGTAATTGTTTTTTGCTCTTAAATCTATTCTATTTGGCAAATTTTCCAACTTTGACTTCAAAACCCTTAAGTACTGATAGGTCCCTTATAGCACTGTTTTTTTCTTGTAAAAAGTTGCCTTTTTTCCTTGTATCTCATTGTTGTCTTAGAGACTAAATCTGTTTTTTCTCATCCTTTGCAGCTTATTCATATATAGCTTTGTCATATCAGCCTGTGTTAGCAATATTATTATGCTTATTGACATTTTCTAGATCATTCCATAGCTTATAGATCTTGCTTTATATGGATATCATGGTACTGGATACTTATGGTTCACATGTTGATATGAAAAAGACTCAACAATCCCTGTAATGCGTACCAAAAGTAAATTTTTGTTAAGTTTACTGCATAGGTTCTGTGACTGATTTGCATAATAAAAGGATATAGCTCGTTGTATAGAGCAATTAGCAAATCAAGTCTTTTTTACAAGTGGCTTTTAATCAACTTAGATAACCTCTCTTACAGGAAAGTAGTATCTAACTCACTTCAGGTGACTTGAAAAATTTAGAAAAGGGCATATAATCCCTTTAACGCTTCCAAAATAGCAGAACATATAAAATATATAAATGTATAATAAGGTCTTTATAAAAACTACAAGGAGGTTTATCTAGGGAAATTTAGTGCTTAACTCATAGGTTTGCACTCAATAAAAAAACCATCAATTGCGGATTTCATCCTAAAGGAACTATATTTTTGATTAATAACTACCATTCGCCATCCACTTAACCAGCGTATATTGTGCAACCTGATTATGGACGTAGTGGGCTAATATACAGAATACAATGGTCCAAGCCTTTAGACACCCAAGTAGATTTATCTTTACAAGCTAGTGGCTTCTTTAGGCAATGTAGCAATTTACTCATTCATGGAGGGCTGCATTGACCAGGACAATCTATAAACTACCGTCAAGACTAAAATTACAATTCTTAAGTTGCTCCAAAAATCACTCCTGAAAAACTAAGGCCTTAGCTAAATTGATAAAGAGATATAAGTATTAACTATTCAGCAAACAACTAAATCACCTACAAACATATTCAGTGATCGCGCCTAATTAAACAAGAATTGCTTTAACATTGGTAATGATTCCAACATAGATGTCAATTATGATTATTACAAAATAATCAAAAAAATAATTGGCAGCGATAGAGATACCATCCAGAATTGAATCTTATTTTTAGCTTAATATGCTGGATATGAAAAATACATTTGCAAGAAATACAAGTCTTCCTCAGGATGGTTATCTAGAGCAATTATTTAAAATTTCAGTAATTTGTGAATCCATTATTTCAAAGAATGAAAAATAACGCCTATATTGATTATACCCTGAACTGTCAAGACGGATTTGATAAAAATAAGAAGGTGTCTTGTCAAGACGCCAATAGTGATGTATACAAAGGAAAGCCTTTTAGTATACAGACGGACGCCTCAGTCACCGCCATAGTGGTGGTACTAACTTAAAAATTGACATTGGTGTATAGCACCCAGTAACATAGTGCATCTAAACTATTTTAACAAAAAGGAAGTATATTTTTATTAAAAAGTTCCTGGTGGTAAACTACGCCTGTAAACAACTCTTGGAGTGTGTTTGTGGGGTGCATGTAAATTTTTTTTGGTCAGCCCTTATGCCTGGGCAGTAAGTAGCACCCCTTTCACACCAAAAGAGGCCTAAGAAGATGGCTGTACTTCTTACCAACAAGGGCGACTTACCCCATGTAGTGGATGAGCGTTGGGTCACATCCTATCCACTGGAGATTACCCCTCTTCTGACCCTCTACTACCAATGAGCTTCTGGGATGGATTAGGAGGTAGAAAGGAATTAGTGGATGCCATAGGGAACCTTCAGCCTTCAGGTTGTTTTCTAATACAATGCCATATTTATTAAAAAGATATAAATAGTATTCTAAAGATGCGTAAACCAATTCTGAATGCAAACAAGCAATCAGTTATAATTTTAGTTTGTAGAACATATCTGTACTTTATAACGTAACTGATGATATGGTGATTCTGTCCCTAATATGCTTTGGTATAGCAAAATTTTAAAATTCAAAATTGTAATCATCCCTAGTATCCCTTCCCGTTGGCATGATCCACCAGTTCCACTGGACAGCGCGTCATTCTGCCCAAGATGGGACCATTCTGTAAAATTATTTGAACATAACTTGATAGCTTGATCATAACAATGGTTTGAATACTCTAACTTTACTCAGATAAGATTTTTTGCTGTAATCACGTAGTGTATTATTAGTTAAATCCGCTACATTAGAAATTAGTTGGCCCTAAAGCACTCCTTTTTTATTCCCAGAGAGTTTTGTAAACCAGCAGCCCCCAACAGGTTCTTCAGGGCGTCCATTTCTTTACTTTTCTATCTTTATATATAAAAACTTTCAATTAATAAGAAATGTTATTTTAAGTGGTCTTCAATTACTATTTTAAGACATGTTTTCCAATCTTGGACATATCTGATCTATAAAGGCAAATTTCTCCCCAATATATATATATATATACTTTAGTTGGCTAATCTAATGGTATTCTAGCTGTCATTTTTGTTCTAATTCAACCAGATTGGTAGGCCATTCTTAGATCTATCAGTTAATATCATAAAATATGGACTGACCTTTTAATCTCATCCTACTTCACCCTTATTTTTTAATTAGGTATGTGATGGTCTTATTAGAAATGAACTTGTAACTATTGCTTAGCCTTGTGTTTTGTGGTGGTCACCATGTCATTTTGGTCAAAGCTTCTACAGGATGCTTGTAGATTACTTAAAGCTCAGTAAACAATAAATCATAATTCTGTTACAAGCTTGAACTAGCCAATGGGTGTATAAGGAGGGGTTGGAGGAGTGCCTAAGTTCTTGCTAATTGTGGCAGCGTCAGAAATACCCATTCCTGCAAATTTTCCTAAAACATCTCCCTGAAATAATGATGTCAATTTTAGGCAGGTCACAAGAATTGGCGTATTATCTATTCAAGATCTTGTAACTTTCTAATCATGGCCATAATCCATTTTCTCTGGTAATTAAACTTCATCTGTTGTATCAGAAACCAATGGGATACTAATTTCTTAAAATTCTTTGATGCCTTTATTATATGTCGTGCAACAGATTAAATTTGATGGAAACCATCCAGATAAAAACGGTTCCCCTTTTATAATCTAACCCAGTTGATATGCATATGATTTCCTCATCCAAGCCACTTTCATCTTGTGCCGCTACAATATATAGGATCATGTCTATTTTATTGCCTTTTAATATTCAGTTGGGATCCCACAAGGTGTCCATTGATGACCTCTTGGATACAGGGGCTGCTGGGAACTTTTTGAGTTTAGATGTAGCGCAAGATCTAGATCATATTATTGTTTCACCTGTATAGGGTTGTTCCTCAAAATAATTACTTACATCTAAGTAAGAATTCCTATCCATCTCTCCAAATAAGTTCTGATTTAGCACCCGTTTTACAAAAAAGCTAAACTTACTGTTTTTATTCATTGCACAGGTTATTGACATTAAAGACAGGTGAATGTCAATCTAGAGTTCACTTTTTTATCTGAGAGAACAAACGACTATGTGGTGATTTTCCTTCAATTGATATTTTATCTACAGCAAGAGCATGTGATATACATTACTTTAACGCCCTCCCTACCTAAGCTACCACACAACCTTTCCTTCTTAGTTAATGCTAATAAAGACAACTTCAATATGGAATAAGCCAATTACCTCTTGACTCACTATGAGTAGAATTTTGAATTTAACTAATAATAGGTTAGTTAATAATAAAATGTCTATCAATCCAGTATACTAAGAAAGAAGTTAAGGCTTTGGATGTTTAGTTATATAACATGCTTAAGAAAGTGATGGGTAATTCTATAAATCATTATCCATTGTTTCTCATATAGTATTTGCACAGAAAGCCAATGTAACCTTATGACTTTGTGCTGACTAAGGATATCTGAACAAAATCACCGTGAACAATCCCTACCCTCTGCCCCTGGAGCAAAAAATCAGTCAAGCAATTTCTATGTCCCATGTATCTTCTTAAACCTTTTCTTATAAACGCAAATAAATCAATTGTAGGTAGCTGAAGGCCTTTAGTGGCTCACGTCAATCAGCTTAAACAATGGTATATCAAGCTCAAAATAATATCCTATGGTCTCAAAAATGCATAGGAAACTTTTTAACATATGATTTATGTCGTCTTAGGCGATCTCTGCTTTACCTACGCTGTGCCTATATGACAGCATTTTGGTACATTCACCCAATTATGAGCAGCATGCAAAGGATCCTGAAGCTATTCTTTCTGCCCTTCAGAAAGCGGATTTGTATGTGAATCCCTCAAAAGTAAGTCCTTTAAAGAAAGTCGTTATAATGGCTAACTTGGTTCTGAAAGATGGGTGTACCATACTTTCTTGAAAACTTAACGCCAATCTTTTGTGTCCCACACCCACAATGAAGAAACAATTTCCCAGCTTCTTGAGCACTATTATCTCTCTAATAAATGTCACTACGCTATTTTTTGGCGTCACTATTCCACTCTCTGATGTGAAACTGTACCATTCAAGTTGATGCAAGCCTGTTAACAAGCGTCTCATGCCATTAAAGAGGTATAATTTTACGCCCCATTCTCAAGAATGTCAAAAAATCAAAGCCCTTTATTAATGGTTGTTATTCTTTTCAGCAGCCGTGAGGCTGTGTTACTCAATGTCCATGATGGATTAGAGCACCATGTCATTTACCTTTCTTGCAAGTTCTCCTCCTCTGAACAATTAAGAACAATTTATTACAAAGAGCTTGCTGCGGTGTCATGAGCTTGCACACATTGGCAGTAACTTCTTTATGGGCGCAACACAAAATTGCTCTCATAATGGATCATCTAGCCTCATGTGTTTTAGGAAGCTGCAGAAATTTGACCATTGTTGGTCAGACATATTGCAAATTTTTGCAGTTATACCTTTAATTGCAATTTTGAGAATGGAGCCCTAAATGTATTTTCAGATATGTTGAGTTGCAACCCTTTTTTAGCCCCACTAATGAGGAGACCCAAAAACTTACCATAGTAATCCAACCATTTCAGATTCTATTCAGACCCCTTTTCTGTCTATGTTGCATAATGGGCTCCAGATGATTTTGGTTTACACTTGTTGGCTGAAAGAACAGCTTTCTTAAAAGGGGTGGAATCATTTAAATCAACTGCCAACCCCGCCTCACAAAAATAAATCACGAAGCCCTGATAGACGAGATAATTCTACATATACACAGAGCTTTACATACCCTGCTTTTCAATAAAGAATTTAATTTCCATGGCCCCAGTAGTTGGCTATATGGGAATCGAAAAGATGTTGATCTTATGAAAAGGTCATAAAATTAGCCTAGGGATTTTAAAATTATACCCACTTGACTATTTAATTGTATTTCTTGTGCCCATACAAATTTGTCAAGTCATGAAGGGTAATTCTGCTACACATACTACAACAGGCGTAAGGGCCTTAGACCTCTATATCAGGTGACCTCAAGTGGAACTCTTTCCTTCTAATGGGTTTGACACAATAATGTCTGTGGTGGATTGTTTAATCAAGTTTTTTATATTTATTCCCTGTCATTTAGAAAATTTTTCAGAGAAGACTGACAGACTTTTTGTGACCCATGTATTTTCTATGTTTGAGCTACTATTAGAAGTAGTTAGTGATTGAGGTCTCCAATTCACATCCTTATTTGAACTGGTCTGTTAGCCATTCTAAGGATTTATCCATGTCATTTTACTGCCATTCATCTACAGTCTGACGAGTAGTCAGAAAGGGTCAATCAGATCTTGGGGAAGTAGCTTCGCTGCTATTCCTCCATTATTTAGGACTCTTGGGCTACTGATCTACCCTCGCTCATTTTCTGTATAACAATGTAACTCTTTCTACCACTATATTTCCCTCAAATGAGGCTAATTTATGATATAATTCTTCCTTTATTATTGACCCTCGCTTTCTCTCAGATTGCCTGCAGCTAAGATACGCCTTCTGAAAAATTGCAATACCCAAAACCTGATTCATGAACATTAATCAAAGGATTTCAATCACTACAAGAAGTTTGTAAATAGCACATTGCTCCTTGCCCGTGAGTTAATTTATGACTCCTTGGTCATGTTATATACGCGCCAATTAATAATGAAATCCTCTTAATGAAGTTTACAAGCTTTTGAGTCCCCGTGTGGTAAAAAGCTCTTAGAAATTGGGATATCTGTCTCATGCTATCTTCCCAAAGTTAGCATAATGAATTCCGTGATTCCCAAAATTTGTAAAAAACAAGGCTTCAAGACCTTGTGCGTTAACTTGACATATGCAAACCTACACTGGATAAGTGTTGCCTTGATCATCTGTCAGTCTATATTACATTAGAAACCAATTTGGAGGGCCAAATAATACTACAACGGTAAGTTTGAAGCTCCCAAATGAATTTTCTGGGGAAGATATCTTACATAACAGCACACTCTAGATATATGCCTCACCTCATCCAAAGTATGGTGAACATTCAGTAGCGTTAGCCTCTGTCACCTGGAAGGCTTCCCAGAGTGCACTCACCGGTGTCTGGCCAACTCCTGGCTTGAGCATCTTGGGAAGTCAGCCTTTCTTTATCTTCCCTTACAACTCTCCTTGTTGCGAGGCAAAAATGCTGAACCTTCATAACAGTATAGAACTGTTGCTTCTAATCCCTGGACAGCCAGGCCAGGGTCCAGAACTAATATATTTATATAAACAAGTATATGATAATGCTACTACAAGTGAAATGGGCTTTATTTGGGAGGGCGAACCAAAATAGATATAATCCTTCATTGAGGAACGGAGGATACATCCTCATTTGATGAATAGGAGCCCATAGATCGGTGTATCCCCCTTTAGGTTGGGACCACTTAGTGCTAAAAAAATGAATAGGAGCCCAGCAAGAGCTAAGCAGAATAATAATAATTTATGTGTCAAAAAAGCCTAAAAATTACTAGAGTTCTGTCATCTGTCTGACGTTGTATTGAGGAAACCTAAATTTATTGTAATATGATGGAAATATATACTTTTTAAATCATCCCAAAATACATCAACTTGCCAGTTAAGCCAAGTCAGAAAATTGGGATTACAACATTCGTTGTAATGGATTTCATAGGTCCAACCTTAAGACCCATGTATGATCACTGATTGTTACAACACCCCCTCAAAAACTGAGATCCTGGTGCATGCAAACCAGGACCGCCAAGGAGGGGAATCACAAACAAACAATTTTCCAACAGATGACTTTATGGGAAAGGGAAGCTTTAAGGGAACTGACTGAAAAACCAGGATTCCTAAAAAGTGTCAATGTTCCCCTGGAGAACCCCTGACAGGTGCATGAGGCCTCAACACTAGTGGTCCAACTGACCAATCCCAAACTTCCCATCCTCCTGACTAAAAAGCCAGAAAAACAGAAAAGAGGATTTTAGAATTCAGAACATTTCTTAGGACATTGCCACCAGGCTATCTTGTGGGCTGCCTAGTGCACAACCCGCCAAGAAAAGACTGACTTGGAAATAATTTAACAAACAAGGCTTTTAAGACCTTGAAGGATAACTTTATGTATGCAACCCAACACCAGAATAGAGTCGCCTCAATCATCCAGCAAACTAGGTTACATCTGAAACTGAAACGGAGGGCTAAATCATACTACAACAGTAAGTTCAAAGTCCTAAAATTGAATTTTTTGAGAGAATATAGAACATGTGGCATCAGACAATAAATATATGCCTAACCATGGCTGAGGTTTTGCAGACGTCCAATATACTGCTAGCCTTTGTCACCTGGCAGGCTTCTCAAGGTGCGCTCACTGACACATGGACAACCCCAGGCTTGAGCGTCTTGGAATATCAGCCTTCCCTAACTTCCTCTCGTAACCCTCCTGGTTGTGAGGTGCTAATGCTGAAACCTCTTGTCACCAAGAACTGTTGCTTCCCTTAACTTGCCAGCCATGCTAGGGCCCCCAGAACAAATATATCTAAAAATAAAAATTATGAAAAACTACTATAAGAGAAATGGGCTTTGTTTCAGTGGGCGAACCAAAATAGAATCTTTAGCTGAGGGTAAAGGGCATGTACCCTCACTTGATAAATAATAGCCCAGAAAGAGCTACATTAATTTTATATAAATTAAGCGTCATTAAGGCCTAGCAATAAAGACGTTCTAGCAACTATTTGCAGTGGATTGAGGGAACCTAAAATCTATCAAAAACGTGCCAGAAATATAGATATTTATTAAAATTCTCTTAAATGCATTAACTTGAAAATTAAGTTGGGTGAGATAATGAAAATGAAACCATTATTGTAGTAGTTTTCCTAGGTCCCAGTAAAAATTTATTGTTTCTGGTTATTATCAGCAAATAACCCCTAATAAACTTATTATTGCACAGGTTCAGTTCTTGTGCAATCTGTCAGCGTTGTATAGTATTTGATATTATTGGTTAATAATAGTATGACAACTATTATCCATAGTTGAGTGGAGTTATTAGATCTAGGCCTAATGCTTGGCCAGTATTCCTGCTCAAAATACTTGAGATGTCTTGATATAGGGATTCGTTCCCTCCTACTGTCCAACCTGATCTTCTCTGAGATTCCCTGGTGACAGTTTCTTTGGTCCAACACAGTTGGAAGCAATCCCTGATTATTTCTCCTTCTTCTCTAGATCCACACTCAGATCTTTACTCTTTTCCTTAAAAAGTCTCCCAATTATCGCACACAGCAATAATATCCTTGAGAAAAATAGAACAATTGAAAACTGATTAGTTTAATACTTGATCTATATACCAGATGAAAACTATAGAACTATATAACTCTGTTGTAAACTCTGGTTTTACTATAACCTCCTCTTTTTATTATAAGCGAATTCTAGGGAATTTATAGCGGGTAATTCAGTTGTCTAACCCTTGGTTGACACCTCTTCAATGAAACAGCAGCTGTTGCCATTGAATCATCCATACTCATCTAAGCAGCGATGGTCTTCCCTATCCTGGATAGGATTCCATCATTTGACATCCTTGAGACATAAACGGAAAGAGTCAGAAAACGTGTCCCTAACGTTTTCTTCTCAATCCAAGCAACCAAAAATATTTGGCTAGTGACCTGCTTAGGTAATGGGACTTGTTACCCATTAAAGCAGGTCATAAACCAACTTTATTGATTTGCTAGTTGCAGGCGGCATCACTCGCCTCACAACTTACTACTTACATTCCTAATCAATCAGTTATGAAATCTAACTGATCCCAATTGGTACACCTGATAGTTAATCACTATCAGATGCCTCTATTTCGTCGGCAAATCCACCCAATGAGATCTTAAGAATTTCTCAAGATTGAACTTCAACGGATCTGACCAATTGAATATCCCAAAATCCCCCAAACATAGTTACTCTGAAATTAGGGTCCACCGATTTCAAATTCACCTCGCCTTAGGGAATTATCCCCTAGTAATTCCTGGTAATCTAGCAGGCTGGAGATATTGCAAAAATTCTAACACATCCCTCCTCTTTCCTAGATTTCCAGCACGAAAAGGACCAGTGCATGAGAACACTGCTTCAGACACTTGGTCAAATACTTCATTAGCTCAAGCGGAGTATGATCATCTATACTCAACATGGCTTAGGATGACCTTTAGCATGCAGCGCTCTTCCTCTTCCTCCTCGCTACCACCTACCCATAGCGTGGTCTCCACAATCTACTGTTGTGCCAGGCTGATCAAATTTACTCATGATGATATTAGTTCCAGGATCCAGTTTTCCCCCATCAGGGTATATGACCCGCTGTCATATTCAGGATTCTTGGTCCAGCGTCTTCAATTTCGTGATTTTCTCCTCATCCTAGACAGGAGACTCTTGCCATCAATGTTCATTTTGTGGCCCAATTAAGAATGCTTATCTATGTTCGCCCTAGTTATTTTTCTCTCATATCCTCTTGGTTCATGTCATTCTTTATTCTTCTCTTGGAGAGCTTATCCCATTAATTTTGAGATTAATTTCTCCAAAATTGGAGCTTAATGGATTGTAGAGTGCATAATATTGACTTTCATGTAAGTCCAACATCCCCCCTCTCGTCCAGCTCATATGTCAAATTCCAAGTTGCGTTATCAACAGTTCCTAAACAGTTTGTCTGATTAAGATCTTTGGCTCTTCCAGAAGATGAGTCAGGATGAATGCCGGAACCTCTTCTAAAGTCCTTCCAGGACTCATACGTCTAGTCTGGCACCAGCAGCTAGTCCTTCCGTCAAATTACTGGAAATGGTAACCAATCCCTCATGAAACCAGGCTAGCAATTGTTTTGAACAACTTGCAGCCAATATTTCCCCTGTCATCAATTCCAGAGTTGGCTTTTTAACTCTCTTAGTGTTGTGATTTTTGCCCATATTTCCAGTCTGCTAGGTTACCAGGAATCACTAGGGGATAATTCCCTAAGGCGAGGTGAATTGGAAACTTGGTTGGCCCAAATTTTGGAGTAACTATGTGCAGGGGATTTTTGGGATATTCGCCTGGTTGTATTTGTTGGGGATTGATCTGTATGAATACTTAAGATCTTGTCGGGCAGAGTTACCAACAAAATAGGGGCATCTGATAGTGATTAACTATCAAGTTACTGATTATGATCGGATGGGTTTCGTCACTTACTGATTGGGAATGTAAGTAGTAAGTTGCAAGGTGAGTGATGCCACCTGCAACTAGAAAATCGATCAGTTGGTTTGTGACCTGCCTTAACGGGTAACAAGTCCCATTACCTAAGCAGGTCGCTAGCCAAATATGGTTGGTTCACTTGGTTTGAGAGGAAAACGTTAGGGACACGTTTTCTGGCTCTTTCCGTTTAGGTCTTGAGGATGTTCACTGATGAATCCTAGCTAGGATGAGGAGACTATTGCTGCTGAGATGAGTATGGGTGATAAAATGGCAATGGCTGCCATTTCATCGAAGAGGTGTCAACTGAGGGTTAGATGATCAAATCCCCACTATAAAATTCCCTAGAATTCACTCATATTAAAAACAGAATCTAGTACTAAAGATATAAAGTTCTATAGTTTTCATCTGGTATATAATTTAAGTAGTAAACTATCCTCAGCTTTCCATTGTTCTATTCTTCTCAAGGATATTATTGCTTTGTGCAATAATTGGGAGACTCTTAAGGAAAAGAGTAAAGATCTGAGTGGGGATCTAGAGAAGAAGGAGAAACAATTGGGGATTGCTGCTGACTGTGTGTTGGACCAAAGAGACTGTCACCAGGGAATCTCAGAGAATATCAGGTTGGACAGTAAGAGGGAACGAATCCCTAAATAATGACATCTTAAGTATTTTAAGCGGGAATACTGGCCAAGCGTTGGGCCAAGATATAAGAATCACTCAACTATGGATAATAGTTGTCATACTATTATCAACCAATAATATAAATATACTATACAACGCGGTTGAAGTGCACAAGAAACTGAACCTGTGCAGTAATAATTTTATTGGGGTTGTTTGATGATAATAACCCAAAACAGTAAATTTTTACAATATAGTGCTCAATACAGGGGTGTAGTTGAGTTGAAAAATTTAAAAGAATGTCATACAAAGATGAGTTACGTAAACTGTGGATGGAGTTATTCACTGTAAATCAGTATGCCCTAAACTCAGCGGATCATTGGGAATTTGCAGCCTTAGAAGAATGAGTCGCCAAGATGGAGGAAGGGATCAATAATGTTGCAAGTTTCAGGAACGATTTACTTGGTAAAGTAACTTCATTGAAGAAGAAAGAAGGTGACTTCATTTGAGAGGTCTTAGATTTGAAAACAGAGTGAGAAGCAGATCACATTTGTTTGAGATAATTCAGTGAGGATATAGAGCGACTGATCAAACAGCTGGTGGAACTCTTACTCACAAATGCAGTTGTGAGCCAGATACAGCAAGTGATACCAAAGAAAGAAGTCCTCACATGATAATTGGGAAGTCAAATACCCCAAGGAACATGCCGCCCACTTTTGCTGCCATTTTTGGAGATGATGCCTGAAGTCACTCCTCAAGTGAGCTGAGTAGCCAAACTAAGAGAATTGGCTAGAGGTAACTTGGAGGAATTTAAGGCAACGCTAAAAATGTCAACGTTCCATCAGGATAATGCCCCAGCATTTTTTGACTGTTTGATATGATCATGTATGGCTATGGGGATCATCAAAAGGCGTTGACGGTCATGAATTGTCTAGATACTGACTATCAGAACTTAATGTTACCCCACCTGGAGGAGGACAGCTGGTTGTATGCTGAGGCAAAGGTGGCTATCATGAAGGAATTTGTGAGTCCACCACGCATTTCAAAGCGCAAACAGGAGTTTGTGAGAATCCAGTTCCATAAAGATGAGTCTTTAGCAAGCTTTGTGGATGTAACGGACAGAAAAACCCCAGTTCCAACCATCATATAATTGAACAATACTTTGGTGCACCAACAGTCAACTGAAGCATCCTAAACAAGTAGGGGGGGTTTGGGGCACTGACAGCGCCAAACATTCAACTACTATTGGTTGGTTATGCCAATTCATCTGGGGAATTGGTCCAAAACCAACTGACTCAAAAACTCCTCAACGAGGGAAAAGAACAACAGGTAATTGAGGTATGCAAACCCCAAAACAACCTTTATTTTATTATGGACAACAAAATGACCCACCAACCAGAGCTCATCTGGTGAGCAACCAACAATGCTCCCAGGGAAGGGACATGCTAGGGGAAAAATTCCAAAGTGAACTTCAGAATGGGCAGGCGCGCCTTATAAAGGCAGCACTTTGGGGGCCTCACCCAAGGTATTGATTAGGCTAACACAAGCCTAATCTACAACTTGGGCGAGGCACAACCCAACGCCTAAAACGACTGAACCAAAAATCATTTTAAGTTTTTAAAACAAATCAAAAAACATTTTAAAATTACTTTGACTCAAATTCAGAAAATCTGAATCTGAGTTAAAATGTAACAAACGAGACAAACTCATCCATTACAGTGGATCAGTTCTACCAGGAGTCACATATCCTGGTTGGAGCGAAAGTACTGGATGACTTTGATGCCAGAATCGCCTTACAAGCGGCCCTTTGGCCCTATTGTGATTTGCATCGCATGATGTCTTCCATGTTCACAATGGAAATAACTACCTCTCAAGTGGTAGATAATTTGAAGATTTTGGGAGCAACATTTGATGCCCCAAATAGAAGTTTCAAATCTACCCCTGTACAAAATTCAAATCCCATGAAGAGGGAATGAAGGAGCTAAAGAGATGAACAACCAAACCATGCTGGGGAATAAACCCAAAGAATTCAGATGGTTGAATAAAAAAGGAAAAGGTCTTCTACCAATATGGTGGGAAAGGACATTTTGCCGTGCACTGTAAGAAGCCAAAGGATTAAATTAACAAGGTCCAGGTAAAAGAGTCAGCTGCCACCAAGGAATTGGGAAAAGGGCCTGCGGCCTAGATGGGGAACATTCTAGAGCTGCGGAGAAGCCTGTTCCTCCCAACATCATGATTAAGGATATTGATATCAGTGATCTGTTTGTGGACGATGATGTACAGGATCAGCTGTATCAAGTGGTCAATTTGGATGTAAATGCAGTGACCAGATCTGGGGCAAAGGGAATTGACCCCAAGATAATTAAGGAAGTTGCCCAGCTGTATGTCCAACAACTGGCAGACAAGAATTAAACTGCTGAGAATCCCAAAGAATTGTCTGAAGTCCAATTAGATGATGCCAATATTTCAATCCCCTTCAGCACGATAAAGGAATTATTTCCTGATTTATTGGCACAAATTATTCACACTCTCAATTCAGTTAATAATGCCGCTATACACTCAGTAAACACTATATTACAATACTCTGAGTGTACATATATAGACATACAACTGAATCAAGTGCAGGTGAGGGCGATTGTTGACAGTGGAGTACCCATCAACATTGTCTCAACTAAGCTGGTAAAGAGGATGAAGATCTCGCTGGACTTGGAACACAAGAAGGAATATGGGACAGCTGGGCTGAATACCACCATCTCATGTGGAGCATATAGCACTCTACCACTTTGATTTAGATCCATGGGGGCATCTGCTCCAGCAATAGTTTTGGCCAACCAAAACTACAATATCTTGATTGGGATGGTGTTTCCACAAAATACAGAGTTAAATGTAACATTGAGGATAATACGTTGATCATATTAGGTCAGACGTTACCATTGGATTATCAGAAGGATGGGGAAGCTACACTGACTAGGAGAAACAACTTCATCAACCTGATCTACAAAGATGGCATCGTCCCAATTAAATACCAACTAGTTGCTTAAAAGCGATGAGAAATGTGACAGAAATCCTAGAGAACTGGGGAGTTCCACTGAGGATCAAGAATGAGGAGACCATAACTCCAGGATCTCAGATGATGGTCAACACGGGGTTGACATTGGAGGTACCTGAGCTGTTGTATGGGGAGGTTGGAAGCCCTGAAAGAAGTCCAGAGTGGAGCCTTAGGTGGCTCCTGGGATAATAATGCCAGGCCATGGAGAAATTCAAGTTCTCCTGGCGAATTTAAGTGAAAACCCGATGAAAATCAGGAAGAGTAAGATCATTGTGTTTGTTCATCTGATCACAAAGGCCAAATTAAAGAGATTCCATGATTTTGGGACTTTCAATGAGATGGATTCCTGTCAGGGGTAACTGAGAATATCAACCTATTGGTTAGTTGAAAGAAACTCGATGATCTGTTGGAAGGCCAGCAAGAGGAGGTACTCAAATTATTCAAAAAGTATTGGGAAGTGTTCACTCAGGATGACCACAATTTAGATGCGCAAGAGATGTAATCCACAAGGTTGACAATGGGTAAAATTTGCTGATCAGGATGAGACTGATCTTATTATTAAAGCAGCTGAAGCGGTAGTGGAAGATGAAATCAGCAAACTAGTGAAGCATAGGCTTCTAGTTCCATCATCAAGTCCCTGGGCAAGTCCAATTCTAATTGTGAAGAAAAAGGATGGCTCCAACTGGGTGGTGATCGACTACCAAAAGCTGAATAAGATTACAAAGAAGGATTTGTATCCCCTACCAAGAATTGATGAGGTGCTAGATCGATTGGGAGAGGCAAAGTATTTCTCCACGATGGATCTGAGCTTGGGATATTGGCAAATTGACTTGCCAAAAGAAGACCAAGAGAAATGCATGATTATTACTGCACATGGGCTTTATCAACTTGAGGATGTCCCAGGGTCTAATGCATTGCGCCTGCAACGTTCCAGAGGGCCATGGACGCTATACTGAGTGACTTGAAGTTGTCATGCATCCTGGTATACTTGGACGATATTGATGTGTTCAGTAGGACATTTACTGATCACCTACACCACTTAGAAGAAGTATTCAAGCGACTGTCCGCGAATAACCTGAAGATTAATCAGGAAGTGTCACTTCTTCAAAAGAGTTGGAATATCTGGGATTCATGATTAACTCTAGTGGATTGCAGCCGCAAGCCCAGAAGATAGAAGCCTTAGAACGGATGGCGTTGCGAAGAGTGTCTGAGACATCCAAGTGTTCCTTGGGATGGTCGGATACTACAGAAGATTTATTCACAACTTCGCCTGAATAGCTGAGCCCTTATTCCATCTGTTAAAGGATCTGAAAAAAGGATTCATGTAGAATGAAGAAGCCCAGGAACCCTTTAAAGAGCTACGCCAGTATCTAATAGATTCTCATATTTTGAAATATCAATTTTTGTTGAGAGTTTAATATAAAAACCAATGCTTCATTGATGGCAATTGGCGCCATACTAAGCCAAGTAGATGAACTTGGTGACGAACATCCGATGGTGTATGTGAGCTGGACACTCTCAGCTGCTGAGAGGAACTACACCATAACTGAGCATGAATGTCTTGCAGTCATTTATGCCTGTAAGCAGCTTTAGGTGTATATCCATGGAATGCATTTTAAAGTGGTGACAGACCACTCCTCATTGTGTTAGCTTCATAATTTAAGAGAACCAGAAGGATGACTGGCCTGATGGGTACTTTGACTACAGGCTTACAATTACGAGATTGTCCATCAAGTGGGAACTTCTCACCAGAATTCAGATGGCTTATCATGGTTACCAATGGTCCAGATGGTATACCCACAAGTGAATGAGTTATTACAGAGAATGGTTGATGGAAAAATTGGGAACAAGCCCCAAGAAATCCAAGGTGTGCTTTAGAAAGTGATGGAAAACACCAAGACTATGGTCGGACAAGTGTTTAAGACGATTAATGAGAAGTAGTTATTATTTCCAAAGCCATTGAAAAGAGACTCTATTGTTCAAGCTGCTCTTAAGGTTGTTGGGCATGGAGGCCTGAGATAAAACAACTGATCATACATGCCAGTAAAACTGGGAGTCAATTAACTACAATGTCGCCGACTATCTAACTTGTTGTTTGAAGTGCCAGCTGCATAAGCCACATAAGAATACAACAGGATAACGACTGGTCCTCCCTGGATTTGCTGGAATACGATGTCCATTGATTTAATGGGACTGCTGATAGTGAGCACATGGGGAGTCAAGTACATAATAGTTGCTATCTTCCATCTGATGAAATAGGTCAAGATGAAGGCCCTGGTGAAAGTAGATGCTACCAGCAACGCAAAGTTCATCTTGGATCTAGTAGTATATCAACATGGATGCCCAGAGGTCCTGTTTAGCGATAATGGGACAAACTTCATGCCTCATATGGTCCTGTGACTGAATGAGATAATGGAGATCAGAGGAGTTGTTTCTGTATCCTACCAGCCAGAGATGAATGGATTGGTATAATGAGTAAATGTAACACTGGCCAAAACGCTGAGGAAGCTGGTCACAGGAAGAACTTCCGTGTGGGAAACATACCTGAGTTTGGTGACATTTGCCTACAATATCAGTCATCATACAATGACGGGAAAAACGCTGTTTGAGTTGTTATATGGGAGGAAGGCCGCGTTGCTGCCAAATTTATATTTGGTGGTGGAACTTATGTCAGGGATTGCCAAACAGTACTTTAACTGACTGACGAATATCCTGATTAATATGCAATTGCAAGCATTTAAAATACATTGAAGAGAAGGATATGAGAAAAATTGATAGACGATAAGAACTGACCAGCCTTAGCAGAATATTGAATAGGCGAAATTGTAGCCTATTGTGACATGTATGGTTTTGGAAGAAGAAACAAACTGGTTGCGTAGTGGTTGAGTCTGTTTGAAGTTATCACCAAGATGGCGACTGACACCTACTCCATCAAGAATCTCTTGGATGGAAGAGTTGTAAATTGAGTCCATGCTAAGTATTTGGTGTTGGATCAATGAAAAACATAAAAGAGTTCCTGAAGGGCCAATGAACCATCAAGTTGGACATGTCCTGATGATTAGGTCAAGTCTGAAAAAAACAATGAACCAATATAGATAGTTAAGTCCAAAAAAAGGACCTCTGAACCATAGAAAACTGGCAGGTTTAAGTACCCAGGACCCAGTTTGGGAAAAAAATTAAAAGACAGACGCTGAACCAAAACAAGGTCAAGTCCCATGAAAAAAGAAGAATAAAAATAAAAGATTGATAAAAGGTATGGGAAAAAAGATTATAAACCGCATAAAAACCAATATAGTTTTATAAATTTTTATTTTTATTAATTGTCCTGATATGGGAATGATTCTGCCAATGTCGCCTCTTGGGGGAGGGAGGATAAATCACAGTAGGAATGAATAACCCATTAAAATTGATGTGAGATCAGATGCTAGTGAAGGAGTGACCTATATGAAACCAAGTCCTTGAGCTGACGCAGATCCCTGCAAGAAAGTGACGGAGGAAGGGAAATTGAAATGTCAGAAGAAGCCAATCATGAAACCCCAGAGCGGGGAGGAAAGCAACAGTATAAAAAGAGGCATTTGGTGAATAATTCCTAGTAATCCTAATATGGTATCAGAGCTGGAAGATTAGTCTTGAGCGCCTGATGATGGGCTTCATCAAGAACACTGGACATATGGGCTGGCAGCAAACAAGGGATTCCCAACGGGGGTTGCCAAATCATGCCCCCTACTAATGCCATCAGCGGAAGATACCAATGGGAAGCGCCAGAGATAAGATAGTCATGCAGGGAGCAAATGGCATCCTGCAAGTGATGACTACAGGCTTCTCAGAAGCTGAAGCTGAAGGAACGGTGAAACCTGGGGGAGCTGGAAGCTTTGTGGACCAACTTTGAAGAACTTGGCCAGCAAAGTGAAGAGAATATGTGGTGGTATCCTGATCTAGGAAGTTCTCAAGATAAAAGGTTTTCAGCACTAGGGACAAAGCCTCAGTGACTTGGGCCCATAATTTGGCGTAGAGGAGCTTGAAATGAATACTGTTACTGATGGTGAGCTTGGTAGTCAGGAAAGCAAGTTTGTAGTATTGTTTGAGTTGGAAGAGGAACTCAGGAAGCAGGTCCAACCTGGAAAGAAAAGAGTGATTAAGAGTGAAAGTCATAATCTCTGGAGCATCCATGATGATGGTCAGTGCATCTATGAAAGGAGCTGAATCCAGGAGAGTTTCGAAATCCTACTCTGGAATCAATGACAGAGGAAGTATTGGCTGAGAGTTGTTCAAAATGATCGCAAGCCTGGTTTTGGAGGAATTGGTTACCATTTCCAGTAATTTAACGGAAGGACTAGCTGCTGGCACCAGACTAGGCATATGAGTCCTGGAAGGACCATAGAAGATGTTCAACCACAGATACCGACTCACCTTCTGGAAGAGCTGGAGATCTTGATCAGAAAAACTATTTAAAAGCTGCTGGTACTGTGACCCAGAATTTGACATATGAGCTGGATTAGAGGGGGATGTCAGACTTATATGGAAGTCAATATTATGCACTCTACAATCCATTAAGCTCCAATTTTGGAGAAATTAATCTCAAAATTAATGGGATAAGCTCTCCAAGAGAATATTAGGAATGACATGAGCCAAGAGGATATGAGAGAAAAATAAATAGGGCGAACATAGATGTGCATTCTTAATTGGGCCACAAAATGAACATTGATGGCAAGAGTCTCCTGTATAGGATGAGGAGAAAATCAGGAAATTGAGGACGATGGACCAAGAATCCTGAATAGGACAGTGGGTCATATACCTTGATTGGGGGAAACTGGATCTTGGACTAATATCATCATGAGTAAACTGATCAGCCTGGCACAAAAGTATATTGTGGGGACTGCGCTATGAGTAGGTGGTAGCGAGGAGGAAGAGGAAGAGCGCCGCATGCCAAAGGTCATCTGAGAAGTGTTGAGTATAGATGATCATACTCCGCTTGAGCTAATGAAGTATTTGACCAAGTGTCTGAAGCAGTGTTCTCATGCACTGTTTCTTTTCTTGCTGGTAATTTAGGCAAGAGGGGGGATGTGTTGGGAATTTTTGCCCATATTCCCAGCCTGCTAGATTACCAGGCATTACTAGGGGATAATTCCCTAAGGTGAAATGAATTGGAAATCAGTTGGCCCAAATTTTGGAGTAACTATGTTCAGGGGATTTTGGGTTATTCGCCTGGTCATATCTGTTGAAAATTGATCTGTATGAATACTTAAGATCTTGTCGGGCAGAGTTACCAACAAAATAGGGGCATCTGATAGTGATTAACTATCAGGTGTACTGATTGGGATTGGTCAGGCTTCATCACCAACTGATTGGAAAATGAGTAGCAAGTTGTAAATGAGTGATGCCACCTGCAACTAGCAAATCGATCAGTTGGTGCATGAATTGCCTTAATGGGTAATAAATCCCATTACCTAAGCAGGTCGCTAGCCAAATATGGTTGTTTTGCTTAGATTGAGAGGAAAACGTTAAGGACACGTTTTCTGGCTCTTTCCGTTTAGGTCTTGAGGATGTTCACTGATGAATCCTAGCCAGGATGAGGAGACTATTGCTGCTGAGATGAGTATGGGTGATAAAATGGCAATGGCTGCCATTTCATCGAAGAGGTGTCAACTGAGGGTTAGATGATCAAATCCTCACTATAAAATTACCTAGAATTCACTCATATTAAAAACAGAATCTAGTACTACAGATATAAAGTTCTATAGTTTTCATCTGGTATATAATTTAAGTAGTAAACTATCCTCAGCTTTCCATTGTTCTATTCTTCTCAATGATATTATTGCTGTGTGCAATAATTGGGAGACTCTTAAGGAAAAGAGTAAAGATCTGAGTGGGGATCTAGAGAAGAAGGAGAAACAATCAGGGATTTCTGCCAACTGTGGGTTGGACCAATGAGACTGTCACCAGGGAATCTCAGAGAAGATTAGGTTGGACAGAATGAGGGAACGGCTCCCTAGATCATGACATCTCAAGTATTTCAAGTGGGAATACTGGCCAAGCGTTGGGCCAAGATATAAGAATTTCACTCAACTACAGATAGTAGCGTTATACTATTATCAACCAATAATATAATATACTATACAACGCGGACAAAGTGCACAAGAAACCGAACCTGTGCAATAATAAGTTCATTGGGGTTGCTTGACAATAATAACCCAAAAAAGTAAATTTTTACACCTAGATTCAGCTCCTTTTGCATATGTGCCATACATCATCATAAATGCTTCTAAGATTATGCCTTTCACTCTTGATCACTCTTTTCTTGCCAGGTTGGACTTGTTTCCTGAGTTCCTCTTCCAACTTGGACAATACTAAAAACCCGCTGTCTTGGCTACCAAGCTCTCCATCAGTAACAGTATTCATTTTGATCTCCCCTATGACAAACTATGGGCCCAAGTTACTGAGGCTTTGTCCCTAGCACTGAATCCTTCTGATCTTGAGAATATCCTAGATCGGGATACTGCTACTTATGCTCTTTGCTTTGCTGGCCAAGTTCTTTAAAGTTGGTCCACAAAGCTTCTGGCCTCTCCAAGGTTTCACCGTTCCTTCAGCTTCAGCTTCTGAGAAGCCTGTAGTCATCACTTTCAGGATGCCATTTGCTCCCTGCATGACTATCTTATCTCTGGCGCTTCCCATTGGTATCTTCCGCTGATGGCTTTAGTAGGGGGCATGATTTGGCAACCCTCATCCAGTATCCCTTGTTCTCTGCCAGCCCATATGTCCAGTGTTCTTGATGAAGCCCATCATCAGGTGCCCAAGACTAATCTTCTGGCTCTGGTGTCATATCAGGATTACTTTGAGGTTATTCACCAACTGCCTCTTTCTATACTGCTGCTTCCCTCCCCACTCCTGGGGTTTTACAATTGGCTTCTTATAAATTCAATTTCCCTTCCCCTAGTAACTTTCTTGCATGGATCTGCATCCTCTCAAAGAACTTGGTTTTGTGCAGGTCTAGCCCTTGCTAGGATCCGATCTCACATTGATTTTGACAGGCTATTCATTCCTACTGCGATCCATCCTCCCTCCCCCAAGAGGTGACATAGGCAGAATCATCCCCATATTGAGGATAATCAATAAAAATAAAAAAATTATGAGTTATTATCAGTTTTTTCTATGCGGTTTATAATCTTTTTTAAATGTTTTTCCATTGTTTTTAAATTATTTTTTTCTTCTTCTTTTTCATAATATGTGACCTTGTTTGGTTCAGTGGTCCATCTTTCTTTATATTTTTCCCTCAAACTGGGTCCTAGGCAATTAAACCTACCAGTTTTCTATGGTTCGGTGGTGTCAGGGTAAAGCCTGACATTAGAGGAATTCCTGAGATTTCAGATACAATTCTTTATATCAAGAGGATTTGTGCTGAAGTTAGATCGATTATTTTGCATATCAAATAATGATTGCAATGAGTTTCGTTCAGTTAATCGCTTAAATTACCCTAATTTGCAATGATATTGAGTCAATTAATCGCACCAAAACGAATTTACAATGAGACTGAGATGATTCCTATTCTTTTACAAAATCACATGCAAGGCGCAATCCCATTAGCTCAAAAGAATTATAGTGCTCCATTCAAATAACCAATTAAGCTTAGGAAAGTCCAGGAAGTTGGATGGGATATAGAACTAGACTATCCAGATGTTTAGTCTTTGCGGTCAATAAAATATTATCATATGCTAAACCCTTTAAGTACATATTTTCATTATAACAGTTCCATATACTGTATAGTTAACAAGCTATACAGTCTAACCAATTATTCCATAAAACCTATAACCATGGGTGCAGAAACACCTATACCAGAACAAATCCCTCTTCCATTACTTCCACGTCCAAACATAGCTGGTGTACTAGCTTTAACAGGAATGGGAGTGGTTGAAGCAATCCTTCCTTCTTTAGGGTTAAACCGCCTAATTGCCCTTGCCATTCTCTACATGGTATGCATTTCCCCTTTGTTATACTGGACCTTTAGCTCAGAGTTAGCAGGTTCACAGCTTGCTATGACAAACTGGGATAAAGTAGTATCAGTCCCTGACAGGTGGTCCTTTTTAGGACTTAACCATATAGATTGGTTCATTGTCCTTTTTTCAGACTTGACCTAATCATCAGGACATGTCCAACTTGATATTTCATTGGTCCTTCAGGAACCCTTTTTTTTTTTTATCAAATCATTGTTTCAGATACTTAGCATGGACTCAATTTAAAACTTTTCCATCCAAGAGATTATTGATGGAGTATTCGTCCATCGCCATCTTGGTGATAATTTCAAATGGAACTGACCACAACAAATATAATTTATTTCTTCTTCCAAAACCATGCATATTGCAATAAGAACTCTTTCACCTTTAAGATATTCTGCTAAAGACAGTCAGTTCTTATCGTCCATCAATTTCACTTGTATCCTTTTCTTCAATGTAGTATAAAATGCTTATAATTTCATCTCAGTCAGGATATTTGCCAGCAAGTTCAAATAGTGTTTGGCACTCATCCCTGATGTTGGTTCCCCCATCAAATATAAGGTCAGTGGCAACGTGGCCTTCCTCCCATATAGCAACTCAAAGGGCGTTTTTCCTGTCGCTGTATGATGACTAATATTGTAGGTAAATGTCACCATACTCAGTTACATTCCCCACGTGGAAGTTCTTCCTGCGACCAGCTTCCTCAGAGTCACAGCCAGCGTTTTATTCACTCGTTCTGCCAGTCCATTCATATCTTGCCGGTAGGGTACAGACGCAACTCCTCTGATCTCCATTATCACATTCAGTCACAGGATCACATGAGATGTGAAGTTTGTCCCATTATCGCTAAGCAGGACCTGTGGGCATCCATTTCAATATACTACTTGATCCAGGATGAACTTTACAGTGCTGGTAGCATCTACTTTTACCAGGGCCTTCATCTCAACCCATCTCATCAGATGGACGATAGAAACTATTATGTACTTAACTCCCCATGTGCTCATCATCAGCGGTCCCATCACATCAATGGACACCATATGCCAGGCAAATCCAGGGCGGACCAGTCAGTATCCAGTTGTATTCTTATGAGTCTTGTGCAGCTGACACTTCAAACAGCAAATTAGATAGTCGGCAACATCATAGTTGATTGATTTCCAGTAGTAATACTGGCAAATATGATTAGTTGTTTTTCTCAGGCCTCCATGCCCAACAACCTTATGAGTGGCTTGAACGATAGCTTCTCCTTCTGACAGCTTTGGGAGTAACAACCCTTTGTTAATCATCTAAAACACTTGTCCATCCATAGTCTTGGTGTTTTCCAACACTTTCTGAATCATACCTTGAATTTCTTGGGGCTTGTTCCCGATTTCTCCATCAACCATTCTGTTGAATAACTCATCCACTTGTGGGTATACCATTTGGACCATTGGTAACCACGATAAGCCATCTTCATTCTGGTGAGAAGCCCCCCTTGGTGAACAATCTCATAATAAGCCTGTAGCTTAAATGTCCATCAGGCCAGTCGTCCTTCTGGTTCTCTCAAATTATATATCCAATGCAACAAAGAGTGGTCCATCACCACATTAAAGTGCATTACATGGATATACGCCTAAAAACTGCTTACAGGCATAGTGACTGCAAGACATTTATGCTCAGTTACAGTGTAGTTTCTCTCAGTGGCTGAGAGTGTCTGGCTCACATATGCCACCTGATGTTTGTCCCCAAGTTCATCTACTTGGCTTAGTACAACGCCGATCACCATCAATGAAGCAACGGTTTGTATAATAAACTCTCAATCAAAATTTCGGATATTTCAAAATTGGAGACTCTATTAGATACTGGCATGGCTCATCAAAGGATTCCTATGCTTCTTCATTACATACAAATCCTTTTTTCAGATTCTTCTATAGATGGAATAATGGCTTGTCTATTTGAGCAAAGTCCCAAATAAATCTTCTGATAGACTGATGCTCTTGGCAAATCATGCTGGCAATCTCATCTCATCCTGATTGGAAGATTTCCCCCAGTATCAACCTTGTGTATCACATCTCTCTTGAATCCCAGATTGTGGTCATCCTGGGTGATACTTCCCAATACTTTTTGAATAATTTGAGCACCTCCTCTTGCTGGCCTTCTGTCAGATCAGCAAGTTGCTCTCAATCAACCAATAGGTTGATACTCTCAGTTACCCTGGCCAATAATTCCATCTCATTGAGGGTGGAATTACCTTAGTTCATCCATCAGGATTTTTCTTCACTTCCTAGGTCTGAAACATATAGACCATAAAAATCGATAATCTATTTTTTATGTATTCTTTGTATATTTCGTTTGCAATGGGACTTGCAACCTACAAAAAGGTTCAGAGGTCCCTCTTTTCCCCTTCATTCAAACTGGGTCCTAGGTAACTCTGACTTACCAGTTATCATGGTTCAAAATCTTATCCTCTTAAGATTTAACCAACCATTTGGTTCAGTGGTCCTCTAGGACTTGACCAAAATCTCAGGACATAACCATTTAATGGTTCAGAGGTCCGCTGGGAACATTGCAAATTTCATCTTTTAGGCTCAATACTTCCAATTAGTATTGACCTTCTTCACTATATGACCAGCAGCGCTGTCTCTTTACGTATAGGCTACTCTTGCCAACTTTGGCAATACTCTTGAATATATTAGGCCTTTAATACCGACTGGTTAATCGTCCAACTGGCCCTAATTTCATCTTATATTTCAGCAACTGATGCTTTAGATCCTTGTATCTCTTTAGCCAACAGTTCCGTTCAATTGTTCAGATTGTTTTTCTCCTGAAAACAATTTTTGGCATCCATTACCATCTTTAATTACACAGGTCGTTCTGGCCTCATTAGCTTCATCCAATTTCTCCTGAAATGATGAACTCGTCTCCAACAACTTCTGATCATTGGTTGAATGTTATTGAGTCAAAATGATTTTCTCCACTATCTTGGATCAATCATTTCCTATTTTGACTTAATATCATTATTGGTATGGCAATACAATTATCCTGATTAATTGCTTCCTATTTCATCCAACGCCCCTTCTAAACACTCTCTCCTCAGGACTATTTCCAGCGACCCAATTTCAACCTGAGTTGGTCTTGCTGTTCCTTGGGACTATTTCCAGTGGACCCAATTTCAACCTGAGTTGGCCCTGCTGATACTCTTCATCTCAAGTAGATGTCATGTGGAACAGGTTTCCTTGCAGCACTAGATAGTTCCATATCTAGGCTTTAAGTCCTTTTTCCTGGTAATGAGTATCTTCAATTTGCTTCACTTGGAGCTCCAATTCTGAGCTGGATAAACGCCAATGAATGTGATCCACTTCACGTTCAGATTTAGAAACATCTTCATAGGACATAATTTTCTAAGTTCTTCTACTCAACTATACCCCTGTAAAGAGCACCAATTTGTAAAAATTTATTGTGTCTGGTTATCATCAGCAAATAACCCTAATAAACTTATTAATGCACAAGTTTGGTTCTTGTGCAATCCATCCACATTGTATAATGTTTTGATATCAGTTGATGTTAGTATGACAACTATTATCTGTAGTTGAGTGGAATTCTTAGATCTCAGCCCAACACTCAGCCAGTACTTACACTCAAAATACTTGAGATGTCTTGATATAGAGATTCGTTCCCTCCTACTGTCCAACCCAATCTTCTAAGATTCCCTGGTGATAGTTTATTTGGTCCAACACACAGTCAGAAGCAATCTCCAATTATTTCTCCTCCTTCTCTAAATCCCCGCTCAGATCTTTACTCTTTTCCTTAAAAGAGTCTCCCAATTATTGCACACAGAAATAATATCCTTGAGAAGAATAGAACAATTAAAAGCTGATAGTAGTTTACTACTTAAACTATATACCAGATGAAAGCTTATAAAAATGTATATTTGTAGTACTAAATTCTGTTTTTGTAAATGCTGTTTTTTATTATAAGTGAATTCTAGGGAATTTATAGTGGGTATTTGGTCATCTAACCCTCAGTTGACACCTCTTTGATGAAATGGCAGCTGTTGCCATTTTATCACCCATACTCATCTCAGCAGCAATAGTCTCCTCATCCTGGCTAGGATTCATCAGTGAACATCCTCAAGACCTAAACGGAAAGAGTCAGAAAACTTGTCCCTAACGTTTTCCTCTCAAACCAAGTGAACCAACCATATTTGGCTAGTGACCTGCTTAGGTAATGGGACTTGTTACCCGTTAAGGCAGGTCACAAACCAACTGATCGATTTTTTAGTTGCAAATGGCATCACTCACCTTGCAACTTACTACTTACATTCCCAATCAGTCAGTAATGAAACCCATCTGATCATAATCAATACACCTGATAGTTAATCACTATCAGATGCCCTATTTCGTTGGCAATTCTGCCCGACAAGATCTTAAGCATTTGTCCAGATCAATCCCTGACAGATATAACCAGGCGAATATCCCAAAATCCCCTGAACATAGTCACACCAAAATTAGAGTCCACCAATATCCAATTCATCTCACATTAGGGAATTATCTCCTAGCGATTCCTTGTAATCTAGCAGGCTGGGAATATGGGCAAAAATCTCAACAGTCCCAATTCTAGAGAATTTATTTTTGTTAATCTATACAGCTTCCTCCTTTTTAAGGTGGGAAGCTGTACACTCTGAAGCAATATTTGAAATCTTCAGGAGGTTGGTATTGAAGATTATCTGGATTCAGTGAATTATGTCACTCTATTAGGATTTTTTGCTTGGAAAGGTTTCCCCTCATATGAGAATAGCTGGGTGTGTGCTTAAGATTGTACTAACTGAAGGAGCAGTTGAAGCTTATAAAAATCCCATCCCAGGGCCTCCTGTCCCCAATAAGTTTTCAGAAATCCTCTCCATTAAGTTGAACAAAGTGCACAAGAATTACATCCTTGCACAGCTTCAGGAGGAACTCCCCCTTACTGACATAAGGTGAAGAATAATGTAAAACATGAAAGTCAGGAGGAAAGTTATTGAAAGAAGACTGTTTATCTTGATAGGGTTTGGTATTTCTCAGTTGATGTAAATAATGCCAGAGGCTCAGCTGTAATGATAATTTTTAAAAGGGACACCTTAATGGTTAATTGAGGAGTAATCTGTTTAGATAACATATCAAATACCCTCTAAACAATCCAGAAGGCTGCAGTAGGGTCAATTGCGGATCTTATTAGGGCAACTCCCAAGGGTGGGAGAGGCAGGGAGGGTGACAACACCTCCAAGGTTCACAACTGTAAATTATTATAATAAATAGAATTGATCATTTTTTTAATAATGAGGACAGATCATAGCCACAAAGGTTTAGATTGCAGCCAAAATGTGATGGATTGGTTGAAAATAAGGTATCTGACAGCTTCTATGGCATGCTCAAGGGATCAGCAATTTATAATCACGGAGGTAATCATTAATAAGCTTTTGAAAGGAGGAAAGCAATGATGGATCTATAGGACAACGTTCACTTAATGATTTCCAGCATTATTTTTGTGGATTGCATCATGCATTACCAGATAAATTTTGCAACGATCACCAAGTGGGTGTGAAGGGTGAATTCCATGACAAAAATGTTCATTAAATAAATTTTACTTCTATGAAATTAAACTAAGGGAAGGAAAACTAAAGAATAACCCTACAACCTATCCCAAAGGAGGGATGTTGCCTATAGCTTGGAGGGGGAAAGGAAGCTTAGAGGTTTTTGATGACTAAGCCTCTTGCTGGGCACCCTAATTGGCATTCTAGTCTTGTTAAAAAATATTTGAGATGAAGACATTAGAGGCCTTGGATGACTTCATAAAATTTTTGGTAGCCTGTCCGCTTGACCAAAGAGAATTCTAGTTAGATACTACTAAATTTGAACAGTTTTGCCAGATGGGTAAGTTAATAACGCCAGTTCTGCTGGAACCTGTCCTGTTGATATGATTAAATTGTAAAAACATTGGTAGTAAAGTGTGTAATCTGCGGGTTCAATATGCAGTCCAAACTATTTAGATAAACCTGATCTGACTTAATAGGCAAATAAGGGCTCATATGGCTATTTAGGTGGGATGGGGCGGATCCTTGAATATCATCAGTGTCCAGGTTACACTTGGAGTGGGCCTAAGGGTCCTTCTGGAAGGCCCTAACCTCAACCACCTCATATCACACTCTTTCTATCATTTTAAAAAAGGTAAAAGAGGTAAGGGAGTGCAGGGAGGGGGCCTGTGGGGCAGAGCAATTACCCACCTCTCATCAGCCAATTGTGTCAAGTCAATGAGGTGCACCAGAGGGACCATTGAGGCTGGAGATCCTTTTTGCGACAGAAAGGAAATTGCTCCCTGTCTAGAAGAAGGGTTGTACATCAAGACTTACACTGGGTATCATCCCTTATGCCTGGCTGGTAATAGCACCCCTTCATATTAATAAGGAGCCCAAGAAGACGGTTGTGCCTCTCACAAACAAGGGTGACTTAGTCCATATAGTGAATTAGCAAAGTGTCACAGACTATACAGCAAATATTTCCACTCTTTTATTTCTCTCTACTACCAAAGAGTTGCTGGGAAAGATTAGGGGGCTGTGAAAGGAGGTATTGGAAGCCAGAAGGCATCGTCACTGAAAGGTTGCCTTTTTATACAAAGCCATATCTGTTAGAAAAGAGGTTTATGTCTTCCCAAGATGTGTAAATCAAATATGGACGCAACAAGTCAATTAGAACAAATATAAGTTTAGTGAACACATTTAAGCCTTCTGATTCAATCTATGGTGCGCAAGCCTGTCCACTTAGGTTCAGTTGTACTAACCACATTAGATGAAAATTGGAATCAGCCCATAATCTCTTCTCATGGACGTTCCCACCAGTTCTGGAAGAAAGCGTCCATTGGCCTTATATAAAACTAGTCTCCTTGCATTTCTGCTTGTGAAAAAAAGCTTATAAGTAGTAGATGGATACTTTCCCAGGACCTAATTTAGTACAATGGGCTTACCCAGCTTAAAACTAGTTCTAAGGACTAAGAGAATACTAATTCTTAAGATAAATAAGGTATAAGAGTAAGTTATTTAATAAATGATATTACTATTTAAAGTCCTAGCGTAAAATCAGGATTATGATGAGTGATAGGCTAATACCATGTGTTAGGATGGAAGTAGGTTCAGGAATGTAGGAGGTGATGGAACAATCCAGGCTCAGAACTGGAGTAGTTCAGAAGTTTATCATAAAGGTAGACTGAGATCAATAATGGTAACACAGTTAAGTGGTTTCCATTAATTGCCATTAAGAAGCCAGTGGACAGTAAGGTATAATAGGTGGCATAAGATTTTAAATAGGGCGAATAGGAGAGTTGAAATAGTGAATATAACCTCAAACATAATATTAGGATTATAATATGTTAGTTAGAGCATTCTTCCCTATCTCATTGGCCAGTAGAGCACTATTGGGGTGTTTTATCCTTAATACTTTTATTTGTGAACTTGGCGTTATTAAAGGAAATCGCTTAGTGCTTAAAATATAATCTTATTAGTGATTTTGAGCTTTAGGCCCAAAACATTAATAGATAATTATTATAATAATTCTGACCTTAATCCTGATAATGCATTGATTAGTAATATAAACTGATATTGATAGCAGTAGTAAATAAATCATATAAATTAAAGTAATGAAAAGTAACTCTAAAGTTGAGGCTTCAAGAAAACTAATGCAAAGCCCAACGCAGTCTGAAATCTTTTTAATTTGCTTTACATAGTAGCGACTAAACATGAGTTGGAGTAATCTACTCGCATGCTTGGATCAGACTTTTAGTAAAAGCCCATATTGTGTTGATCCATAAAGTCTTACTACATTGAAAATTTCATTAGCCCCAATACACACCCTTTTTATTCCCAGATTGGTTTATAAGACAGTAGCTTTCAATAGGTTCTGCTGTTGGTACATCCTTTTACTTTATCATCCATATACAAAATTTTAACTTTCCAATTTTTTATTATATAGTCTGAGGTGACCATTCTCAACCATATTTCTTAGGTATAATTGTCCAATATTGGCACTTTTTCTCCCCAGTATATATTAAATTTAGTATCTGTACCAATTGTATTTTGCTGTAATTTTGGATTTAAGCTCATCTATATTGGCAAGCCAATATCTAGTTTTATCAGTCAATTACATGATATAGTATCTCAAATTAGTTTTGGACTACGCCTTGCTCCAAAAAGCAGAGCTCAAGGATCTTGAGGGGCTGCTGGCAAGATGAGTGTTAAAAATTGAAAAGCCCTTAACTTAAAAATATAATACTGACTCAGGATATAGTAACATATGCTGATTACCTATACCAACTCCTATCACAGTACTGGCTGCTAACTAGGTGGATAGCTAGTATGATAAGATGCTAAAATGCCAATTTGAGAAAAAAATAGAAGAGATTCAATGCATGCTGTGCAAGCTGATAAAGTACACCATTATCAATTAGGGAAGCTATATAATAATTAATGAATGGAAGTTTTGAAACCAAGACATATTTAAAATGTGGATTTTATTGAGGCTATAAAATGACTGAGAACATAAGGTTCAAAAAAATATATAAGAACTAAAAGAGTACTACAGCTGGAAAGACATGCACTTTGAAATAAAGTAACCATCTACTGTTGCAGATAATGCCAAAATAAAGGCCCCCTACTGTAAGGCCACCATATATCACCTGGTAAAGTTAACTTTGAATGAAACACTGTCTCCACCAATGTGGGTGGGATCCAACCCATGTGTTGCAGGCAGTTTAAGTACATCATGGTGGCCATCAATCACCTACAAAATGGGTAGTGGCTTTTATAATCAAAGATTTAGGCACTTAAATGGTGTCTCAGTTCATCCTGGAAAAAGATTATTGATTGACACAGAAGCCCATGTTCACTTTAATAGACAATGTTATAAATTAAATTCTTATGTGATACAAAGCTAAATGAACCAATGGGAAAAGAGGAGGTCTTGTCAACGTCATATCATTCTGATAAAACGGCACCATTTAATGAATGAAAAGTACCCTTCTAATTGGGACCATCTAGTACTAAAAAAGTACCCTTCTAAGTATTTTACAATAATTGATAATATTTAAACCTTAAGGATAAAAATTCTATTAACTTCTACCATTTTTTTGTATAATATAGCATTCCAAACTTCTATATGGAGAATGCCATTTTTAACTACTATTTGGGAGATATCCCACGCTACATAAGATTTTATATTTTTGTTTACATAAATAATTATATGTCTGACAAAAAATTTAGAAACTTTATCTGAACCTTGATCAAATTACAAAGCAAAACTTAGTATAATTCAAAGTAAGAAAGATAAAGGATAGAAAGTGGTGTTAAGTTTTCAGCTGATGGTGCAAGCTAAAATGACTTAACAATAGATTTGAGGATAAAAACTCGCTTTTCAAATGAAACTCCTGCTCATAATTGGGAAGTAGATTCTCTGATAATCCTTAATAATAGCCAAGTAACTCTGGTACGCTCACCATGTTTAAGTCTACTGGCAACAACAAATATGAGGCCTTCTGTCTTTGTATAAAATTAGGAAATTATTCCTCTATAATTGGGAATACTTCTCTGGCAGGTAACTATGTACTTCTCTTCAGGAAATACAAATGCATACAACTATCTAATATAGATGTAAAGGCAATGGATATGAATATCAGACAGATGAAAGATGGAAACAATAATTAATAAACTAAGTGACAGTAGTTATTAATGATCAATATTTAAATGGTAAATGATTATGTTTTATTAATTGGTCAGGCGCTGGTATTATATAACTCTTGGGCATCTCCTGGCCATATTGATCTATTAGATGAGTTCATTCATATTATGCCAATCCTCTACTGGTCATGGCAATAATTATTAAAAATCCCCAAGTCAATTTGGCCCATGAATTGACTAAAAATAACAATCATTTCAGCCTGATTGAAGGCACTTTTTACTCTCATAATTGGGATGATTTTGGGTTGCAAACTCAATATCAAAATCTTCCCAATTAGAGCTACATCATAACTCTATGAATAACAATAAATGAGGATAATAAAATATATAACCATAAAAGATGGCGCACCCCTAATAGGGACGTTGGCAGGCCTCTCAATAGCACTAAGTACGCCCTTAATTGGGACGTCTATGTTTAAGTGCTTAATAAATTGATTTCATTAATTGAACCCAAAATTCCGCCTTAGTGCATCAAGATTGGTGCACTAATTTAGGAGGTGCAATTTAGTTAATGCTGTGAGACCACTTTGCACCCAAGTGGACCCATAATCAGCCATATGTGATTATATTATAGCTATTATTAGCTATGATAATCAGGACAATTCAAATATAATTGAGGTGGTTTTGGAATGAATTTAGTTATACAGATAAATCAGGAAAGATCAAAGGATCCATCAATGGGATTAATCTATTAGCATTGATGGTTTTCTCAAAGGTTTATTTTTGAGTCAACCATCAAAATCTAACAAGTGGCATAGTGAGTAATGGTGTGCACTTCCAGTTATCAGGTTAAAAAGATTATATTATATTACAAGTATAATTTTGAAATACCAGATAAACTAGAGCACATTTGAATGGGGCCATTTTAGGCATAAGTAATATTGTCTACGGACGTGTACACTATAAAGGACCCTGTGGAAGGGCACATCATAGAATGAGATTATACCAAATTCCTAAAAGCATAATGACAAGGCACTGAGATAATGGCAACAAAACTATAGTATAATCCATTCTTAACTATCATTTTTTGATCCCCTGTGCTTAGTTAAATGGAGGGTAATGTTGAGATTTATTCATTGCTAATTATAAGGTATCAACATGAAAGTTTATCACATTTTATTTTATTTAATAGTTTCTATATAAATGTTTAATTAACATCTGTCACCTCACTAGCAACAAACCTAATTACTGACTAGCCTAAAATTTATTGTACCAATATTACTGCCAATAATGATTCTTATAGAAAATAATCTTTACATTATAATAAAACTTCATCATTTATAATTTTATTTGTATAACTCTAAACTTTTATATTATAATACTCCAAAACTAAATAAATTGTGACCCATTAGTTCTTTAAGAGTACTATGACCACAATTATAAATAAGTCATGGTTGACAGAATGAAAGCTTTATAAGTTATTACTAATTCTCATTGCTGTGGGATTGGCCAAAATATCCTCAGAGAGCTAACTCACTGCTTGGGGACCACAGAGACCTTCATGTGATCCTTATAGTATCTAATGAGGTATCATAAAATTGAATAGGAAGAATAATTACTGAACAATTTTTACCTTATGATTAAATTTTGGCAAATTAACGGTTATTACAAGATCTACATTTTCATAATAATATGATTGTGATTGCAGGAACTTTAGGATGATCCAACATAATGGAAGTTTAACACAACATGCGATGCAATCAAAACAAATAGTATCAACTCTACCTTTTATTTTGACCACCAAATTTATTGAATCTAATAATTTATAGTTTAGTACAACTTCCTTTGCTTTAATTCCATTACATTCCTATATCTTTTGTTTAAAACCTGCTGATACCATCTGGTGTGGTGAGGTGCCACCTCCAAGTATCCTTTAGCATTTATGAAGTATGCTCAGGATGGCTCTGTTAGCCCCAGCTGAAAGGGTCTTGGCTCCAGATACCAAGCTGGAAAGGGTCATCAATCCTTTAGAACCAAAAAGTCAAATCCCAGGGCCCTGCCTCTCAGCCAAATCTCCGATCTGAGGCATACCCTGGATGAAAGATGGGTGGCTGCTGCCTGTCCCTGTTTGCCACATGCCTCTCCCACCCTTACCCCCCAACCCAAACCCATCCTAGTGTCAAAAAATTAAAAAAAATATAAAAAATTAGGCAACTTTGTGAAGACTTTAGAAGAACCCAGAAGCCCCACACCACAGTCCCTATTCCCTGCCCCAACTGGTAGCTCAACCAGAAGTCAATCTATAAGGGTAAAATTACCTAGAAAGTAAAATTTGAACAAAAAATCATAAAGAAAGGGCCAAAAATGGGGTTTGAATAAACACCCCATTTTGATTATAAAAATGCAAATGTGGACATTCAGAAGTTGGGGAATTGTCCTGAGAATAGCTTAGGAAACTTTGTGTGATACTATTGAGGCAAAATTGGGGATTGAATCTGTTAACCAATGAATTTGTAATCAGAAATTTTCCATTATTGCAATTAAGCTTAGTAGCTTTCCCCACTTTCCACCATATGGCCCAGCACCCAGCTAATGGTAGGGTGTTGGGTTATTTTTTATTTCATGTATTGATTTTATAAAATTACTATTTGGAAATGGTCTAAATTAGTCATTTTTATATATTAAATGGTATATGGGCATCAATTAACTGGGTTGGAGCATGTCCAAAACCCCTCCCAAATCCCACTCTGAGTTCCTTGAAACCCGCGATGCCTTGTGGACCATGGCTATCCCTGTGGGTCTTTGCTTACCCATATAGGAAGTCAGGTCTTTCCATTGCACGCTGGGTTCCTAACACCAACTCTAACACTTGCTTTGTTTTACCTCAGGACTTGTCCCTTCACCTCATGCGCACCCATTCTGTGCTCCATAGCCCCTGGTGCTCCCTCAGAGCAATATGCACTTTGATCATGTGGGTTGATTATGTAAACCTCTACCCACATGAATTCAAGGACTTTATTGTAATGGCTCAGGCAGTTTTTCTGCCCGCCAGGTTTATTAACTTTCACCCCTATAAAGGGTACTCTGACCTGGGCTTTTTGAGTAAAGCTGATGCTAATTATGTGGTGACTGTACCATTTCTCTACAAAAATACTGATCTCAAACACATGTACTCAGTTGCCTACAGATGCAAACCTCATATCCAGTTTGCTATATACCCCTACCTCCTCATGATGTATTCTATTGGGTTATCTTAATAGGCTAGACATCTACAGCTCCAACACTACTCTTTAGTTTGTGGTCCCAGATGGGGCCAGCTGTCCATCCAGGCCTCGCGCCTTTGCATCTTTCTGCCCCCTCATCTGCAATGCACCTCAGAACCCTCATTGTCATGAAACTGGACCATGGGAGGTCTTCAAAATTAATTTATATACCACAAGATTGCAGATGCCAAGACATTTGAAGGTTTTAAGTGGAGATATCTGAGGCTATACTAATATGTTTTCACTATAGCTCATTACACATAGCCATAATGAGTAAGGTCCAGAATAAGAGAGGAATAAGATTTAAATTTTTTTAAAAGTTTTAAGAAATTTCTATAAAAACTTAAGCTTTGATGGTGAGGTCATAAAGGCAGCAGAAACAGTAAGTAGGTTAAATTAGTCTGTTTCTATAATATTAGGTGAGCCCCAGATTATGGTGTTGAACCATCTGGTAGCATAAGACATTCTGGTGGGTTTATTATACAAACTAAACAATAGTAAGAAATATTGTACTATGAGAAATTTTTACTTCTTATCTATAGGGTAACAGAGGAGTATGGATTACAATTTCACTATATTATAATATCAAGGCGAGAATTATAGTGGATAGATCAGGTCTTGAAATTGAATCCCAGCTTAAAGACTATGTTTAACAGCTAAAAGCCATAGCATCAAATTTCGCCCATGTCTCTAACCTTAATTTTGTATTATTTTTGGATTTTGGCTAAATTTAGATCTTTTTTCACAGTGTGATCTTTTTTATAGGATTTAAAAGCTAAAGAAGGTCACTTTAATATTTTATTTATCACATGAGAGAGCCATTAATGGTTTTTAGGAGTATTGGCCCCTTCTTTGGGTAGGTCCCCAAACCTCCTTTTGGGACGCTCTATACTTATAATGTTGTCACTAGCTATAACATTGCCCTTACTATTTTATGGTAATCATCCTCTTGAGGGGATGTCACAAAAGTTATAGTTATTTTGGGAGTTTGGAAGCTTCATAGCAGCAAGAATTGATGGGTGAGAACATGGCCTATAGCATCAGGAAACTTAGATGTGAACTCTTCAATTATTACAATATCATTTTCAAATCCTTGGCAATCACCCAGCTATTCTCAGTCTCTGCATATCTTTTCCAAGATACTTAGTTAAGTAGATGATAAGGGAAACTCTTGAGGTAAAGATGGCATTAATCTCACTTAGGCTCACCATCTACCATGATAGGATCTGGGGTATTTGGCATGGGCTAGAGTTGAGGGTTAAGAGGCACTTTCAAGGTCTGGGTAATTTTGATAATAGGATGGAAGTCAAGCTGATAGGAGGGCGCAACCTTTTACTGCTGAACAAAAATTTTAGAATTAAATATATTAAAGTTCAATTTCATTTTTTGATCCCTAACCTACCTACCAAACCAAACCAAGCCTACCTACCTACCTAACCTACCTATATATTATTAACTTGCAAATTTGTAACAAGTGCTTGAATGTAAATATCACTAATTTGAATGTAGATTTTCAATAATAAATTCTAATTTTAATTTTTTGTTCCATAGTATTAACTTCTTCTAAAAAGTCTTTATTAAATTCAATTTTCATTTATATAACGTTTTTCCCTTTTTGTCAAAAAGGCCATTTGGCGTAAAAAGGTCAATAAGCCTTTTCAGCAGGAAAAATGGTCGACGGCTTATAAAAAATAACTGGATAGATCTTTGCTAATATAAGCTAAAATATTGTCCGGAAAGGTTTGACTTTATATCAAGTAGAAAGTTAAATAAAAAAGTTTATAGTATTGCACTTGATATTAAATATTTGAATTGTTGCAAATAATTGCTTGATTTAAACCATGTGGATTAGGCTGAAGCTAAACTTAGATCCATATATTATTATCTCTCAAAGCTAAAAACTGAAGAGTCGAGTGCTTAATGAAACCCGCTTTGAAAATTTTATAGAACTAAGCTATCAATAACAATGCTTTTAGCATTTCAATCCTTAGAGCTTAAAATAAAGCCTATAGCATGTCTGATGCTTCTAGCAGCTAATTTATTTATAATTATCTATTCATTTGGTTAAACTTTCTTATGCTATATTAAAAATATTAGTTCACAGCTATTTTAAGTAATGGCAAGTAGATTAGCATATCAGCGCCTGAGAAAAGCAAAAAATAATAGGATTTAACAACAGATGCGCGCATATATAATCCTAAAAAGTAACCTTTTCTGAGTTATATATATGATAAACTACTGATAGCTATTTTTTGTATGATCATGGTTTCAGATACATGAGATCATTGTATCCTAATTAAAGCATCTGTGGGTCAATCACATATCTTTAACTTACCAGGCAACTCAGATCAAGCGAACCTAAGTGTCAGTTTACCACAATATGTTATTTTTACAGCTGACATGTAGCTACATTGCTTAGTGTCCTATGGCAACTGTCAGTAAAGCTCCATTTCAGAAAATCCTATCCCGGTTGCTAGCATTTCGTTAAGCTCAGCATCTGTTGCATAGGGTAATGAACCAAAGCTTGATTAAATGATGATGATTTCAATGGGTTTACTGATTTTAAAGATCTTATAACAGTATGTTCAATTTTATATACAGAACTTTATATAGCCATAATAATCAATCCTATAAAAAAGTATGGCCCACTTATAAAACTGAGGGTAAAGTCCAAAGGTTTTAAATTGCTCACAAGTGTTGCCATTATTTCTTTTGTAGACTTTTAGCTAGTCTAATCAACTAGCGCACTATCCGCTTCAACTGACAGCCATTTGCATTTTATGAAAAGTACATCATATACTTTGTTACAAAATGTATCCCAGCTCAATTGGAAAGATGAATTTTAGGCTATAACCTCAAGGCATTTAGCCTGTAATTTGGCCAAGAATTTGGTGCTCTCATTAGAAATAACCCTTATATAGAATGAAATTTCACTACTATGATACTAACTATTATGAAGGAACATTTCGTTGGAAGCTATAGTTGATGATAGCCATCATAAAGAGATACCGAAACAAAGGCTCAAGGTGCACGTCTAGTTATTAGCTATTACCAAGTTATCTACTCCGCAAACCTGAGACACGCAACAGTTTAAACCTAAATGGTATTTAATGACTTTCATAGATACAAATCAAATAAGGCCGGCTATTAGTTCAATGCCAAGCCATAAACATTTTACAGCGCTGAAACCTAGTTAAGCCTAGAAAGTTGGCTTGGAAGAGCTCATCAGCTTGACATAGAACTTTAAGAGATATCAAACTAAGGCTTGTTCTTGAGCGCTCGGAATCGAGACTCTAACTCTTCAAAGGTTGGGACTTTAGGGCCTTCTAACTTATCCAAATCTGAAATTGTAATTGCGGAGTTAGGCTTTGTTTGAGACGGGGCGGAGAAATCAAGATTGTCGGAATGTTTGGGTAATGGTTTGGGCTTTGGGAGCTCTTCTGGTATCAAATTTACCTGATTCATGCGTGAGCAATTGTAAGCTTTTAATCGACTTACTTCTGGTTCGGGAGTTTCACCCTCGAGTGAAATGAGGGAAGCCTCAGACTCCTGTTTAACTGACCAACCGGGAACACCGTAGCGTTGTCCAATCTCAGCAAGATATCTTTCCACCAAAATGGGGTTGGGGGTTGTTCCAAGCAGCTTGTTTACAATCCGAGGGTTGACGCTTTTCCCCGTGTCATTGACGATGGCGAGGTAAGCTTCTCTACCAATTTTAAGCGCCAACTGATCCCGAATAAGTAAGAGCTCCTTTACTTCACTGCAGCGAGCAGCCGAGTATATAAGACCGTGAGTCGCCTCAACAAGGCTGGCATCGAACGAGCTGCCAAATATATAGTCAGCCCATAAAGGCTCTGCCTTACCCAACAGTTGATTCTAAAAGCCCAAACCTGGCTAAAAGAAGTTCACAGTATAGCTCCAGCATTTCCAAAACTTCGCATAAGTCATCATCTCGAACAATGCTCTCAACCTATACCCAGCCACTTTAAAAATAAACTCTTTTGTCAAAGCTAATGAATCTCTCATTTCCAAACTAAAACAAACCGATCATCCAAATCAATAACAAGAATCTACCCGCTAAAACAGTAAAAAGATAATAGACTATGAGAGTTATAGGTTCAGTAAGCATCTGTAACTATTTCAGTTTAAAAGCTAAACCAATGTTTAAGCTAAAAGCACCCCTTTTGTTAAAACTTTACAAAGGCTGTACTTTCTTAGTTGCAAAAATATTTCTCTGTAGTTCTGGTTGATCGCGAATCAAAAATGTAAAGTTTCAAATGAAAAAAAGGAAATTTTTAACCCCGAAATGAACTTATTAAAAATCTTTAAAATAAACAACAAGCTCCAAAACTTTCTAGGTGCGCAACCGAAGATGAAATAGACGTACCCTGATTTTAGCTGAAGCTTCCTTGTTGTTTGCCAAAAGGGCGGAAACCTCCCTTCGAGACTGAAGCGATAAGGCATCCTTCTTAGCGCGGAGGAGTTTTAGGCGATTGATGCAGAGCTTGAGGTGGATCTTTAAACGGGCGGGACTAAACATATTATTTTGGGTTGTTTGTAAGTTTAACCCCAACTATATTTCCCCAGTGACCGGGTTTAAATTTGAGAATTAATTTCATCCTGTATGGCTTTGGTTTGTAACTGCCATTTGAACCATTAAATGTACGCGATAGTTGTTATCAAAAGAGCTAATTGATTCGTTGGTTTTATGTTTTTAGGGCAGGAGTTTAGATAATACGATCCTAAAAATCCAGTTATTTCTAGTTACACGATTCAAAATAAGATCAGCACCCCTCTTATTGATGCCTAAAATTAATGCTGTTTATTTAGTTTAAACATTTATAAGGATATTAATTTACCATTTGTAATAAATAAATGCTAACCTGATATAATTTTGTAGTGCTTAAATATAGAGAACAAGTATCAATAAAAATCAGTCTTAGAAAGTACATATAAATTGTATATGTTTAAAAATAGAAATTAAAATATTTCATCTAGTGCTAAAAAAAGAAATTATAATATTTCATCCTTGTGAATAGCCAGAAAGTTTAATATTTAACCGACTTTGAAAAAGGTGAAGATTCTCAATTCGACCTGTAAATTTTTTTCTATTTTTGTTCGCACATAACTGTGAAACTACTGAACCAATTTGGATGATCTTTTTCAAAAAGAGGGTGTTAACTTAGGTCCCATTTAAAAAAATTATTCGAGGTGGGTCGACCTTGGGACAAATACACCACAACGAGAATGTTTTCTAGCCAGTACAGGTTTCGATCTCAAAACCTGCACTAGGGGTGGAAGCAGTCTTACCCGCTCAGCTAACCACCCTTTCTTAGGTCCCATTTTACTTTTGTAAGAATTAGTCCAGTTTTTTAACTATATACCTTTACTAGAGAAATTAAACCAGAAATAAGTACAAGAGGGATGGTGGAAACGGGGATTTTAGCTGGTGAGAAAAAAATTGGAACAGGTGCCATTAATCAGGTAGCATCCCCGACCATCCCTGGTCAGCAATCACAATTACTAGCCACAATTTAAGCAATAGGGGCTTATATGCCATTTAATCTTCAGTCTAGTTGAGGACTCATCACTTTTGATGAGCGATCCAGGTGCAAAATCCAATTGTGAGGCTTGAAAATATCTGGGTATAATGTATGAAAATTAAGAGATCTGTTTGACTGGTCGGTGAAAATCCAAATTATCTTCCACACTATTCCCATATAATAGGGCTCTTATGGCTCGATTTTTTGGCCACAATTGCCAATTGTAAAACCCATATACAATAATAGTAGAGGAAGGCTCAGACCTAGATCAACTAATCTCTAAGCATTTTAGCAAAAAAGAGGTCTTGAGAGGGGTATATCTGGTGGCTGTTGCTTGCCAGATAGCAATAGTCTCATAATTGACCAATACTTTTTGAATATACTGTATTTATATAAAGGTAGATAATATATGTCTCAGGTTTGGTGCACACCAGGAAGTCCTTATAGGGGTACCCTGTGCTGCAGTATTTACTTGTTTTTATTTCCCGGTATAAAATCCTCTAGGTGGTGTAACATTGGTTGGTGGTCACTAGTTTGTCATCGAGGCCTATAACCAATTCCTTAAGATTATAGTTGGTATTGTGACCTTCCTCTCCCTAATTATTAAGGATTTGGAGGCAAGCAGGTAGTTTTGGTGGTGCTTTCAGGGGGTGTTCCCTAATAGTGATTGGCAAATTATTATAGAGGATTTGAATTTCTTTATCAGAAAATTCATTCCCAATATGGTTCCATTCCTCCCATGTCATAGCTGCAGCTATTGTTGCCCACTTGGCTTTGAGGTCCCATTGTATTGTACCCTTGGTTTGTTGCACATGTGTGAATAACTAACTGCCCAGCCTCACCACCCTATTGCATAGACTCCAATAGCAGGGTCAGTGGCATTTAAAGGGTAGTTGGGGGTTATACATCACCCACTCCCTAAGGGATCATAATATTTTATTTTTGAATCTCTTAGATTTGGGACCAGTTGATGGCCCACGCTAGCGCTGAGCAGCATATATATGACTTCATCATCTGTAGAAAAGCTTTGGTCCAGATATAGTAGGGGTGTACCTCAAAATTTAGTAGTCCTATATCCCCTTCACATTTGGGTTTGAACAGGATGTCTAGCTTGATTGGCACCTTGTAGCCTTAAACCACAGGAAGGTGAAGGTGAGCAACTTGATTTTACCTTCTAAGCCTGAGCTCAGTATTAGGATGTGAGCCAAATACTAAAGTTTTGAGAGTATGAAGATATGTATCACCTGCACCTTCCCTTCAAGGTTCAAGAAGGCTTATTTCCAGTAGGCTATCTGAGATGACATACTGGAAAGCGCCACTTGTTCCATCACCTCAACTGCAAGACCAGATTCTATGAAGAAGATACCTAAACATTTAAACATTTGTGTGGGTGTTATAAGATTTATGCCCAATGATGAAGGAAATTATTTGTTCTATTTATATGAATACTTTATTGTCATTATTAATTTTAACATTTAACGCCTGTTGGTAAAGGAAGAGGAGCTCATCAACGCCTTGAAAGCCACTTTCCAAACTGATCACCATCACCATATTATCTGCAAATGCCTGCATTCTGATAGTGTATTGGCTGGAATGGCAGATGCTCCATAGCTTCGCTTCTGCTGCTGCCAATAGGATGTTTGTGGCAAAGGTAAATAAAATCAGGGACATAAGATTGCCTTGGTGGAGGCCCTGTCCAATCAGAATTGATTCCATTATGCTGATGGCCAGGATGACTCTTGTGGTATGGCCTGTGTATAGCATATTTATCCAGTCATTAAAGGTAGTAGGGATTCTGACAGCGTTCATTGCTTCCCTCAGGAATGGCCATGCTACTTGATTGTAAGACTTCTCCATGTCCAAAGAATGAGATAGCCATTTTTGGCCCCACGCATATCCTGTAGAGCTCTTTGAAATGAGTGGATACGTTCCCAGATAGTTTGCCCCTCTTTGAGCCCATTCTGGATGTGTGGATGATCTGTGTGGTAGTACGCATCAGCCAGTCCATGAGGATTCATGTGAGAATTTTGTAATAAGCGTTCAACTGTGCAATTGGGCACCATTTCTGAAGGTAAAGTTGAGAGCCTTTTTATAGTAGTATGATTCAGGTTTCGTGACCCCCTGTGTTTTTATACTTGTGAGACAGACAGTGGTTAAAAAGATGGACAAGTTCTGGTACCACACTCTTGCAGATTGCATTCAGCATTTCTACTCACATGTTGTAAGGCCTGGGGACTTATTTTTTGGTGCATCCTTAAGCGCCCATTTTAACTCCTCCACCATGATCTCAGCAACTAGATCATGTTTGTTGGCAGGCAAGCATCCTTGGAGCGCCAGCTCTTTCAGGGTTAATAGAGCTTCTGTCGCCATGCTATTTGGTTTTATAGGATGGAAGAGGTCACTATAAAACCATTCAACCTCACATTTGAAAATCTTAGGTCACTGGAAATGATGCCTTTGGGAGTCTCTATCTGACGAAATTTAGCTTGGGTCTGGATTTATCTAAGGCTGGCCAGGTTCTACCTAGTCATCATCCCCAGCAGTCTTTGGTGGCAGAAGGTTGAATTCTGCTATCATCCACTATCCTGCTTTAGTAGGAGTGCTTGATATTGTTTGTGTTTTTTCTGATACTCTCATCACCACAATTTGCTGTCCCACTGCTCTCATTTCAGGGTAGCCAGGGCATCCATTAGCTGTTTAGTGGCAGCATTATATTTGTAGGTTTTGTTCTTCTCATACTTGGCACTATCCCTCATAATCTTTTCTTTAATTCTTTTCTAGCAGTCTAAGGGATCAGTGCCTGCCTTGTGATCTAAGTACGCTATTATTTGATTAAACTCTTTTCTCAGTAGTGTGGCGCCAATCTGGTTCCCACAACATGTAAAGGATATTTGCTACTCCCAGGGTGGTGGGGTGTCAAACAGAGCAATGGCACCTGCATTATGGTGTGGTTGCTTTCTGCATTAAGGGAGACTTCACTATTTGATGTAGCCTGTCTGAGATCAGATGAGACTTGTCCATAGTCTTTTCTGGAGCCACTTACTGGTTCATCATTAGAATCTTATTCTCACTGCGTAAGGTTCATGGGGTCATGCTCCTCCTCCTCAATTTATAAGACATATCCCAATGTGACAAGGTACATCAGTATATCATCCGCCATACTAGGGATTCAGTTGCAAGTTGGGAATGCAAACCTACTTCCATTTGTCCAACAATTAAAGTCGGCTGCTATAATTGTTGCATTATTGGTTTTTATCTCTGACAGGAATTTCTGAATTGTTTGTTTTCTTGGGGTTTAGGTGATGCATATATAGCAATCACTTGGAAATTTTACCAGTTCTTTTATAATGGGCCATGACCACCAAGATTCTTCCAGCATGTGTCTCCTCCACAAATTTTAATTTAAAGTTTTTGTTCACCGCAAAATTGCTACATGGTCTGACCAAAGCGCCTAATATTTAATCTGTTGATACCATAGGTGGTGTTTGGGTCTCTGTTTGAGTTTGGGACCATTTTGTGCTGGGTGTATGCACAAGATTTGGGTATTAATAATTAGGCCAATATGGTTGTTAGTTTTAAAGTGGTGCATTTTACTTGCCAATTTTTATATGCTAGTCATCCCCCTAGCATTTGTGGTTGCAATGATCATTGATGACCACCTGACCCCTGGGTATGAGGATTATTTGGGTTATGCATCAAGTCTCAGACAGAAGTTGGTTTTTTGGCAGTGTGCGTCACCAATAAGGATGATGGGTTGAAGGCGTACAGTTTGCGTTTTTTGTTGGGACAGGGATTTTGTTACTTGGAATGGAGAGCACTGGGTATTCCATCTCCATTCCAATCACCTTATCTATTGAGAGAGGTGATGGTTTGTACAAAATGAGGATGTTGTTTGGAGAGGGAGGGCAAGTGGCAGAGCTGGCTTTGATCCCCAATAAGTCACTATGATCAGCTGTAGTTGCCAACTGCCCATGTAAGTTGGGCTTGGTATATGCACGTTGGGGTTTTTTGCCATTTATAGCCATTTGGTTGGTTTGACTTATTAGAGGGTAGTTGTTCTGCTGGGGGCCAATTGTTCTGGGCCTTTTCCTGACGATCTATTAAAGGGTTTTTGGCCCCACTTCTGCCAAAATAGTTCCTCCTTCTCCGCCCGTTCTTCCTGGGTGGGGTAGGCAAGCTGGGACTCTGGGTGCGTTTCCTCATCCATTCTATATGACTTCAGGTTTGGGTTCATGAATGGCTCATCATCAGCCTCAGGGCGCTTTTCCCTCTCGCTTGACCACGCTTCTTGGTGGGAAGAATCCAGCTCCTACTGCTGGCGTTGCATGTCCATGAACACCAATAAGTTACATGGGATCCATTTTGAGCTTTGAGGAGAAAAAAGTCTTTAAACTTGACTTTAGTAATCCCGTTTATAGGGTCATACTCATTATCTCGGGCGATTTGCTTTTCTGTGGTAACACTGCGCCATAATGTGTCCTGTCTGGTAACAAAGCACATGTACCTGCTTGGCGCCCACTTGTTCAATGTAGATCACCCTCTAAGGCCTGGGATACAGATAAACTTGGGAAGAGCTATTTTGTTTGTCTTCATCCAGTGCGCAGGTTCATACAAAGCTTTCATTGTATGGGGATAAAGATACTTAGCAATGTAATTGCCGTCATCTTGCAATTTTGTGAACCTCACCATAGTAGAACAGACAGTGCAAATTGTCTTGTGGACCCATTTGAAGGCTTGGTCCATCAGTAAGTTGTGAAAAGTCACCCATTTCACCGTATTGTTTGTGAATTGAGTAGTTTAGTAAGCAGGTAGGAGTCCTTATATTTTATTATTACCTCTAACAGTCATTTTCAGTTGAGTTCATTAGGGAGCAAAATGTCAATATAGCCACGCTCTGGTACCCAGTGGTGGTCAAAGTTGCCACCAACCAGTATTCTGTTGAGCTCCTGGTATATTAAAACTTATAGACCTGACCATTACTCTTTCCTGACTAATTGGAGAAGGATGTGAATTGCATCTTTAAGGTAAGATTTGAGGGCCTGAAGGTTAGAGAACCCACCAATGATAAATGCTCAATTAAATTCCACATGACTTCCATCAGCTTTTAATGACTCCTTGTGAGGGGTGGACGCAGCGCTATATGATTTCTTATTTGCACAAGTTGTTGGAGCCTCCGCTGGGTTTCCTCTTGATGATCCAGCTGACTGCTTCATCTAAGTAGAACCCTTGGGTTAAGAAAACTTGCACTTGGTGCATATGGATACCCCATTTACAGATGGTTCTGCCATGGCTGCGCCTATTTTGAGGGATTGCCATCCCAAATCTTTCATTGGTGAGAAACTGAAGTGATACCAGGTAAGCGAGGCCTCAGGGCTGAATTCCTCAGGTAAATATATAAGAAGCATTTCCAGCGTTATGGCGCTTCAGTGGCACCATACTTGGACATTAACACTGTTCCACCCGCGTTATGAACAAGCGTGCTGCTTCTTCCAGAACCTCCACTTCACTCCACTGGAAGGCTTTTGCAGGGGTGAACCTCTGAAATACATAGGGGGTGGCAAGAGAGGGCTCAGGGAATGACTTTTTCAGTCGTGGATCAATTTGACCTGAATTCCATCTTTAGCCAATCACATCCTAGTTCATGGGTCATAATCCCTCATATGGACACTGCTGCTAGTGTTGAGATCTCATGTTTAATCAAGGTGTGGGCTGTGTTGCGGGTGCATCCAACCACATAATAGTTTGCTGCTGCGGCCAGAGGGGTATGATCCCTCCAGATAGTGCACTTTACAATGTGAAGGAGCAGTTGTGCAGGGTCTCATAAATATTCTTTGTTACCCCCCATCTGGCACAGTCCCATACTTGATCTATTGTAGTATTGGTGTGAAGCCAATACTATATCTCAGCTCAGGTAAAACCATTGGCACTCTAGTTAATAGAAATCTTCCCTGTCTATTCCCAGAAGGACCCCCATTCTATGGCCTTTTTTTGTCCAACAAGATTGTACCAGGTTAGATGCCATGGTGGGTGGAATCTGAATGTATAACAGTGCAGGGCTTCGATGGCTTAAACCCCACCATAATACATGGTAGCGCCTTGTTGTGTGAAAGGGTAGTATTGTACCATTTGAGGGATGCTTTGCCAGAGAGAGCGTGGCATGCCCAGTTGAGCACTATTGTAGCTTTAGAAAGCATTTTTAAGTAGGCATTTAATTCTGACAGAAAAGGCGCTGAGCTCTCGACAAAATGCTGCCATTTTTGTGAGTATACCCGCTGGTGGGAACATGGGTGCATTACCACAGAACCCTTTGTTAATTATTGGCTAGGTGACCTAAAGCCCAAAAGGGTGTTGGATAGATAAATTTTGCTTTTTCTTGGTCAAAAAAGTCTTTATACAGTTACTATGTCTGTCAAGGCAATTCCTATTAATTAAATTTTATCTGTAAATTGAGAATAGGAGAAAAGGAAAAATTTTTAGCTTAGTAACAACAATATAAGAAAAAATTGGTGAGGTGTCTCAGGGAAAATTCAAACAGTCCTAGCCTATATCTATATAATAAATGAATTAGGGATACAATGGCAGCCTAATTATCTCAGTTGATTATGCTGCGCTCATCATATGGATCAGTTTTGAACCCTAAGATTAGGTAGCTCCAAGGGAGCATTAGTTGACTGCATAAGTTGGGGTTGTTCTCCAACTTCAAGAGGCATTAAATTTCATCAGGGATTATCCCTGACAGAAGTTTGAGCTATATGGTCAGATCAGGATCAATTCCCATCAGGCAACACATCCAAATCTACCATTTGGGTAGGAACCTTGACAACCGCCTTTTTGAACTCCATGGTGTTATAGAGGAAAATACCTGAGTCTAGATATGCCTTAGCATCCATGGTCTTTAGGTCCTTGTAGACTGCTGCCTCCACCGCTTGGTGGTCCAATGGCAGTTTCATCCATTCAAGAGCCTGCTCCATGCATATGCACAATGATTTAATGATTATCTCCGACTTGATTGGATTTTGTATATCAATTCACCGTTTTATGGCTCCAGAAGAATAAAAATTTGTTCTCTTTTTTGCTTCTGTAGCAGGGGATATGGTTTTTTGAATTAATTGGGTCGCCATCACATATGGGAACTGCAGATTTCCCCATTGAGTCACATCATATGCAGAGATGCCTCTACAAGTCAGCATGTCCTTCTGCATTAATGTGTATTTCACCGGTGTGTTACAGGCCATACTGTTAGTTTACTGGGGTGATTTGGCGGATTTGGGGGTTTTGCCATTACCTTTGAGTTTTTTGGTAATGGGTTTAGATTGTCTGGTGAGTCCAAGTCAGATCCTAAACCTGATCTAACCTCATCTGGGTTAGGCCTGACAAGGGTTTAGTTGAATTAGAAGTCTGATTTTTATCTGGGATATTTGCTGACAATTTTTTTAGGTTTACAGATATTGGAGGCAAACAAAGTGATTTTAACCTCATCCAGTTTGGACCCAATAAAGGGTATTTAAATGGGGGGGACTGACTTTTATCAGGGGACTATTGCTGACAGTTTTCCTCCAGTTTAATGCTCTTGGGATTATTGAAGTGACCTTAATCTCATTGGGTTTTGGACTCAATAAGGGTTAGTCAAATGTGGGGACTAAATTTGTTGAGGAAAGTTTCCAAAAATGTTTCTTTAGTAGCATTGATATTGGATATCCCTAATTTTCTTTGTTTACCTTATGCAATCATTTCTCTACATGAGGAGCAAACCGTTGGGGATTGGCCCCCTAGTAGGTAGGGCTTCCGCCATCCCTGAGGAGGGTGGGTGCTCATTATTGGGGGGTAATGGGCTAATAATGGACTTTTCAGGGGGTATTGCCCACCAGTACCTTTGCTTTTCCACAACTTGTTCCTTTAGTGGGACATCCAGACTCCAATAAAGCGGTGGCTGTTGGTACCCAGAGAGGTTGAGATGCCTTTGGAGGGGTTTGTACCCCCATTTACTAGATGTTAATTTTTTGTTGCGTTGATTATAGCATTTGTGGTTGAGTTTCTTTGTTGTGCTTGAGTTTCATCACCAACATATTTATTGGTTGTGTTTGTTTAGTTTACTATGATCTCACACTAACATTATTATTAGTATTAATGGATGCACCCCCGCTGGATGGGTTGTACATTTGGTGGGAGTTTTTTTGTTTTTTTTCTTGTTAATTATTGGCATGTGGGCTCAATTCCGCCGAGTTGGTTTTGCACAGGGTATGAGCCACTGAGCAAACAAATTGAATGATATGATGATCACCAACTTGTAATAAAACTAGATAATATATGTTTGGAGCTATTGCCCCTTATTTTGACCTTTATTTAAACTAAAATTGCAGACTTATCTGCGCTTTTTCTTCCCTTGTAAAAAGACCTCCTCCTTTAATCTTCCACAAGACCCTTTATACCTCAGTTCCCCAGCCAGATGCATCCTCAGCTTGGTAATCTTCTATTTGTCTTCCCTTTTCAAATTACTCTCATTCATATCTAATCTTGGCATAAATACTCTCATTTTTCTGAATGTCCTCATTTCACTCAAATATAATTTGTATTCCCTATTTCATAAATCTTGAGACTCATCTCAATCCCCCTCCAATACACTGATATAGGTAGCGTATTGTCCAGTCATATCAACTTCCTGACATTACTCCCCCCTTTGACTGGACAATAGGCTCTTACTGTTTATATGCTCAAAGGAACTTCGCGTGGACTTGGTTGATAATCTGACCCCCAGCGTGTTCCTTAATGGTGTAATCATCCATGCCAGTCTTCTCAATAATCTCAATTGAGCTGACCCCAAATGTTGGAGAGCTTATTTTTCCATCCAAATCCATGCTGGTCATGGAATAAAACATAATCCCCCACAGAGAACAACGGAAGTCCTCTTTTGCACTTCTGGTCAGCCACCTGTTCACGAATTTTCTTGGTCAAACTGGTGGAGTAGACTTCCATTTGCAACTTGATCAATGTATCCATGAGCTGCTTCAGATATCGCTGAGGATTCACACCACCAGTGTCCTCTACACATGAATATAGCAAGGCAGACAGAGCCAGATGTCAACCATACAGCAGTTGGATTGGGCTCTTAACAGTAGAAGAATGATAGCTAATATTATATGTGAATACAACCGTGGGTAGGAGGGCGCTCCATTCTAAGGGTTGATCATTTACCAATTTATGGAGGATGTTCACCAAAGTTCCATTAACCCGCTCCACCATTCCATTTGATTCTGGATGATATGGGGTGGTCAAAACCTCACGGATCGCCATCAGCTCATTCAACTTTGGCAGAATGTGCAAAGTGAAATTGGTTCCATTATCCGTTAAAATAAATTGCGGGCAGCTGTGTCACTATACAACACACTCCATGATGAATTTGGCAGTAGTGACCGTGTCCAAATCATTGATGGCCCTGGCCTCCACCCATCAAGTCAGATGATCTATGGTGACAATAATATACTTGGACCGATTGGTACTAGTTGGCAGAGGTCCTACTACATCAATAGAAACAGTGTGCCGAGAGAACCAGGGTTTGACCAGCTGATATGTGGTTCACTTATGGAATGTGTTTTCCACTTGACACTGATGACAACAACTAATTGTTTCCAATATGTTGTAATGTATGCTCTCCCAGTAGTATTGGTGTCACAGCATCTCCAGTGTTTTCTGCAATCCTCTGTGGCCTACAGCCCGATGAGCATCCATAATAATTGAAGGTTGGGCTGAAGGCTTAGGGAAACTCAACATCTGGTCACCAATCCGCTTATATAGTTCTCCCTCACATAGAAAGGTATCCGCCCTAAGTCCATCTAGTAACTTGATCACATGCGGCGGCTCATCCTGGTATTTATTTACCATCATCTTCTCATACATTATGTCATCTAGATCCGCTGTGATTGCAACTGTTGGCAGCCTAGAGAGAAAATCCGCATTTTAGTGTTTTGCCCCAGGCTGATGTAAAATCTTGAAATCGTATGCTTGCAGCTTCAGAGCCCAACGTGTGAGCCGCCCTTCTGCTTCACGCAGATTCTGTAGCCAGTGCAAGGAAGCGTGATCTGTCACTACTTGAAATCTTACCCCATGCTAATATACCCAAAATTGTTTGTAAGTGTAGATCACAGCTAAATACTCCCACTAAGTTACAGTGTATTTTTGTTCATGACAGTTCAAGCTCCGACTACAGAAGGCAACAGGATGTTCCACACCGTCATCATCCTTCTGGGATAATACTGCCCCAATAGCAGCTAAGGATGCGTCCGTTTGTACTATGAACAGCTTATCAAAGTTGGGGTTCTGCAAAATGGTTGCACTTGCTAATGCAGTATGAAATACATCAAAAGCGTTCTGGCATCATTCTTTCCAATTGAAAGAAGCGTTTTTCTTTAATAGCTCGAAAAGTGGTGCCCTGATACAACTGAAATTGGGAATGAATCGTCAATAATACCCAACCATTCCCAGAAACACCTGAATGTCCCACTTATTTCCTGGCTGAGTCATCTTGCCTATCGCTTCCACTTTATCCAGCTGCAGTTTAAGCCCATTTGAATCCACAACAAAACTGAGGTATTCCAATTGCTCTTTAAAGAAATGGCACTTTCTGACCATCTAGTACTAAAAAAAGAAATGGCACTTTCAATGCTTACTTGTGATATTAGCGGCAGCGAGGCACTGAAACACTTGCTCCAAGTGGGCCAGATGCTCTGTGAACGTCCACAAAAACACATTGATGTAGTCAAGGTAAACTAAGATGCAAGGCAGATTTAAATCACCTAAAACCATATCCATGGCACGCTGATATGTAGCCAGAGCGTTACACAATTCTTGCAGCATGCGCGTTGGCTGGAACAACCCTCTCAAGGTGATGATCACACATTTCTCCCGTTCCATTAGTGGCAATTCAATCTGCCAGTATCCCAAGATCAGATCCATGGCAGAAAAATAGTTTGCCCCACCCAATCAGTCTAACGCATCATCAATCTGTGGAAGAGGGTAAGAATCCTTCTTTGTGACGTTATTGAGTTTATGATAGATGAATAACCACCCGATTAGAGCCATCCTTCTTCTTTACAATGAGCACAGGTGAAGCCCGCGGACTGTTTGATGACTCTAGCATCCCTTGCTCAATAAGCTTATCCACTTCATTGGAGACAACCTCTTCTGCTGCTCTAGAACGTCTAATAGGACGCAAACAAATGAGAGGGTGATCCCATATCAATCCGATGTACCACCCCTTGAGCGCACCCCAATTCATTATTGTCATTTGTGAAAATATCCCAATACTTTTCAGATAACGCCATAGCCTTGTCTTGCTTATCTGCAGATAGTCCCGTGAGCGCTTCCCGCGGAACTACATTTAGTATGCCAAATGAGGAGCGAGCTGGTAGTTTGAGGTCTTCCCAGGAGCCAAAATCATGAATACAGCGGATTTCTTCTATAGGGGAAAAGTGTAAGTAAGCCACCACATGGTGCCGCTGGATTGTTATGGTCTCTTTTTGTAAATTTTCTAGCAACAATTTCACTTCTCTATTCCCAGGTAGCAGAAACCCTGGAGCCACATGTGGCTCAAGCTGAGAGTGTTGGTAAGGAGCCATGATTTCACCATAAAGCCCTTTTGGGACATCAATTTTGAGCTCAGTCCCTACTATGCATTGGTGTCCAGATGGTATACTCCAATCGCTAGCTGATCAAAGTGGAATCCCTTTGTATTTATAGATATGGTTAGGAAGGACCCTAGTCCGTTGCTTCAGTCATCAATAGCGCATGGGGATTACTCCGTCGCTGTAGGATAGGTTAATTTGACTAGAACGGAATGAGTCCATTAGGATTCCACACGAGGTAAAATAAACATGAATCTGTTATCCTAAAATGTAAAGTGGTTCCTCCGCCATGTCTATCACAACACCAAATTTTCTCATAAATGCTGCACCGATTAGCATATCATAATTGTTGTTTGTCAGAACCACCGCTGGGGTGAAAGCCTGGATGGACCTGAATTGTAAGGGCATTGCACTATATTCACCTTCAGATACAGTGCTATGTGTCCCACAGTTACATATACTACTCGATGATCCACAGATGGTTTGAGCAGGAGCTTATCCACCAACTGGGTAGAAACTATGTTTACAGGGGCTCCAGTATCGATGATAGCCTGGATTTTTGTATTTTGAACAAGAATGTCGCAATAAGTACATTCTGAGTAAGAGGAACCATCAGTGTTAATTGCATGTACATCCAAGAGCTTACTGTTACTCAAGAAAGGGGAGATGCTCTTGCCAACCTGTGGGTACTCATTGATGATTTTTCCCACTGGAATAGCATTGTGGACTCCTACCAAAGAAGTATCAGCCATTGACGGATCCTCAATACTTGTGCCAGTCTGTTCTAAGATCTGCCACGCATATGGCTTTAGCGCTTCCTGGTGAAACACAGAGTTTGAGGGTGAATCTATACATTTGGACCTGGAAGCAGAGATTCTCAATGGAAGCTGTTGGTATAGTAATTAGTCCAATTGAGTTTCATATTCTTCCCAATTAGGAGCGAAGGATTCTTTATGGACAAGTAGATTAGACCTAGTGGAGGTAGAGAGTCCCATCTCTACTCCGCTTGAGCTTTTCCCTGTGGGGTCTCCTTAGTTGGTAATGCAGACAATTGTGTTTTATTAGGGCAGTTTGCCACATAATGCCCCTTTTGGTTGCATTGGAAGCAAGTATGTATAAAGGGTTTGAGTATATAACATGCAGCTGAAGGACCAGTGCAATAATTAATGGTATGTTTCCAAGGTCAGGAATGAGCCGCCAGATCATATCTAGGTTGGAAGGGATTTGCAGATCTGTATGACGAATGAATACATTCTGGTGGATGATAGTGTAGCCGCTGTAGTTCATACTCTGAAGTCTCTGGTGCGGGGATAACAGAGGGTTGCTGGGCTATAAAAGGGGCGCTGTTCATGGCAGAGAGTCAGCGTAAAGTATTTATGATTTGAATAAGTCCTGCCTCTTCATTCAACATGTGAGACATAGCATTAGATAGTTCCCAATATGGTTTAATGGCTGCCGCCATCATAATACCCACGTCCTCAGTGGATAAAAGGTTGGCTCCAATTAGTACATGTGCTTCCGCCAAGAAACATTCAGCAAAATCTGACAGGGTCTCATCTTGTTAAAATTGTATAGTCAGAAAATCAGCTTTCCATTGGGCCATCTTGGTTGCACCCCCAAACAGCCAAAGAACAATCGCCTTAATTTCCTCATAGGATGCTGAGCTGTTTGGGAGGTAGCAAGTAACTTGATCAGCGCTGTCTACATCAAGAGCAGACAGCAATAGTTTCACTTTCTGTCATTCAGAAACTCCTTCCATGGTGAATTTGAATCGCTTAAAATACCTGTGTAGGTTTCCGTTGTGACTAAAGGGAGGTAAGTTCTCAATTCACACAGCTTCACCTTGCTTCACACTTCTGCAGTAAGGACCAGGCATATTGGTTCGCCGGCTGGTTGAGCTCTAATCTGGCGTGATGAACTTAAAGAAAGTAGAGTCTCGCGGGGTATACATTCCATCGCTTGAAGGATATCTGTTAGTAGAGTCATAGTGTTCATCCCCCAAATTGCCACTGACTGCACCGTTCCCCCCAGCTCCAGCATACTCTGCCAATTGCTCATTGATCACCTGCTCTGCTTTAATCGAATGATATCTACATTGCCCATCCTGTACTTCCCGTTGCAGTATTGCATATTGATTTTTCATCTCCCAATGATATTCCCTCTCCTTGTGCAACTGCAGCTTCACTGCTTGTAGGCGCAAGAGGATACCTCTGATAGAATGGTGGCATAAAAAATGAGGGCTTGTCATTGTTTTCACAGCGTTGAATATCTACAGCTGACCAATGGGCCCCTTTAGTGAGCACCACTGTTTTTTATCAGCGTGTGGGCTCAATTCCGCCAAGTTGGTTTTGCACAGGGTATGAGCCACTGAGCAAACAAATTGAATGATATGAGGATTACCAACTTGTAATAAAACTAGATAATATATGTTTGGAGCTATTGCCCCTTATTTTGACCTTTATTTAAACTAAAATTGCAGACTTATCTGCGCTCTTTCTTCCCTTGTAAAAAGACCCCTCCTTTAATCTTCCATAAGACCCTTTATACCTTGGTTCCCCAGCTGGATGCATCCTCAGCTTGGTAATCTTCTATTCATCTTCCCTTTTTGAATTACTCTCATTTGTATTGAATCTCAGTATAAATACTCTCATTTTTCTGAATGTCCTCATTTCACTCAAATATAATTTGTATTTCCTATTTTGTAAATCTCAAAACTCATCTTGATCCCCCTCCAATCTGCCAATATAGGTAGCATACCATCCAGTCATATCAACTTCCTGACATTTCTTATAAAAAGGAAGCTACTGTGAGCTTTTGGCACTATGAGCTAAGCTCTGCCACACAGGATTCCCTTTTGTAACTGTAGCTATTTAAAGTCATGTGTACTGCTCTAATTAAGGCACTAGGTGCAAACTAAAAAAGGTGATTTTGCTAAACTATACCAGGTCACTTTTTCTAAGAAGTGGTACTAATGCGCAAAAGAAGTACCATAAGGATTAATACAGTATCTGTCAATTAATTTAGTATGTTAAAAAATGGACAGGAAGTGATGGATTTGATTTGTGGGACTAGTACATTGCCAGATAAACTTAATTCAGCCATTGGAAAAGCAAGAAAATTTGAATAAACTTCTGACATGATATATGTCCTATGGCTAGGGGTATGTTAAATCCAGGCGAGTATGGGATCATAGCATGATGAGCTTAAATCATTATAGATGCCTATCATTTTTCATAATTTGACCAATAAAATCAACTAAATAAATAAAATGAATTATTGTAGATGGCAATCAGTATGATTTGCATAGATTGAATAACAAAGTCAACTAAATTTAATAAAATGAATTTTTAGTATATTTAATTATGAGATACTATATATAATATATATAAAAAATTTATTCTTATATAGCAATAGTGAGGCTCAAAAAAATATTAAAAGATAGTGATTTTCTTATTATAAAATTGGAAAAAAGAAATACTTCCTTAATTTTACTAAGTTTTTTTTTCTTGAAAACCTTTCTTTATTTTTCAAAATACTACTGTCATGATTTTAACCAGATGGAATCCTCCAATGATTAAGCGTTATTTGGAATGATATAGCCAATCCCAGCGGAATGGTTTATTGACTGAATTTCATGGCATTTAGTTTGATTGCTGGTTAGTTGCTCCCCAATTTGGGTTGAGCTGAAATTATTATTCCACCGAGTTTGGTATTTAGGTTCAAGTGGGGCCAATTGGTGTCTCAAATTGATAGAAGGATCACCAGCGACTAATAGCTGAGGATGATCCAATCCATCAGCAGAATCAGTGGTCAACACCAACGGCCATTCATGGTCTGTTGTGGGATTTCCAGTGGAAAGCTGATGTTTTACTTATCTATGAATTTGCTGTACTGATTATCCAATGTCAGTGAATCTGAAAATTATGAGTTCAAGGCGGCCAAAGTTGTTTCTAGTGCCTCATTTATTATGAAGTGATGTCAGCAAGATGCTGCGATATTCCAAGTCAAAGCAAGCAACTGAAGTGGTTTCTGGTGCAATTATATCAACTCGAAGGTCAAATACAAATTCAACATTTATTTGGATTATATATTTATATGGTTCACTGGCAACTTAAGGCTGAGGATGAATCAAAACTAATTTGGACATGGGAAGGATGGAGTGAGAGGGTTGATGCCAGGGAAGAGATAATGTAGATAAAGAAGAATAAGCAGAAGAAAAGTGGTTGGCTGGAAGAACCAGCAGAAGAGCTGATAGGTCAGCGGTGGACGCAGTAGCCCTTTTGTAAATAGTATAAATACCTGGCGCTTCCCTTTCAATAAACATCTCCTGTTGCCTATTCTATCTTTTGTTATAAGTTTATTATTTATTTCATTGGTTGGAGTTTAGGCTAGGGATCCCCAAATGGCACAGGTGACATGCCAAGGGGTTAGCCGTTGCTGCTAGCCCCAACGCCTAAGGCAAAATGGCAAAGGCTGACCAGTCTTCATACTGGTTAGCCTGCCAACTAGCAGAGCCCATAGTCAATTTTTTGACAACTACCTATAAATTTTTTGGGAAAATTAGAACCTCCTTCAAAAAAGGCACTAAAAAGTATGAAATAATAAAAAATTACAATTATTCAATAAAGCTTTTGAAGTCAGCGCCATATCCAGACTGACTTATAGAATATTGCTCACAAATATAAATTAGAGCCTATATTAATTTAGGTCCATTTGTAAACTATAAGCAACATATATCACACAAAGCTGAGTATATATACTATAAATGGTTATTATCAGTTAAATTATGGCGCCAACTTCAAAAAAGGTTTATTGAGTATTCATAATTTCTTTATGTTTTATGCTTTTTAGTGTCTTTTTTTAAAGAGGCGCTTTTTTCCCAAGATATTATTATATAAAGCAAGTTATTTTTTTAAGTTGCAAAAATAAAAACCCTAAAGTTAAAGTAGGCTGTAAGCAAGAGATTAGAATCTATGCTAAGTTTATTTGAATATAGTTTTTATAAAAAAATCTATGATAAAAATTGCTAATTATCTAAAACAGGCCTGAAAATCAAAATGCTGACGTTTTACTAAAAACATCTTTCTAAACTATCTTATTTTTATTTACAATTTTTTTTAATATTTAGGTCATCCTACCTTTCTTTATTTTTAAAGATCTATAATAAAAAGTAAGTGTGGCTGTGTGTGTGCAATTGCCCCTCAAAACTATGGCTTGTAATGCTTTAAAATTTTGGACATAGGTGGATGGTAGGGAGTATATATGCACTTCTAGCCAGTTTTTAATTTCTATTATAAAATAAAAAACTTACACAATGCATTAATAGAATGCAGTACTGTTGCTGCATTAGAAATACAGATGTAGCTACCTCTTTGTCAAAGCTGGAACACTCTGTAACAACCTTAACCACTTCCTGTGACAATTACATTGTTAAGGACTTATTCCATAGTAAACAGCAACACTATTAAGTTTATCTGGTTTTCCTTGTTGTCATAATCTTTGAGATGGAGCAAAGAGCTGCAATTATAGTTTTTTAGATGTGGAAAAAGTGTGACAGAAACGTTTTTTACAATGCAATTTGCCTAATGAAAATATTGTTTAAGTTATAGCAAATGTAACAGGAAACTGAGCGCAGGAGGTTGCAGGAGAAGAAACACCAAGAAAAAGGTACCAGAACAAGGAAAGTGGCCAAGCAAGAGGAAACATTTCCTAAGTTGCCTCTGTTTTAGTTCCAATTAAATTCTCTAAGTAAAAAGCATACCTAACTGATGGCAACCATCAGAAACAAAAGTCCCTGAGAGATGAGGTAAGTGGCATAGGTACTGTGGCAGAACGTGGCGAGATATAATGCAGTGAAGTTGGTGAGATAGTCCATGATGTGGGGTAGCTTTGTGCCAAAGGTGAGGGCTAGACCAGATCAGAAAATGGATGCTGGGCATTGCAAAGGTTTCAACCAATTTTTTCTTGATAAAAATAACGAGAAAAATATAGAAAAACTTCAGTAAATAATCCAAACTTTATAAAATTTAAATTTTCTATCTGAGAAAAGCAAATCCTTTCTTAGCTTGGGCCTAAAATTTAAAAAGAAAATTTGCAATGATTCCAAAATTATTAACAAAACATAATCTGAGTTGCAAAATTTTCGCCTTTTAGCAGAACTGTAATTTTATGAATTCAGCCAAATTTATGAATTTTGTATTGGCTGATTTTCTAGATTTTTTGCTCAATTTCCATTGGTTTTCTGCATCTGGAGTGCCGTTTCCTTCAACTCTGACTGGCAAAGCCAATACCCATTCTTGCCAATGACCTTGGAGAGGTCATTGGTGCCCTTTAAAAATCTGTCCTTGACTCCAAGGGCTCATTGAATTTAGCTTAAAAGGGGCTTTCTACACCAGAAAATGTCACTAACTGTGACAGCAAATTGGTTGAGTGGTATGCACATTTTAAAAATGGGTGTGAGTCTCTAGAAGATGATACAAGAGATGGCGCCCCTCCACAAGAGTGACTGATGAGAATGTCAAGCGTGTCTGTGCTGAACTGTCTGTCAACCATCATCTGAGCATCCATAAATATCAGAAGAGATCATAATCAGTGTGGGAAGTATTTAAACTATTATGCGTGACATACTTAGCAAACAAAACTATGTGACAGGTTCATTCCACACTTGTTAACAGCATAGAAAAAGAACAATGTGTGGAAGTGTCACAAAGTCTCATTAAATGGGCTAATGATAACCTGAAATTCTCAAAGAACATTGTCATAGGCAACTAATTGTGGTGTTTCCAGTATGCATCTACCTAACGTCAAACAGCTGAATGGCGCAACCCAGGAGATGGCAGACCCATGAAAGTGAGGGCCACAAAATCATTAGTGAAAACAATGCCAATCACATTTTTAATCAAAGGGGACTGATCATCAAAGAATTTTTGCCACCTGGCTAAATTATGACTGGACCATTTTACAAAGAGGTACTTGATTGCCTTTTGAATAAAATCACAAGGTTAGTCAAGAAAAAGTACCAACCAGGGGAGTGGTTTCTTCTGAATGACAATGCTCCAGCCCACTCATCATCAGTTGTCTCACAATTCCTCACGTGAAATAAGTCAAAGTGAAAAACATCCACCTTAATCACCAGATTTGGCTCCAGCTGAATATTTCTGTTCCATAAACTGAAGTGGCACTGAAGGGAAAGCGTTTTGATAATGTAGAGACAAATCAGAAAAAATTGACAGCTGTTTTAAACACAATTTTGAAGGGGGACTATATGCATGAACTTCAATGATTATATGAGCGATTTAAAATCTGTATAGATAGGGAAGGAATGTAAGTTGAACTTCAAAAATAACATTTATCTTAAAATCTATGTCATTAATATAATTAATCCCAGAACTTTTTGAATGCACTGTGTATATGTAAGAAGTGTAATTTTATATGATATTGTAATTGGTGTATTGTTAATATAAGAATTTTGTCATTTGGTTGCTTTGATAGTATAAATAGTTTTTCCAAGCAGTGGTGGCTTTAGGTTGATTCAATAGGGTTATTTAGTTTTAGCTTAGTGTCTGGTGGGTTTATATTGATTCAATAGTTTAATTATTTTTGGACAAATTAGTTATTTAACTGAGGTAAGCCAACCAGGAGATGGACATTACCAAATATATGTAAAGCTAAGGAAATAACTGACAAATATAAAATTGGGCACCCCAGGGTATTCAAGTTACCCCTGTTGCCAGCGGAACTGCCAGGTATGGGGGGTTGGTGCGCTACTCCAAGGGGGTTTCCCCTGCTATGGAGCAGGTGTGAAGGAAAGGGTCTGTGTGGAGGAACCAGAGTGGGAACCATGATTCTATGAGCGCTTTTTGCCTTGGTCTCAAATATCCATAGAGCCAGGCTTGGAAGTGCTCCAGTAAGTGGACATGGAGTCTGTTAATAACCCCATGAATAGTTGGGACCGTGCCCTTGAACACATCAAATACAATTGTGTGTATAATCCACATTGCAATGGGTATTATTAGGGAGCGGAGGGTAGATGGGATTGGTGACTCGATCTGGAGCGCGAAGATGCTCTTTGATATTGAGAATTTCTGTTCGTTTTGGATCTTAAGCAGGCGTACAGCTTCCTGCCATATATAGCTTTGGTTGGGGGGTATGTTTCTAGGCGGTGATGTAGGGATCCCTCCCCTCCACATACTGCACATGTTTTGTGGAGGGAGTTGGAGCGGTCCGCCATCCTATAGGTCCTTCTCAGACAGCGCCAGGCGTTTGCTCTTATCCTCAGCTGTAAGAGTGGGTAGTGAGTCATTTTCCACACTGCCTTCTGTGTGTTTAAATCATAGGGAATTTTCAACATATCTAGGTATTCTATCCTAGCTATGTTTGGGGTTGTTGCGAGCATATCTCTCTGGGGGTGGTTTTCTGGGTTTCTTAATTTGAATTGGGGGCTGGGTCGTCCCCTTCCCTGTATATTACCCATGTTCTCTATGGTCCATCCCATACAGCGGATAGTTCAGAGGATATGTTTGAAATGAGGGGAGGTTCCATGCGGACCCATTGCAGTAGGGTGCTTGGCAAGGTATGAAAGTGGTTTGGGTGGACTATGTGGGTTGGTTAATTTGAGCGCCTGTGCAAAGTTAGTCCTTGCTGCTCTGGATGAATGTTGTTGCGGGAGGTCTGGAGCAAGGACTTCTTTATCCAGGTACCTAGGATGTGATTGGCGTGGCTCTCAAAATCTATTAGTCCCATGCCTCCACTTGAGTGTGGGCCAAATAGTGTTTCCATCCGTATAGGATGGTGAGATCTGGGCCACAGCCAGCCCTGGATAAGCGCGCGGATTGAAGTTAAAAAGTAGGTGAGAAGGCAATTGCGTGGGCCAGGTACCATAGTATTGGGAGGATGAGCGAGTTAGCAACTGTAACTCGCCCTGTTAATCCTGAGGTTCTTCCCTTGAGGGAGGTGATGCATTTGGATACCCATTGTAACAGGTTACTTTCCATTGTCTCGTTAGCATATCCCCCTGATTCTAGCCAAATTCCAAGGTGTCAGACAGGAGTGGTGGTGGGAGGTGTTGCAAAGGGTAAAATGATTGGGTTTTTTCTTCGTGTGTTGGTATGAGGTTCTGATGTTGTGGCCCAGTTGTTTGTGTATTTGCCTAAGAGGATGATTTCTATCTTTCTTTTGTTGAGCGATGCATTTCTCACCTTAGAGTATTTCTCTAGAGTGCGTTCCAGCTGTTGGGCATCTTCATTGTTTGCTATACCTGCTACGCAGTCATCTGCAAAGGCCAGTATCTTGACTGTTGGTTGTCCTTGTGCGGTTATCCCCATGAGATGTGGACAAATTAGTTAAAGGTTTTGATTTATTAAATAGATTTGATATATTTTGAACTTATGGATGACTATCTATCAATATAAAGCACGCACTAAAAAGTTATGAAGTAATTATTAAAAGTATGAATAATTGATAAAAACTTTTTTTTATGATATCATATTTAAACTGACATAGACTTTTGCTCAAAAATACAAATTAGAGCTTATATTGGATTAGTTTAAGTGTAAACTTTAACCAATTAAGAACACAAAATTCTGAGTATATATATTATAAATGATTAATTATATACTTTTTAGTGCATTTTTCAAAGTTGATTATTGCATGATCAATGTGATGGGCATAATCATTACAAAATTGCTCATATCACATCAGTTTGTTGATGAGATTAGTATAATCTTATATACTTCTTTACAGAGTTCAAGTAGAATCCTTTATGGCATAGTTGTAGGTGGTCATTAGTATTTAATTAGTATTTAGCTTATCAACTCTATGGAACGCATATAAGCTGACTGTTTTATACACCACAGCACATACTGGTTCAAGAAGTCCTCTGCACACACAATATCGCACACTCACCAACATACAGACTCAAGCACACACCAACCAGAGATAAGATCATTCATAGATTAAACAGCCATAAACCTTTATATTTCAGTTTAATATGACGCTGACTTTAAAAAGGTTTTATTAATTATTCATACCTTTTATTTCTTTATTTCATACTTTTTAGTATGTTTTATATAAATTGTTTTATACTTTTTAGTGCCTTTTTTATCATTATGTCATATTTTAGAGTATCTCTTTAGAGTCAGTTCTTTTTTTCCTCATTTTTTGGCAAAATGACTTGATGTAAGGGTCCAAGTGTTTAATCTGGGGAATGCGTTTCACCTTTATCTTTGATATCAACCCATCTTTATATGAGCTCAACCAAAATGATAGTTAGGCTCAGCTGGCTGAGATGGCCAAGTTTAGAGATATGTCTTTAGTAGACAAGGTTAAGATTATATAACTAAATGAGGGGTTATAACTTGATACTTTAAAATTAAGTGTATACTAGATAATGAAGTAATAATAAAGGATGTCAACTTTAGTATCATTCTGCTGGGGATCATTGTCAAAGTAGCCAATAGAGCATCTCTGGTTGAAATGGATTGATATTAAGTTGGGTTGCTTACCTCTCACTAACTAAAAAATTCATCAGAATAATTTAATTCTTGTTTAATTACATAAGAATTTTATAGCCAAATTTTAATTGATTTAAGTCAATTCTTAGCCTTCAATTAATCTTATTATGCTCAAAGGCTGATGTATTATATTTAGCAAAAGTATGACTTTGAAAGTTGCCAATTTATATTGTAAAGTGGATAACGTGGGTTTTAATGGATTGTGGAATTGGTTAGTTTACCCACATATAACCCTTTTAATGATTTTCTCATATATTTTTCAAAAAATGGGGGCTTATTTAAAGCTAAAAAACAAATATTGTATCCAAGAAAATGAGGGTTATGTTAATGTAAAAGTGCAAATATGCATTTAAAAAAATGAGGTTATACATAATACATAAAGCTGGATAAAAGAAAGAAATGTGAATGTTGCAGTTCAAAATCATAAAACCAAAAAGGTTTTGGATGGCCTGTAGAAGAGGTTTGGTTGCTTTGTGTGCAATTGACTGCTTTGAAATGTATCATAATTAACAAAAAATCATTTTCTAAGTTTACTTTTGTTTACTTATCTTTATTTTAAAGATTTTACAGAATATTTATATTATGGACAAGAACCAAAATAATTATAGAAAATGTAAACTTTGGCTAATTTTTTTTGCCAATTTTAAGGGCCAAAAAATAAAGGGTTTTTTTGAAAATCAGTTGAGGGTTAACCTATTGATGGTATGAAACTGGGTGATACTTTTTGATCTTATTTAGCTAACTCAAATTTTATAGTGAATTATAAAAAGGTCATCATCAGATTGGTATACAAGTTTATAGATTAGCCAATTATAATGCCACTATTCCTGAGAGATGTCTAAGTTTAGCAATCAATTAAAATTTTATACCAGACCTGAAACTATACTCCCTTACAAAAGCCATGAATCAGTCAATTTTGATTGAAATTGGATTGTGAAATGTTAGTCTAGCTAAATTAAACAATATACTAATTATAAAAATCTGTTGAAAACTAAATTAATGGTCAGATACAGGACTAATCCTTACAAAACTGGAATTAGACTACCATGGGATCATCCTCTTTCAATTAAAGGAGTTCATTTAAATTGGTCCAGTGGTTTCAGAGTAATGTGAGAACAAATCTATTAAAAAAATACAGGTCAAATTTAGACACTCCTCTTTTTTAAAAAACAGTTAAATCTAATATAGTTAAGTAATATTAGCTTTTAAATTAAACCCACAAGCAACGCTGGATAAAACATACTATCAACAAATATAAGACTAAAAGTCTATTGTAATAAAATAAAAATTTATAATAACTTGCTTTTCTTAAAAATTACAAAGTAAAAAACAGAAAATTAAAAAATTAAAAAACTAACAAAAATGTTGCACTAAAGAATAAAAAATTAATTTTTTCATTTTTTACTATTATAGTTTCTTTTAAACTTTTAAATTTGTGAGAAAAGCAAGGCATGCAAGCTTACATAAAATATTTATGCAAAGCATTTATACTAATTATAATGTATGAATTGTACTACAATTTGTTGTGCACATTATACACTGTATTATCCCTCATTATAACATATATATAAATGTTATGTTTATATATGTATATACATCCATCAATTTAATCAATTTATACAAGGTACGCTGACCAGGGGATGGACAGTACCAAATCACAACACCCAAAACAACAAAATAAAACTACTAACCAAGTGGGAAGCGGAAACTGCTAACCCATCATGGCAGAGGGTGAGGAGGGGTCAGGGGGTTGGTTTTCAGAAAGACCTGCCTCGATCATGGGATGTTGGTTACAGTACCAGACCAGAGAAGAGAGCCAGGGCGTTGGGGCATCCGCATAGTGGGGGCGGAGGTCAGCATAGTAAGAGTTTTCCACTTCCTCATCAAGATAATGATGGGAAAGTGATTCAACAAAAGCTGCGAGGAGAATTTCAGCTTCTTTTTGGGCTTCAGGAAGTTGGGTGAAAAGGGAGATACTGTGGCAGGTGATTTTGGCTGAGGGGTTGAATGAAGCAAGTGTTGCAACATTCATAACAGCAACTTCAGCATCATCAAATAGTTTTAAGATTTCACTGCAGGGAGATTCAGGGAAGTTGGGGGGAATAAGAGGGTGGGCAGGCCATGCTGGAACTGAGCCACTGACTGGGCCACCACAGTGCGTAGTTTTGGGCACTGAGGAGAGGCCACCGCAGCTAAGGCGAGCTGGTGGTCACTTTGGAAGGGGGCTGTATTGGGCAGAGGAGTGAAATGGCGAGGGGTAGGGGGTTTCATCAAAGTTGGGAAGGAAAAATTCTGCCCAACCATAATTGAATTGGCAGAGAGGTTGACCTGTATGCTTACTAATGAGGACATTACCTGATTCGTCAGTCTCAGCCAATAGATCCCATAAATTTTGGTTCACTGAAATAGTGGCGTTCAAATTTGGGTAGGTGGGATTGGGCGAATGGGTGGCTGCTTGGGTGCCAATGGTGGTCCAAGCATTGCTCTGATTGGCTGTATATGTATATACATCCATAGTTAGATATAAATATAAATTTTACTTACACAATACTCTCAATCCTATTGGCTAAGATCAAGTGTAGTGTCTGATATAAGACTGTTTTTAACAGATTGACAAGTAAGGTCTTTTGATATTTTTACCTTGAATAAAATATAGTATCTGATATAATATCTGTTATTAATCAGATCAATAATAAGGTCTCATGGTACTTATATTTTGAATAAAATTTTACTTACATACAAAAATTTGTAAAATCATATTAAATGTGCACGCCTTGCTTTTAAGCAGTTATACATTAATAAAAACTTAATAAAGTATTATTTTAACAAACTGTTTGACTTTTAGTGCAGCTTTTTGATTTTTTACAATTACTTAATTTTCTTTTCTATTTAATAAAAATAACCTTATATTTTTATTTATTTTCATTTTTTGTCATAATTAAATATAATTATCATAAATTGCATAAATTTATTTTATAGGTTAATTTGGACTTTTAAAGTTGACAATATATAATAAAATTCTTATATATTTATAAACTATTAAACAAATATTTTGTAAAAATCTACCCTAAAGAGTAATCAAACAGTAAAATTTTTGATTATTGGAATACAATTGTAAATCAACAAAACTTTATTATTGCCACTTATACAATTTGAATAAATATCTTAAATAAAATATGTTATATTTGCATTTTAAGTTTATAGATATTTCATTTACTTATTAACCATCACATTTTTGGCAAATGTTTTTATGAGTTTTTATTTAAGACTTCTCATTTAAGCCATCTCTGATAATGCATCATTATTACAAGGTTTTTTTCCAGTTAATTTAGAGTTATCCATTCCTTTAATCCTAGGTCCATTAATGATCTAACATAGCTAAGGCTGACATATGCTTGCACTCCAGCAAATATCTTTGGACCTGGATAAACAACTGCGTAGTCCACAGTGCAGCCTTGCATTTCATGGATGGTTGATGCATATGATAAAATTAATGGCAACATTCATTATTCAAAAGTTCTGAAGCTGTACAGTGCAGAAAATTAAAATGGCTTTGGCTGCATAAAGTGAGAGCCATATCTTCTAAAGTCTATTTAGACTGATGGTATGTTGCTCTCATACAGTTACCTCTGCAGAAATGTGATCAAATGATTTAAGTCACAAATCTTATTGCTCCATTGACATGACATCTGGATACATCAATGTTCAATCGCAGCATGACTTTTGCTCCAAAGAATAAATATAATTCCTTTGACAAACCTCCAGTGTTTTTAATGTCCTTCAGTATGATAATATCCAAATGGGCATCATCTCTCAATGGTCAGGGCGCTTCCATAAGTTGATCTTAAACTTCAATCTTGAAGACTTCAATTCCTTTACTTATAAAGTGCTCCAGTACTTGCCTATTGTGATAGTTAACTTGTATAATGGTTAGGTAAATCTGTAATGTTCTTCCTATTGTAAATTCACCATCCATGCTGGCTTTAACTTTGTCTATCAATGAAGCTATGTGGTTTGAAGTGAGTTCTCTAACTTTAAGCGTATTTAGAAAATTAATGAATGTTGTATCATCATCTTGTCTCATGCTCTCCTTTAAGTAAACTTGTGTTAACAATCACCAAAAGTGCGTAGCTGGAAGCAAACATTCTGGATGTTGGATACTTGTTTTCCTTTTATTAGTGGAAGCTGCATCAAATTTACCAAATACTAAGATATTGATGCCTACAAAAGGCTATTTGTTGCTATTCAGTTGTTTTAAAAGTGAGAAAAAATGCAAAGCGTTTTCTATGGTACCATTGAGAACCCATCTATGAAGAACAACTCAATATTTTTCCACTCCCATCGCATCAATATGAGATATTTTTACTAAGCATTAGCGTATAACAAACATTTTTCCATTTTTTAAACAGGTATTTTTGTAATGATTGTAATGTTAAACCACTCATTTAATCATGCTGAAACGTCAGTGAGGGCGCCAACTTTTACAGCCTGTTTGCTATATATTGATTAACTTGATTCTTGAGAAGATTTAATAGAATAATTCTAGTTACAGTTTGACCTGTTATGAAAAGCCACTTATTATGTGAACTTACTTCCAGTAGGTTGTGAATACTTTGAGTGATGTTCTGGAAGATTTTACATTGAGCAACGTTTATAACCAGATATTTATGCTAAACTTGCACAGCATCCATCTGCTGCTCCATACCTCCTTCAATTTCATATAACATTTTGATTGGTTCTACGTCAAGAATATCAAATTAATGAACTTGGTTGAAAGAATTCTCAAGTTGTCAATCTCATTGACAAAAAGTTTTCATGTTCTCATTAGTTGTTTTCAAAGTTTCTCCCTCAAGGTTAAAATGCTTCTATGGAAGAGTTAGATTATTCAAGCAGTTTTTGTTCATAATGCTATGGCATATATTGAAGGGTAAGATTGTAGTAGAAGTTTTATAGATCAGATATAGCTATAAAATATGGAACTTTTTTGACTTCAGGTGCTACCAGACAATTACAAATCCAATATTGGAAAAAGAGTTTCAGATGAAAGCTAATGATAATATCGGCCAAAAGACTCTGGCCAATTCTTGATGGAACCCTTTAAATTGGGGTAATATTTTTGTAAATGCTTCTCAGCCAATTAGCACGAGTTTGGGTAGTCAGATTGCACTAACTATGCGGTAAAATCAGGGAGTCCATCTGGGGTTCCTTCCTAACCCACTTCTAGTTTACTTCAAACATCTAAGCGGAGACCACCCCTTTTATAGGCTTGGAGGGGATCCCACAAGGTGCAACTAATCTCCCTCACAGTGATTGGCTCATATATATCATATCTTAGCCTCATGTACTTGCCTACCTACTCTTGACCCTCCATCAGCTGTTCTGTTAAAGTGAGGCGGGTTTTGAGAGCTATGATAGGGCAAACACCCGTAAAAATAAATAAGCTCAAAGCACATAATTTATTTATGCCTATATCACTTTAAGTCCCAAGTTATTTAAATACTAAGCATTGAGATTGTAATAGGGTTCACTTCTTTATCCCTTACTGCAAACGAATAAACCACTTATTATAATTTCCCATTATAAAAATTAAATTTTATTTTTTTTAAACATTAAGGTATAAAAAGTCCCCTGAAAACTATCTATTCCAGCAGTGGAGAGTGAACCTTAGCCTGAAAACATTGTTAAAATTCAGGCTGCAAAGCACCAGCGAGCATTCAAATCCTCTGAATTCCAACAAGTGGTGCTCATTACAGGGGAACCTGTACACCACAAACATACAGCTAAAATGGAGGGCGTTCAAGTGAGTAACCCTCCTCCTCTCCACATCAAAAATGAAACCAGGATAGTTGCTCTTGAACGGTAAATAGCCAGCGCACTGTTCCATCCTAGACTCTTGTACAGCGCATTTGCCAAGCCTCTCATGAGGCTGCTCCAATTATCACCAAACCCCCTTTCAAGGACAAATTTACCTTATGCGAGGGTAGCATTGCCTCATTCCTCTTCATGTATGAGGCTTTTAGGAAGGGACAACTGATCCCCCAAAAATAAATCATATCCTTCCCTGCCCCAGCCGCTCTGCACAAGAGGTGATGGTACCTTACATGGACACCCTTAAAACCTGGACAGATGTAAATAAAGCGCTCATTAAGGAATTTGGATCCACGCAGAGCTTGCTTAGGAAAAAATACATTTATGTGCCTAAGTCTACATATGGGGGAATTATTTACCACCTTTGTGATTGGGTTTAAAATGCAGCCCAACCTTTCTTTCTCGCTAAAATGTTACCTTTTGATGATGCTCTGGCGGCCATTCTTACTGGATTAACTTCTCAATTTTCTATAGCTCAGCATCTTATCTCTGTAAAATGCCACCTCCGGACTATCTGTGATATTAAGGTGTCTTCTGGAGGTTGCAGATACTTATAACGCTGAAGCTACTTAATGTGTTGGTCAAACCCCCAGGTTTTGACCATTGATGATTTTTAACTGTAGCCAGGCTGAAGGAGGCTATGATGATTCCCAGGGGACCCCCTCTTCTGGTTACTACTCTGATCCCAGCACCTGCGGCGCAGCTCAAAACTGGTCTTCTTCCACTCAACCAACTTAAGGTTTTAAAGCTAGTAAGTCAGAGTGCACCATCGTCAATGGGGCAGCACTCCCTGCCCCCACGTTTTCACCAAGATCATCTTTTGTCAGTAATGAGCCTCTGCAAGTGGCCAAAGCCTTCTCCTAAGCGTAAGCCCCTCTATAAGGCGATATCCTCCTCCTTCAATAATAAGAAATAATGACCAGGTCAAAAAGCTAAATTGCCTGACCCCAATACACACAGCTGTTGATTGACCCAAAGCTGGCATAGTTAAAGCATCCACCTCCCAGACGCTATCTCCCTCAACTTCACCTCAAGCCAACTCTAGTCTGAAATCTGTAGCCATGGGGCAATCCAAACCCGGTACTTTAAAGGTAAAAAATAGAGCTGTGACAAATACAGCGCCTCCTCAAAAAATGAGTAGGGTTGAGGAGCAGCCTCAGGGCCTCTCCTGCAATGAGGATTGCCCTGAACCTACCACCAGTCCTAATAACTCTCCAATGTGCATCGAAAACCCCTCCAATGATAAAGCTGAAGGGGTTGTGAGATGCCAGTCACTATCTTTTAGGAGCCCCGGGTGAAGTGGAGGTACCTGACAGGTTGAACCTGGAAAGAGTGGATATTGCTAGGATACCCTGAAAAACATATCTTTATCAGGTGTTGAGAGGACTAAAGGCTATTGATATCGCCAGTGAAGCTGATATCAGATTGCCACTATGATCCAATCCACTCAGAGTGTGCATAATCTGCAGTCTATCCGAGATAAATACCTAAAGCTGACAAACAACTTTCTTCTACTCTCCTGCTGAAGGATGACCTCGCTCCCACCTACTTGGAAAAACCTACCAAAGTGGAGGTTGTTGTCAACGGAACATTAGTCATTGCTATCCTTTAAACCAGATCCCATGTGAACGTTGCATCATCAAAGCTTATATAAAAAATTAAGCTGACCCCTGACCTCGACTATACTCAAGTGTTTGTCACTGCTGGTACAACCAACACTAATGCTATTGGGGCCTACTCATATTACTCATCCAATTTTGGAAAATTACTCCTCTTAGCCCCTGCGGTGGCTTTAGTCAACAATACCTATGACATAATTATTGGTACCAAGTTTATACATTAATATGACGAGATTATCAATCTGAAGCAGGTCTATCTCTCCATGATTAACTACGAGGTTCCCCTGATTCTGTACAACAACGAGATTATTAAAAAGGATTACGCTTGCACGGTTGAGTAACCTTTCTCCGCCTTATCCCTATGCTATATGACAGCTGGGTGGAATACCAAGTTGCTGCATGAATAAGTGGACGCCTTTAATAGAATTCCATTTTATGCAGCCAAAGAGTTGTTTGTTTAAAGCGGGTAAACAAAAGGTGATTGAAACCAAGAATACCCTGGAGATTTCCCACGACTGCCTGCTGCACAAAACTAGCATTAATAGAAATCAGTCTTTAAATACTCAAGTTTTACCAGGAATCCTAGACCCAGCCTACCAACAACTTATCTGTTTCTAGTGGGGACTCTTACCAGTAAAGACATGTCATAAAGAAACACCAGGAGATGGGAAAGGTCTACTGCTCCCAGTTAAGGAGATTAATCAGATTCACTGCATTTGGTCTATGTCAGATATGGGCCTAACTTTTGACAAATTGTTATGTACATTGCCCGACGTTCATATATCCAATAAATTTTTCTCTGTAGAACTGGAAAGGCCCAATAATTGCTAGATGACTACAGCAACATATTATCTAAAGCTGAGACTGACTATGGTAAAATAAAAAGTTGGAGTCATACTAATGTTGGGATGCTTGACCCATATGATCCAAACCTTATTGTAAATCAAAAGTCGAGGAGCAACAGATGAGGATGTAACTCAAACAGCTATTAGACGCTGGGCTAATGGTACCGTCTAAAAGCCCCTGGTCAGCCCTTCTCCTCCTTACAAAAAATAAAAATGGCTGTCATCAGGTTGTGATGGACTACCGCAGGCTAAACAACCTCACAAAAAAGAATAGCTATCCTATCCTCGCATTGGTGACAACCTAGCACAGCTCTCTGAATCTAAGTTCTTATCAGCTATGGACTTAGCCAGCGGCTATTGGAATATGGACTTCTCTCCCCAAGACCAGGAGAAATGCGCTCTGATTTTCAGCAAAGGCCTACTCCAGCCCACCCGACTACCTCAGGGGTTGTGCAACGCTCCTGCATCTTTCCAGTGAGCCATGAATCATATCTTACAGGACCTCAAGTTAAGTTACGTCATCATCTACATTGATGACATCAATGTGTTTTACAAGAACTTTGATAGCCATCTTGCTCACCTAAAAGAAGTTTTAAAACGCTTGCGTCAGTCTAACATAGAATTAAAGCCCTCCAAATGCACTTTTTGGACAGAAAATTTAGATTTCCTTAGGCTTGCCATCTCACAGGATGTGATTCAATCCTTCAAAAACAAGATTGAGGATATATCCAAGATGCCTGCTCCCAAAACCCTGCGCGAATTCCAGGTATTCTTGGATATGATGGGGTATTATTACCAATTTATCCCAAGTTCACCCAGCTTAGTGAGCCTCTTGTACAGTTATTGGCTAAGAACGTCCTTTCATTGGGGAGTTAAACAAAAGGACGCCTTCAAGGCGCTAAAGCAGTTGTTGCAAAAGCGCCCTATCCTGCGCCACCCAGATTATGGTAAACCTTTCCTTCTGTTTACTGATGCTTCTGACTATGCTGTTGAGCCATTCTGGCTCAATTGTATGATAATGATGTGGATCATCCTGTCTCCTATTTTAGCAAGACGTTATCCAAGGCTGAACGTAATTAAAGTGTCACCAAGAAAGGAGTGCCTTTCAGTTCTGCCGTCTGTAGATTATCACTCTTTCTTATCTGAAATTTCATTCACTTTGGTCACTGACCACGCCTCCCTGAAGTAGATACAAAATATGAAGGATCCCACTGGGGTTTGCTCACTGGGCACCAAAGCTCCAACACTATGATGTGAAGAATGAGAACCGATTTGGAACCCACAATATGAACGTAGATGGGTTAACTAAGCTGCCTATCCTTCACATGGATAATAGTGAAGATGAGATGATAGATGACCTCCTTATGACCCCTGACGCCTGGGAAGACGAGGATGAACCCATCCAGAAAATGTTAGCCTGTTATTCATGCAACACCGAGATGGAAAGCAGTAAGTTTTTCAAAAAAGTAGGGGTGAATTGGTTGCCTTATCTACGACCTCTGAGCGAGTTCCCTTAATCATGGAGGTCCATTCTATATAAGGCACAGTGGATTGCGCAAAACTTATGAGTGAGTTAAGGATAAGTACTACTTGGAGGGAATTTATGGAGTCTATCATCAAAGTGCTGGATGCCTGCCTAACATGTAAGAAGCAATCCAGCTACAAACTCAATTATCAATACCAACCCACCACGCCTCAACAACCGTTTCATACAATAAACTTGGACGTTGTAGGTCCGCTACCTCAGACTACCAGTGGAAATCGTTATATTTGGTAGGCATTGATAACTTCACCAAATGGATTAAAGCGGTTGCTCTTCCTGCCCAGACCCCCAAAGCTACCGCCACCTTCCTCCATCAGCATATTTTTACAAGTTATTGTTGTGCCCAGGTCCTACTATGTGACAATTAGAAAATTTTACCTTGTGGGTGGTAAAGCTTTTGGCTATTTCCATTGGGACGCAGAAACTTTTCTCAGCCCTAACAAACCTTTCACAAATGGTACTGTGGAAAGAGCAAATGGAACCCTTGTTTTTATATTATGAAAGATAGCCAGCTCATAACCTTACACTGGGATAATTCTTACCTAGTGTCCTCATGGCCTACCATATCAGCTACCATCAAATTCTTAAAATGTCTCCTTTCCACATATTATATGGTCAGAAAAAAGAGAGACCAGTCTTTCTAGCAAAAGACGTCTTCTCTAGTAGGACAGATGATCCTGAAAATGACATGAATCAGTGCAACTTTGCATCATCCAGCTGCAGTCTGATACCATGACTAACCTAATTAAATCAGTCACTAAAAAGGTGTGGCTGCAAAATGAGCATTGGAAACCTCTCCCTTCCTTTCAAAATCAGGCTTGGTGTTGTATTACCACAATTGTATAACTCCTAAAAGTGAGAAGCTTGGGTCTATTTGAGAAGCCCTTTTGTAGTCATTTATAAGCGAGGGGATGAGTGATTTATTAAGTCCCTTACTAATTGGGTTACTGATAACCGAGTCCATGGCCAGTTCTTTGGCCCTTATTCTCCCCCTAACACTTTTGAAGGGGGTAATGTTGGCCAATTACAAGTCCAATATTCTGAGAAGAGTGTTTTAAATAAAAATAATGATACTATCGGCTAAAAGATCCTGGCCAATTCTGATGGAACCCTTTGAATGGTGATAATATTTTAAATGCTTCTCAGCCAAATAGCACGAGTTTGGGTAGTCAGACTGCACCAACTATGCAGAGAAATCAGGGGAGTCCATCTGAGGTTCCTACCCGCCCACTTCTAATTTAATTTAATCACCTAAGCGGAGACCACCACCTTTTATAGGCTTGGTGTGGATCCCACAAGATGCAACTAATCTCCCTCGCAGTAATTAGCTCAAATATATCATATCTTTGCCTCACGGACTTGTTCTATCTACTCTAGACCTTCCATCAGCTGTTCTGATAAAGCGAGGCGAGTTTTGAGAGCTCTGATAGGTCAAACACCCATATTTTTAAATAGACTCAAAGCTAATAATGAATTTATGCCTATATTGCTTCAAGCTCCGATTTATTTTGAATACTATGCAGCGAGATTTTAATATGGTTCACTTCTTACCCCCTTGCCACAAATTGATAAATTGCTTTATAAAAAACAACTCTTTATTACAGTTTAATTATTTTAAACATCAGTAGTATAAAAAGTCCCCTGAAAATCATTTATTACAGCAGTAGATAGTGAAACTTATCCTGCAAACATTGTTGAAATTCAGGGTGCAAAGCACCAGCGAGCATTCAAATCCCCTGAATTCCAACAGGTGCATAACAAACTGACATTTTGCTATTTTCAATTAAAGTTATCACTGCTTCCTTTTTTGAATAGCATATTATTGTAAGTTTCCTGATCTATACTATCTTCATTTTTTCCTGTTTTTAACTAATGCTGCTGGAATGGCATTGCAAATTTCATAAAGGTCTTTTTATTAGGAGGTTAAGATGGATACTCAAGTGGTCTCTTTTCTAACGCTTAACGTTGTTAACAGGATCCAATTGCTTGTCCAGACTCATAATATTGTAGAACAATATATGATAAGGCTTATGAGTGTTCTGGATAACATTGTTATGAGCTTCACCATAAGTTTTTGTTGCAAAACTTGAAAATGTATCTAAGAAAAATTCAGCGTTTTGTTCTTCAGATGCATGCAGATTTTGAATATCCTGAAGTTTATGTGAGTTTCACCCCAAGGAATTTTGCTGGATTGATCACGCTATACATGCATTTGGCTCAGTAGGTTCTGTTTTTTTAGTTTACTTAGTGATGTAATGTGTTATCACCTAATCAATCCAAATGGCTGAATCTCCTTATTGGCTTTCATAGCTTGATAGGCGTTCAATTGTAGTTGTTAACCTAAAAATCTTCCTTCCAACATTTTATTAGGCATATTCTTTTACTGGTTCAAATGTACTCATCTGACAAAAGAGTTGTGATACAAGAATCTGTGCATGCTTGTTTTGGAAGCAAAATCAACAAGTTGTAGCTGTGAGTTTTTTTTGACATGTAGGTGTGTGATGATATACTTTACATCTTTTCTGATGTTAAACAGTTCATTATCATTTGATGGCATCTCACATATACAAACTTATTTAAATACACAGATTCCTTCAGTTGTCATGAAGGAGGGATGATCTTTTAACATACTACCCTATTGTTAAGATTTTGAAGTTCCCACATTACCCAAATTAATTAATTATATTACATTTTCTTGTTTAAAGGGGGATATATCCCACTAGTAGATGTGTGAGTTGTATATGTTTATATATAACTATTGTCCAAAATATTATCCTGAACAAATATTTAGCATTTCACTGGGTTTTATTCCGCTGGATCATTAATGCTTCGTTGAGGGTGATTCCTGACAATAAACACGCAATTGGGAAGTCAATTTTACTATTGATAACTTGATTAACTTGAAGGATTTGATCAGGTTTAGTTGTAGATCGACAAAGGGGTTTATTTGTTGCTGGGTGAGTAATGCCAGCTGTGTTAAAGCAACTTGCAAGGTAACCTTTTAGGGATCAAAATCTGCTATATATGGGTAAGAGTCCCATATCCTAAGAAGTCTGTTACCTAATAAGGGGAGCTCAATGAAGATTGAGAAAAGGCGTTGAGACACGTTCTTTGTCCAACCCAGTTGAGTTGCATTGAGATTCAGCAGAAGGCCCGCTAAAATTGATGAGGAAGATTATTGTTTTGTGCAACCCTGGATTAGTTACATCCGTGACAGACGCCATTTCCAAATGGAGTGATAACAGAAGAGGTAGGCGCCTAAGTAACTTATAAATTTCTAAAATTTTTCATAAAGCAGATAAAAAAGCATAAATACTTTTAAAGTTAAACTATTTTGCTCTTGAGATTAGAGTTTAGAAGGATAAGAAACCCTTTTTCTATCTTATTGTTATTTTCACAGACTCTGAGTGGCGATAAGGAAGAAGAACCTCTGAACTAATCTTAGGTTAAGTTCTACAAAAGTGACGAGAAGGACTGCTGAACTTGATCTGAGGTTAGATTCTACTGAAGAGAGAAAATTCCCTATCAATCTTCCATACCATTCAAGATTAGGATAAGCATTACTTAGCGTTAATTTAATAGCCATCTTGGCTATCAGATGCTCAACTAGAGTAATATCTTCATCCAGCTACTTCCCAATAATATTTATTATCAACAATATAAATTATGTACGCACAAAAGAACCTGTGCAGTTAAACTAAGGAATCTGAAGCGAGCTACTATTTAAAAAATAGTAGATTGCTTACAAAAAGTAAAAAATTGGCTCTCACTACAGGGGTAGTTGAGTAGCCACTAGATCCCAGTTTTAACATTTGGTGCTCACTACAGAAGGTAGTTAAGTTTTACCCAAATCAAATAAGAAGATTGTATCTCTTTGTCTCAATAAAAGATATTCAAACGCTTTGGGAAGAATTAGAAACTGTCAAAAAGAACTATTTCAACACGGTGACACAGGCTGAGTTCACTACAATAAAAGAATGAGTGACAATGGTTGAAGAGGAGATTTAGCAAGTTGGAAAAATCAACCATGACCACTGTGGAAAGATCAACTCCACGAAGTGCAAGGAGGGTGAACTAATCAAAAAAATATCTAAGAAGGCTGATCAAGAAGCAGGTCAATAAATGCTTATGCCGGATTACTGAAGATATAGCTAAATTATCAAAAAGAATAGAAGAGCTGGAGAATAACCAATGTGATTGTGAGCAATTGGAGGCGTAAGAAGCTGAAAATAACACGCACAAAACTCCAGTAAGGAAGATTCCACCACCTAGAAATATGCTTAGGTCACTTGGTGCATTTTTGGAAATGACCTCCAAAGTTACTCCTATGGTCAATAAGGTCATTGAGCAGGATTCTCTTGCCAGTAAAATCACAGGTCAATTTTGGAGTTCACTGAAATTACCCAAATTCCATCGTATTACTGCCCTTGCATTTTCCCAGCTATTTGAAGTGACAATGTTTTGATTCAGTGACTAAAAAAACGCAGTGACCATAATAAACTTCTTGAACACTAATTGTCTGAATCTGGTATTACCCCATATTAATGGGGACAATTGGTCTTATAAATGAGGCCAAGGAAGCCAATGTGATAGAATTTGGAAGCCCTACTCAGATGTATAATTGCAAGAAGGAACTTATGGAAATTCAATTCTGAAAACATGAGACTCAAGCAGCTTTCAGGGGCTGATTCTACCAGAAATCTCAGATCTTAGCCAGTGTAAAAGTGCCATCATATTTTAGTACATGAATTGAGATGCATGAGGCGCTACAACCCTAATGTGATTTGCACTGAACAATGGCTTCAGCACTAGTGACTCAGACTTCCAAATAAGATGGTGGATCATCTAAAAATATTAGGAGCAACCTTTGAAGCACCCACCAAGCTTTCAAAGTTATACAGATTTGATCCCAGAAAAATAAAAATTCGCCTAGGCGAATAATAAGCAAAAAATTGAATAATGACAGGAAACAAACATGAAGTACAAAAGTGAGTGGACAAGAAGCAGATATGCTGCCATCAATGTGAGAGACCTAGACATTTAGCCGCTCAACGTTGGAGCTTGAACCAAAGGAGAAAGTTGATTTAGTCCATGCAAAGGAGAAGGAAATCAGTCAAAAATTGGGATAGGGCCCACTGTCTAGATAAGGAACAATCTGGCACTGTGGACAAACCTGTTCCCCCATATATTGAACAAAGATATAGGTTTTTTGACCTGTTTGTAGATGATGAAACAACTGACCCGCTCTGCTATGTTTTTGATTTTGATGTGTTTGCCTTAACCCAAGCCAAAGTAAAAATGATCAACTCCAGAATCGTGAGGGAAGTGGCTCAATCATATGATTGTCAGATAGCGGACAAGTTTGGATCTACTGAGGACACAGAGAATTAATCAAGATGAGACTAGATGAGGCGAACATATCTCTCCCCATTAGCACAATCAAGGAATCATTCCCTGATATATAACCATTTATTCACACACCAATTTGACGAATGATGTTACTATCCACTCAGTTATTACATTATTACAATAATTTGAGTGTACCTATGTGGATATCATAGTCAACCAAGTGAGAGTACGGGCAATAATCAACAGTGAAGTCCCCAAAAACATCATTTTCGACCAAGTTGGTGAAATGAAGTAAGATTTCACATAATCTACATTACAAAAGAAATATGGAACATCCAGACCAGATATTGCATTTTCCTGTGGAGCCTACAGTGTGCTGCCACTCCAGTTTGCCTCACTTGTGGTATCAGCTCCTACCATGGTGTTGGCTAATCAGAATTATGACATACTTATTAGGACAAAATTCCTGCAAAAATATGAAGTAAAATGTGATTTTTGAGGAGAACATCCTAACCATTTTGAAAAGACCCTTCCCTGGAACATCAGAGGGAGGAGAAGCCTCGATGACAAATAAGAGAAATTTCTGTAAATTTGATGTGCATTAATGGCATCATTCCCATCCAGTACAAATTTTTGGACAAAAATGGAAGTAAATGCCGAAGTAGATCCTAAAAAATGGTGTGATACCATTGAGAATAAAAATGACGTATACTATACTATTGAGAATGTAAATAATCATCAACACTGGGTTAACGCTTTAAATCCTGAAACAATTATATGAAGAAGTCATTAGCCCATGGAGAAAGTCGAGCATCAAGCCATGGATAGCATCAGAGATATTTTGCTGGGACATTGAGAATGAAATGTGCTACTGGATAGTCTGGTAGAAAACCCAATGAAATAGAAAAATCATATCATCATGTTTTTACATTTAATTTTGATGGCAGAGATCAGAAAATTCCATGAATATAGAACGTTAACTGAGATGGGATTATCAGCAGATTTTGCCAAATGAGTTAACATTTTAGTCAATTAAGTCAGCTGGCTGAATTATCAAAGAAGCAAAAAGAAGATGTGCTCCAAGTATTTGAGAGCTATTGGGAGCATAAGCCCAAGATGACCTTGGCCTGGGATGCACAAAAAACTTGATCCTCAAGGTCAACATTGGGGATCACCACCTAATAAGGACGAACTTTGTAAGCTGGTCTAAAGATGCTAAAGCTGTGGTCATCAAAGAAATCAGCAAGCTAGTTGAGCATGGGCTCCTTGTTCTATAATCGAGTCCACTTTTGAGTCAAATTATATTTGTAAAAAATAAGGATGGATCAAATTAAGTAGTGATCAATTATCACCAATTAAAAAAATCACTAAAAATGATTCTTATCCATTGCCAAGGAACAGCGGCGTTCTCAATCGCTGAGGGGATGCTAAGTGCTTTTTGGCAATGGTCTTGATTTTAGGATATTGGAAAGCTGAATTGCTAAAGGAGGATCAAGAAAAATGTGCAATAATTCCCACACAGGGACTTTAACGTCTGACTCAGGTGCCCTAAGGATTGTAAAACGCGCTGGCAGCATTCCAGAGAGCAATGTACTATATCATCAGTGATTTAAAGCTAACATGTGTTTTAGTATGTCTGGATGATATCAAAGTATTCATCAAGACCTTCACGGACCACTTGGAGCACTTAGAAGAAGGGTTCAGAACCTGGTGATAGCAAACTTGGAAATCAAGCTGATAAAATTTAATTTCTAAAAGAAAGAGCTTGAGTAATTGGGTTTGTGAAAAATTCAAGCGGTTCAACCCCAGACTCAGAAAATTATAGCGTTAACTGCTGTTAATCTTAAAAAGCTTTCAGGATATCCAAGTACATATTGGGATGGTTAGCTACTATTGCTAATTCATAAAAATTTTGCTAGAATTGTGTAGCCATATTCCACTTATTAAAGGATCTGAAAAAATATTTGTGTAAAATGATGAGGCCAAGAGCCATTTGATGAGTTATGATAATTTTGATGACCAGTCCTGTCTTAAAATACTCAAATTTTTGATCAGTAATTCATCATCTAAACTGATGAATTATCAACAGGAATCATTGTAATTTTGAGTTAAGTAGATGAAGATGGGGAAGAAAATCCTTTGGCCTATGAGAGCAGAATGTACATTAGTGGTAAGAATTATACCAAGACATAGCGCAAATTCCTCATGGTGATTTATGCATGCAAACAATTCTGAAAAATACCCATAAAACAAATTATAGTGATGACTGACCACTCATCTTATAGCTGGTTTATAACCTGAAGGAACCTGAAGGGCTATTGGCCTGATGTGCTTTAGGATTCAATCCTACAATTTTAAAAAAAAATATACAGCTGGAGCAGTACATCAAAATGCTGACTGATTGTCGAGATTTCAGGCAGTCCAAATTGTCTATCATCAAGTGGTGAGTTATTACAGAGGATTATCAAAGTCAATATCGGGAATGAGTCCCAAAAAATCAAGGTGTACTAAAGAAAGTGATGGAAAACAATGAGAAGAAAAATGTCAATTATATAAAGTGATTGTTGGAAAACGGTTATTATTCACAAATAAGTCAGAATTAGTGAAAATTATCCAATCCACAAATAAAGTCGTTAGCCATGGTGGCCTAAGAAAAATCATGGATCATATTTTCTAGTATCACTACTGGGAATTGATCAACTATGATGTCACCAACTACCTGGCCTGTTGCGTGGAATGCCAACTCCACAAGCTTCATAAGAAAAAAACAGTATAATGGCTAGTATGCACAGGGTTTTCATGGCACATAGTGTCAATAGACATAATGAGACACTTGAGTATCAGTACAAGAGGAGCGAAATACATCATAATGGCAATATACTATCTGAAAAGGTGGGGTAGAAACTAAATCCTTGAGAAAAGTGGATGCTACAAGCACAGCGAGATTCATCCTGAACCAAGTGGTGTACTAGCATGGATGACTGCAAGTTTTGTTGAGCAACGATGGGTTTAAATTTTACCTTCTATGTGATCTCAAGGCTGAATGAACTGATGGGAATCTGAGGAGTGGTATCCATTCCATATTGGATGGAAACAAATGGAGTGGTAGAACAAGTTAATAGAAAGTTATCTGAAATGCTAGTGAAATTAGTCACAGGGTAAACCTCCGCCTGGGGAACAGACATAGGTTTGGTTACCTTTGCCTATAATATAAGTCATCATATGTTGACAGAAAATTGCTCTTTAGTACTATATGGACGAAGGCAGTATTTTACACCAATTTTATTCTGCTGTTAACCATAATCAGGGATGAGTACTGAGCAATACCCAAACTGACTGGCAATCATCATGATCAAACTGAAATCACAGGCAATAAACAACTCTGAAGAAAAAGGTTAAAGAAAAGATGACAGATGATAGGAACCCACCAGAAATACAATAGTACCATGTGAGTGATAGTGTAGCCTATTATGACCCATGGTTTTGAAAAAAGAAATAAACAGGATTCTTTGTGGTTGGGTCCATATGTGGTAATTGCCAAGTCACTGACTGATGCCTATATGATAAGAACCTCATGTATGGTCATATAGTGAACTGGGGGCATAATAGCTATATTGAGTATTAGATCTAAGGGAGTAATATGTTGAAAAGTTCCCAATGGACATTGACTTACTAAAAATAGGTTAAATTTGGTGTTGGTTAAGTCCCAGGAGGGGACTTCTGAACTATAATAGGTGGTTAAGTCTTAAAAATAGACATCTGAACCATGATAGCTGGTTAAGTAAAAAACAAGCCCCTGAGCCAGTATATGGGAAATAAAAAGAGAGCTTCTGAGCCTACTCAAAGCTTTAGTACTATTGCAAAAAAGAAAAAAACATCACAAGGAAAAAAATAAAAATAAAAGCAAAAAATCATAAATAAAAAATATATAAAAGGATAAAAATGCAGAAATTTTTTTATATACTGTTTTTATTGGTCATCATCAAAAGCATATGGGTATGTTCTCTTATGTTATTGATAGGACCAACTCAGGTTAAAACTGGGTCCACTGAGAGTAGTTTCAAGGTTCTGGAAGAGCATATTGGCAGAATCAGGATGGGTTGAAATGGATTCTCCGGAATTAGTCCTAAGAGATGAAGCCCAGCCTGGGGGATTATAGGGAACAAGGAATTAAAGCCGCCCAAGAAGATCTATTGATGATAAAGTGTCATATAACTCCAACTTGGGGAAAACAGGCTTTCCAGACCCTTTGTTGGCAAAAAACCCTAATTGTGCAGGCATGGCATGGCTGTAGGAACTGCGCTTTAAAGAGGTGACAGCAAGGACATGGAATGGAAACACCCTAAGAAGAAGGATTATCTAAAGATAATTAGCAAGGAAGGAAATGTACTGCAAGAACTCCAATTTAATCAGGCTGGTGGACCTAGTCAGAATCAAAGCGACATATGCTTTCAGAAAATCTTCATTGCTGGATAATCTGGTCAAGCGGGAAATGTGTTGGGATTTTCAAGTGCCCACATTACCCAGATTAATCAATTATAATACATTGCTTGTCCACTAGGAATTTATCCCAATAGTGGAAGTGGGAGCTATCAATTATATTACATACTTTATTTTTAGAGTAATATTCACTATATGTATATTACCAACGCACCAGTTATGATCTGCTGTATTGTTATTATTTCATTGTAGGTGATCCATGACAATAAAAAAAATCAGGTTGTCAATTTTACTTTTGATAACTTAATTAACTTATATGATTCAATCAGGTTTATTTGCTGATTGACTAAGGGGTTTTGAGTTTCTGGGTGAGTAATGCCGCCTGAATAAAGTAACTTGTGAGTTAACCTTTTAAGGATCACAAATTGCTGTTTATGGGTAATAGCCCCATTATCTAAGCAGGTTGTTACCTAATAAGGGTGACTCAATGAGGGTTGAGCAAAGGCGTTGGTACACGTTCTTTGTTTCAACCAAGAAGAGTCACATTTAGAGTCAGAGTGAGAATCCGTTTAAAACTGATGAGTAATATTATCGTTTTGTGTGACTCTAGATTACTTACATCTGTGACAGCCGCCATTTACAAATGGGGTGATAACAGAAGAATTGCTCGCCAAATTCCCTTATAGTTTTCTAGGGTTTTACTAAAGCAAAAAAGAAAAGCTTAATTACTTCTAAATTTTAGCCTATTTTGCTCTTGAGATTAAAGTTTTAGAAGTATAAGAAATCCTTTGTCTATCTTATTTTTATCTTTACAGACTCTGAGTGGCGATAAGGAAGAAGATCCTCTGAACTAATCTTAGGTTAAGTTCTACAGAAGTGACGATAAGAACTGCTGAAACTGATCTGAGGTTAAATCCTACTGAAGAGGGAAGAAGTCCTATCAATATTCTGGACCATTCAAGGTTAGGACAAGAACCAGTTTAGCGTTGGACCTAATAACCATCTTGTCTATCAGAAGCTCAGCTAGAGTAATAGTCTTCATACTATTACTGGTCAATATAGTCATTATCAATAATTAAAAAATGCACATACAAAAGAACATATGCAGTTAAACAAAAAGAGCTGTAATGAGCTTTTATCTGAAAAAGTAACCGAATCCCAAAAGTTTAAAAATTGGTGCTCACTACAGGGGTAGGTGAGTATCCATTAGCTCTCAGTTTCAACAGAAGTAAATATAAAGTAAGGTTTTAGATTTAATTTATTGTTATTATATCAATATATGCTTTTACCAAAGTAGGTATTTTTTATTTTAGAAAAGACCACTTTTAATAAGGTAAAGATAACTAAGCTTATGATAATCATAAGCATTGTGAGATCTGATTAAAAGTGCCACATTAACGCTTTCTTTATCCTTTTAAACTAATAAGGTATATTTTGAACTTGAGTGTTTATGAAGTTCAATAAACCTAAGTTAGTTCATCAAATTATAAAATGGGACAATGTCAACCTTTGATTGTGTCAAATTATAGACACATTACAGAATTTTTCTATTCTGGATTTAATTGGAGGTACGCCACCAGAGGATAAACAAGACTGAAGTTCAAAGAGCAATAAAAAGTAAAACCACACATTGAAATGATTTAAACCACCAAAAACAAATGGACAAAATACACAAAATGATAACATAACCAACCAGGTGGGACTTCAGCGAACTGCTTATACCACCATGATGGATGGAGGAGGGGGAATCTGTGGCTCATCCTCAGCAGCGTCTTCCCCAAGAGCAGGTCACACGCTAAAGAGGAGAGCAAGGGTGTTGGGGCGTTGACAGTATGTTGTTTAATACCTTGATGAATGGGGTACTTGAAAAAAAGCCAGCATGAAGAGTGGACGAGACATAAGCGGACAAGGCGGTTTCTGCTTTAACGTGGGTATCAAGGAGACTTATGAATGTGTTTATACTAGTGCGGGTAATCTTGGCCTTGGGATTCCGCACAACCACAGCCACATTCAGCCCAGCTTTTGTGGCATCTTTGTGATATCAGATCAGCGCATTTTTAGTAGGTTTATTGAGGGTAGGGAGTATAATGGGAGTAGGGATCCCACCTGTGAGCATCGCCACTGACTTGGCAACAGCTTTGCGTAGGGGGCAACAATCTTGTTTGGCAGATGCTTAATAGCCAGCTGGTGATCACCGCGGAATGGTTCAGCGTTTGGCTGTGGGGCAATGTAAGCAAGGGGGGAACTTGGCGTCATATTCATAACTGAGAAACCGCTTAACTTGTAAAGTGGTTTTCTCAAAAGGAATTACCTAGTTTGTCAATTTCAGCCAATAAATCCCAAGGGTTCTGGTTAATTGAATCAGGGTATTGGCATACAATTAAGGACTAGTTGGTCCAGGGAAAACATGTATGTGAACCAATGTCCAAACCATTAAAATTCAAATTATCATAAAGAATAAACGCCTTAGTACTAGCGCTGTAAATTTTATAAAGGTAAAAACTTTGATATAACCAATTTAACTAATGATCTATGCTAAGCTTTATAACATTTAAGCAAATAAATTATAATTCCAGATACTATATTAGCCATTAGTTTTTACTTGAAGTTTGACTAGTTCATACTACTTAGTAAAGCAATAGTAACTCTGTGAGACAGAATTAGTACATCTTGTAACCAGAAGACAGTATTTTAGTACATATGACATTGATAGCTACTTTTATATATTCTGTAAGTTCAATATGACATAAAATGAGTCATATATTAAATAAGTAATTTCTAAACAACACGAGCATAATGTAACGGGTGGGTTCGCGCCAATATGAAACAAATGAATTGGGCAGTAAGAGCCATGTTGCTGACCATAATAGGGACAGGCCTGCAGAAGCCCACCCCCAAACCTGACCACCATGCCTCGTCATTGCCATATATTCTTGCACCACTGTTCCCACGACGCTGCACATCAAAAGCAAGGTCTGAGACAAGGAAAGGGCCAAGAATGATGCCAATGCCACACTGAGCTCACTGGTTGGGCTCATGGTTTTGATTTTAAATTTTGATCTTAAATCTTAATTTATATAAAATGGATAATATTTCTTATCAGAAAGAAAAATTTCCCTTATTCAATTTTTAATTTTTTTTAAAAGATGCAACTGCTCTAAAAGGCTGTGACATCCTCCCCTAAACAGCGCTCTGTTAGTATGGAATAAGCTCCTCCTTGTCTAAGCTCTTTTGAGCACCGCCCAACACATCGTTTGCAAAGATTCTTCATCCCACCAGATCACCATCCACGCCGTGAACAAGCCCAATGTCATTCCGCAGGTGCAATTTGGGTTTGGGATGGCAAATTTTACCAGCTCCAACCTTCACAAGTTCAAGGCTCCTTGAATCAGGGCCACTTTCAGATTGAACACTACCTGATCCAAAGAATGTATGGATCAGGTGCCTCCTGATCCATTACACATAACTAGTAATCATTATAGTCCTCAAAACTTTTATAATTTCTATTAAGATGTTTTTAAGATATATTTTTTAGTAATATAAAAGCTATAGCAAAAGATAAGGTCACACATTATTTTAACATAAAAAGGATATGTTGTACTATAACAAAAAAACTAATTTTGTGCGGTGAGCTTTGAGGTATGTAAAAGCTTATCTGCAACATACAAATTTACTTTAGATGAACAGATATGGGTTTCCCAGACTTAGGATAAACACAATTTAAAAAAAATAACAGATATTAGATAAGTTTAGCTTTTATGAGCTGGTATTGTATATTGATGTTGTACTTGTGGGAGCAGATCATTTGAAAGCAGTTCCTTAAAAGCTTGCTATCAGGACAAATAAGGTTGAATAAACAGAACTTTGCTAAATAAAAGCCAGAAGTTCCAAGCAAGCGAATGAGTGATTGGAACTTGGCTAGAAAGAAGCCAGAGGTTCCAGGAGATATATAATTTATATAGAAATTTAACCACACTGGTTCAGAGGTCCCAACATCAAGATTTAATAAAGACCTCTTAATTAAAAGTAAAAATGTAAAGTTATGTTATTAGGCAGAATGCCTAGCACTTTTTTAGTGCTAGGAAAGATAATGGCTAAGCTTAAGTAATGAGATAAGGAGAAATCATATGAGATTTTTGGATAATAAGTTGTTATAAGAAATTTATATCAATTATATTTGTCTTGAACTTACTATTATTAATTGAGATCCTTCAATGCTATTAACATATAGCTAATAATGATTTTGGGCCTTTAGACCAATAAAGCATCTATCAATAAATTGATAATATAGTTAATGAATATTTTAGGGCCTTTGACTTAACAGACCTCAAAGTTTATAAAATAACAATAATCGATTTAAATTAGCAAAAATAAAAATTGTAAACGCTTAGGAAACCCAAGTAAAGCTTCACTCTACTAGGGCAAATACTGACAATTACTTTCAAATGATACTTTAAATAGTTATCAATGATGTCCACGACCCTATAGACTATAAGTTAGCTTTTTGAAAGCAATGTTCAGTCTTAAAGACATTCTTTAAATCATTAGACTTAATTTATAGCTTAGATAGATCAAAGTCCCTTCTCCCTAGGCTAGCTATTAACTTCTTTGTAGCTTTTGTTAAGATTACATATGCATAGAGGTATGAACATCTCATCTATCCTTAACACTTATTTGTCTATAGGTATATTTATTCATTTTGAATACAATATATTGTTTTTAGCTCTTATTGTAAGCTAGATTACTTGAAATTAGATTATTATTTTAGTTCTCAATAAGTATCTTTAGTCTTATGTTTTAATGATTATTGTTTATCAACCACAACTTCTGCTTTTTTTTAAAATAAGTAAATTACAAGTTGTTCTAAAAACCATTGTATATGTTATATATATGATATAAATTTACTTCTACCTCTAAAGTGATATGCAATGATAGCCTCTGTCATCATTTTCTAATTAACCTTTATCAACTATCCCTTATCTTAACATTTACTGACCTGAGTAAGAGGCTATAAATCCCTTAGTATTTAAATGTACAGGAATGATAATATAGTATGCTAAGATGTTACCATAAGTTATTGCAATGTTGTCATATAGCAAGTACACATGTGATTATACATGACAGGCATGTATATCTACTAAACCTAGTAACAAATAATTAACAATAAAGCTTTATATGAAAGTAGAGACCAGTATCAGATAATCATAGTTAATCATACCTAATTAAGATACTACCTACCATTAAATTCCAGATATGCTAAAATTTGGTGCATAAAAGTATAAAAAATAATATTTAACAAGTGAATGAATGCAATAGCACACACGCCCTTATGAGGTAACATAGAACCAATGGCTAAGTGTTGTTAATCAGAGTTTTTACTCATGTTATACTAAGACTTGTTGTATATAATTATCATAGTATACTAATTGTATCTTTACACTTCTGACCAGTAGACATTCTTTTAAGACACCTAATTTCAAGTTAAAAGACATAAGTCTTAAGTTTTACTTTTTTATGTAGTAAGACTATACAAAAACTATAGCCTTTACCTTTGGGAGATATGCTCATTATAATCACATCTCTTGTCAAAAAGTAAATACTTAACATCTTTAATTATCAGATATCTTGTCATAATAATTTTAAACTCTAAACCCATGGAAGACTTTGAACTGTTTTAAGTGTTAGTAATGAAACATAATATGTAAGCACATGAAATCTTTAGCTTAAAATTCTGGTATAGTAATGATTTAATGCTTACATTGTAAATAGTTGCCATTAAGTGTATGCGTGATAAAAACAAAGTCTAACTGGTTAGAATGATCATGCATCAAACATTTTCATATTTTTGTTCATAATGACGCAATGTGGAATGGTTACACATCTATAGCTACTTAGTGTCATATCTCAATATAAAATAAGCCTATTGAACAAAATGTCTTTAGATAAATAACAGTCATGTGGGGACCATCTAGTACTAAAAAAATAATAGTCATGTGCATGTTATGCTTATGTAACATTGTGAAATGTACCATTACTATAAAAAGAGGATAGTTTTTTAACCTTACACCTGAGTTCGTTGAAAAAACTTTTTAGCTTAATGATTGTCGCTTGCTCACTATATTAATTGAAGCCTACTTTTTTAATCTACCATATATAACAAAAAAGTTATAGTTTAAAACAGCTAGGAGTGTCACAACTTTATTGCCTATCACATTTAAACTATAATACTACATATATTTTATAAAACTTTAGATTATGGGATCATTTTTTAAAACAAATATAATGGTATAAGTATGTTGTAACATGGAAGTTTAATGACATTGGTCTCAAACAAGGATGAGAGATGGAAGCCTACAGGAAGTGACCAATAATAAGTAAAGGTAATTTCCAGAGAGAAGGAAACTTGCTGCCATTTGAAAGGGAAATTTGAAGAGGGGCAAATTCAATTATTTTTAAATACTAACCAAGGCTCACATTGTGGCGAGATGACAGTTTAATAATAAGGTCAATGTAAGTTTGGTAAAAATTACTATATATGAACATGGTTATATTGTATAAAAAGTACCTGAAAATAGGTAAAACCATTTTTTGAGGTTTCTTTTTTTGGACCATTTAGCACTAGAGTAGCCCTCTTAAAAATTAAGTTCCAAAGTTTTGCCCAATAAGGGTGAAGCTTTGATTTTGGCCTTTTTATTTAATCATTTATTAAAGCAATCTCAACTTATATATATTATCTAGTTTTTTTCAATCAATGCTTAAATGGGCCTAAGGCTCAAATCATTATTATCTTTTGATTTACATAGCAATGAACAATCAATAACGCCAAGTCTACACACAAATGAATTTGTGATAACTTGCCTATCTAATAATTTCATCAACTTACATTATTAACTGGACAAGCCATGATAAAGATTTGTTTGCCTCAGTTGCTTAAACTACTAACCTCACATCTAATGTGCTTTGCTACCTTTTGTCTTTCTAATAACAGATAATGGAAACCATTAAACTGGCATGAGATTAAATTTACACTAAGATGAATTTTGATCTATCTCTACTCTAAAACCTAAAAAGGTAAATGAGGTGGGTCGACCTTAAGACAGATATAAAATACCAAGCTATTTCCTGTGCTGGTTTTATACATGTATAAATCAAAACCTGACCCAAAGTGGAGCAGAAACCAACCCGCTATGCTATCCACTCCACTTCGTTCTAAAACCTAGACTGTGACATTATTCAATACATTCCTGACACCTACTTCCAGCTTTACATGTAAAATAAGCTTATTATTCAACATATTTTTGACCCTTTTTTATTACTATAATTAGTAATAGCATTTTATTGATAAATAACTTTACCTATACTTTTATTTTTTTATCAAAAAGTTCTCATAAGATTATTGACCTCTCATTTAGTAATTAAATCTCGTTATAAAAAGATCAAGCCAGCAACAGTTATCCTGACTTTAGTGAGCTTTGAAGAATGCCATAAAAGTGTATTGCATCACTGACAACAAGGATGGTAACTTGACTATGATTCATATTAAAAAAATGTGGGCACCTAATGATTGTTTTTGTTAAAAGGATGCGTTTTAAGGAAATATAAAAGTTTTTTACAGCAACAGGACTTTTACACATGCTCAGATGCTATCAACCGTATTGAAGCATCTCTTAAGCTCACTTAGACTCCACTTAACTTCTATTTAAAAGTTAGCTTAGTTAATTATTCTTGTATTTAGTTTTGTTAGCACCAAAGTAAGCAATAACAAGTAATACCTTAAAATTAATAACTCTGATATTAAAAGATAAATAAGGAACAATATAGTAGAAGTGGCGAATTTATGTTTAAATAGTTGTATTAATAAAATTTTATGATTTGTTAATTGCATGTCAGTGATAGATTTTATCTTCTTTTCAGTTTTAGGCTCTGCGGCCTCAATATCGATGATCCTTTTAGACATTCTTGGTCTAGATCTAAAATTATATTAGGTAACTCATGGTTTAAGTACTGTACTACTTTGATGTCCAATAATTTTAGTTAAAACTTTCAGCTTTCATTGCTGTTATGGTGCCCCTAATGGTCTCCTGAAATAGGTGATTACTCATTTTGGTTGTTTCGTTTCACCTTGTGAAGATTATGCTTATCTAGTTTATATGGAATATCATCAATTTGGCTATCATCAGTTGCATAGTTGGGGTTTATCCATCATTTGTAAATATTAAATTATTCTGTATTATCTGGTGTATAAAAGGGGATTTCATCCTTGCATCATCACCATCTGTCATCAAGTTGTTTCTCTTTGCTGGCTATAAAAAGGAATAAGTACTAGTACTTACAAGTTATCTTATTTTTCCATATCATTTCTCATAAATTTGTAGATTTTTCAGGATGTCTTATCAAAGGGCGAGATTTTTCCTTTCAATTGAGTATATATCAACATCCCCTCCAAAAGACAAGACCTAAAGACTTTAGGTGTTTTATGTGGACTCAGTAAAAAGTATGTCCAAGTTTTATTATTCTTAAAATGAATACTCAGTTCCTCATCTCATGATCACAGTTTCATATCCTATCCAGTCAGCCTGTAACTTCTAGTTGTCCTTCATGCATATGGTAGAACCTGACTTTCTGTCCTACCTTAAAAATGGTTAACCTAATTTAGATCACTATCACTGGTACACTCCTTTAGTAGATCATCAATATCACTGTTAAATTGGAGGTAAATGTTGACCAATTTCTCTAAAACTTATCCTGGTAGCTTCCAGGGGGTATACATTTCCTACCCGTGTCCATAATCAGTGCTAACAAGCTGAGTTACGCGGCTTCATTTCTTTAAAAGTGCCTATAAAGGTAAAAACTAGTAATTCTGTGGCAGCCTAACCAGTAAACAAATAAGGCTGATGAATAAATGTCTTTTTTGTAAGTTTAGTAATTAAAAACACCTTAGCTATATTCTAAAATCCCCGTTAACTTTTTATACATACATTTCTAGAGTGAGTACAAGGTGTGGTGAAATTCTATTCTTAACCATTTGATCCATAAGATGTCTCGCTACTTATGATATAAAGTTTCATTCATTGCCAGATAGCAGCACTTGAGTAGATCCATGGCGTAAACTTACTTTATACTTTTCAGTAACTATTGATGTAAATGGTTTGACTGTAATTGCTTCCATACGCTTGTGGAGTGATTTTGGCTACAATAATAAAAAGATTCCTCTTGATGACTTTGGAATTTGTCCTACAACGTTGATGGACATGGTATAAAATAATTCAATAGGAGGGAAATATTGTAATTCAAAGATCTTTTAAATAAGATTACTATAAACATTCATCTCAGAATTTCAGTGCCTCGCTTATATGATCCAACATTGCTTCCCAGTATACAAATCCTTCAGGTAGTAATAGGGTTTTTGTAGCCTTCTGTAGAAAACTTGGTGTCCTTCCATGTTGATATACAAACGATTACTTGCTTCACACATATGTGACCATTTGCATGAGTAAACCTCAAATTTTCAGCTCTGACCTTATTGACTTTAAGTAGTTTAAAAAAGAATTTACTGCATCATCCTCATCTTTCCATCTAGTTTCTGGATTCTAATTAGTTCATAGTTCTTTTTTGCTTTATGGTATTGTGAATGGAAGATTAATAATTGTGACAGGCCACTGCATCCAAGTGCTTTTATCCACTTGGTGTAGAATCTCAGTATGACTAAGCTCGTAGATGAACTTCCCATCTTTATAGGCGCCCATGTGGATCCTTCATGTCAATTAATCATATCAAGGAGGCATGATTAGTGGTAATCCTAAATGCACATCAAAAAGTTAAAGTGTAAAGGTTGAGCAGCTCTTATAACAGATAATCACTCACGTTTGGGGACTTTATAGTTGCGTTTAGCCCTGGTAAACGTGTTTAGAAATATTTCATAGAATGATCCAGGTCAACTTCAATAAACTATGCTAATAGGGCCCCATAACTACATTACTGGCAACAGAGTAGAGGTAAAATGAATTCGTTAAGTTAAAAGAAATAGTTTAGTTCTTCCATTAGAAGTTGTTTGGATTGATAAAGGCATCATCTTGATTATACCAATATGAATTATATTCCTTTAATAACTGGTGTGTAAGAGGTTTTTCAATGTCTTTGTCGCGAAATTGACCTTGGGCTCTGCTAGTGTGCCAGGCCAACCAGTATGAAGACTGGCGGCCCTTTGCTATTTCGCCTTCATTGGCGTACCAACTCCTACAAGTCCTGCATCCAACCCACCAACTAACCACCAACGGCTTCACCTTTAGCCCCAGGCGTCCTTGGCGTGTGCCCCGGCAAGTCCTGCCCCCTTCCTGGGCGGCTCAGGCTCTTGCGCTGCCCCACCCTCGTGACCCTTCACCAACCCATCTGGGCATGCCCCAGCAAGTCCTGCCCCCTTCCTGGGCATCTATGGCACCTCCTGCACTGCACCCCGCTAGGGTTGTTGGCTATGCTACTCATCCGCTGGTAGCCAGCTGGCCAGGTTCCCGCTGGTTCCTCATAGAGAGGAGGTATGGGAGCTGGCAGCGCTGGCCACTCCAGGCGTGATCACCCTCGCCTATAAGGGATTTCCTATACCACCTTCCCCACTCTAGTTGCACTAAGCTACTTCAAATAAACAGTAAAGCTGTCAAACGAGAGATGTTTATTAGGAGGGAATGAAAGACTATTTATAACACTTTCAGGGCTACTGCGCCCAAGTGCTCTTTGGCCAATCATCTGCTAAAAATCTCATCAGCCTCTTGATCCAAAACTCTATCAGATCATAAACTATTCTCTCATACTTCATAGCGATTCCCTATTAGATCTGCTCATCTGATCACCAAATTAATATTAGATCAATCCATCCTCAGCATAAGTCACTGGTCAGTCATATATAAACTTGCAAATAAATAGGAATTTGAGCATCCTCAGCATGAGTCGTCGGTGCTCTAAATTATTTAGTGAAACCATTTTGGACAATTTGTAATGGATTCATCAGCTTTCCTCTGGAAACTCCCACAATGATCTTTGGATGGCATTTCAGCAGCAAATGAAGCTTCCGCCAAACCTAAACTCAATTAAACATATAACATTAAATAGTATCAAACTAGGCGATTGGCTGGCAATTACACCTGACTAACCAAAACCTATAATTCAGATACTTATTGGAAGGATTCATATAGTTAAAATCCTGACAGTCTTTAAAGTTTATTTTTAAGGAAAATAGTATCTTATTACATTAAGAAACACTTAGTAGTCTCTCATGCATTTTTGCGAGCTCATTTTGACTTTAGTTTCAATCTTGCCTTGGAGTGTGATGCCTCTTGTGTTCCATTTTGCGTCCAAAAAAATTAAGCTGACTCGCTATAAAAAGCATTTCCTGTGCTTTAAAATGTAAAAATCTTTTATAACAAAGTTGAAAAATTCTATCAAGTGCTTAAGGTGCTATTTAAATGTTCTACTGGATATGGTAATATTTTCCAAGTATATAAGCAAATTGACATCTTAAATACACCAATACCTAATTCATAACTCCTTGGAACATAGCTGGGGCGCTGCTTAAGCCCTGTGGCATACGTGTTGGTTCTAAAGCACCTGAATGGCAATGAGCGCGCACTTTTCCTGATCTTCTGGTAATAATTATATCTTCCATTATCCATTGATTCTTAAATTTAAATATTTATCATGAGGCCCTAATCATTTTAAAGCATCATCAATGCGCGGCAAAAGGTCTAATTTTTTTGGTCAGGTCTTTCAGTCTAACATAATCCATGACAATTTTTTGGGTATTATCTTTCCTTTTTGTTAGTAAATGGGTGACATCTAATGACTCTTAAATGGTCTTATCAGCCCAACATTTAAAATTATTATAAATTTTTGAATTTTTCTTCTCTTCACACTTAAACTGTTAGTAGGGTTAGACCTGATAGGTTTGGTGGTTTCAATACAATACTATGGACTCTTTCCATGCACAGTCAATAGTTGATGGATCCAGTACTATTTAAGTCTTCATATTGACCCAGGAGTTAATGAGGCTCACGCTCTTCTTATTCGATTAACTCTAGCAACCCAATCTTATTAATGCTAGCTGTCATGTGGAATGATTTAGTGTCAACATTTTGAATCAACTTTACCATCACCATTTGAACTTCTTGGCTTGTACTGGGGTTTCAGTTATGTTTCCAAGCGGAAATTTGACTTACCCTAGGAAAGCTGGATTTATAGAGCCCTGGAATCACTCTTGACTCTTGATCTCTGAATTTTTCAGGAAAGTATCATGAGCATTATTAGTTTTGGTATATACACACGGATTTTAACAGTAAAAATTTTCTTCTGTTCTCCAGGAAGAAGTTCAATTAATCATTGCCATACAAGGTATGTCCTGACTGAGATTCAACGGTGAGAGGTAATTCATTATTTCCTTTGTCTTCAACATATAATAAACTTAGTAAATTCATGCTTAGTCTTGAATAAGCACTTTGGTTCTTTCTACTCCTTTTTTCCTCATCCTGGAATACTAGCAGTACTTGATAATTAAGAGGACTGACTGAAAATTTGTTGATGTCATATGTTCCTTAAATTTGCTAGAGATTGTATTCCTATGAGGTATTATGGTCATCAGAAGGGATCACAGCTGGAGCAGACAAGACTAAAATAAAATTGTAAATGCAAAACTGAATATGCTCCAAATGCTTTGATTGATTTAGGCCAGAAGTCATAAAATTTCCTTAGTAGACAATGCCTAGTGCAAAATTCAAAATCTTTATGAATTTTGATGAGATTATATTAACAGATGCCCTGGTGAAAAATTGTAAGTACCTTGTCCTTGTTTATTGTGACTACAACTTTTAAATACTTTTCTAATCGGCATTACTGCGGTAAGAATTCACTCACAGTATGACTGAATCCTCCTAACTCTTTATGGAGAGCGAGACTCCTTATAAGACTCAGTTTATACGGCATCCCTTTGTGAGATCTTCTTAAAAGCAGTGTGACTAACTTTTTACCATATGCTACAGTCCAAAAAATCTGAGTTACCTTTGTAGTTTGGGCTAAGTAAGTTTTCTTTGAGTTCAAAATTTGTTTGTTTTTAGACGCAGATTATTAGGGACAGTCACTTCATTTAAGGCTCATATTACATATCATATTAAATTAATCTTTAATTATTCTTGTCACTGCCAATTACATTAGCGTGATTACTTATAATTGAATGATCAAACTGTTTAGTCTTAAAGTTCACTCTTTTTATTATTCTAATTTAAAAGTACAGAAAAGTTTTCTTATTGCTGGTAATTTTTGCACTTAAACTTAATGAGTACTTTTATTTGACATAGTGATATACTCTCTCTTCAAGTTTATAACTATGTCTCTTGGTCATTTTGATAGCTTTTTGTTCAGTTTGGCGCTGTTGGAGTCCCTGCTATCTAGGTTCACTCTTATAGGCGGCTTTATTATCAATATGAGCCTCTTTAATGGCCTTCAGCGAGTTTGTGGGTTTATGGCAAAGGTCATATGCATAATGGTTGTGGATGCATTCCAATGAACTTGTGTTGTATGATTTTTTTTACTAATCTCAGATTATTAAATTTCAATTTTCTTACACATTAATGAGTAACATATTTTCCAAGAACTCATGCAATTAATTGCAAATGTATAACATTATCTGCCCACACATTCATCCTAAGTAATTGTAAAATTATTACAAGTATTTATTATCCCTTCATTAGTTCCTTCAAAAAAGGTATATTGTACCCAGTGTACCTGGTATACCATTTTTGCTCCAATTTACTCTTAATTTCAGGATATCATTGTTTAAATTCTGAAAGATTACTATCTCATATCATCCCAATAAAGAATTTCTGTTTAACTTAGTTATTTTCTAGTACTTGGACATAGTTTCTGGAGTAGGGGTAAAAATACTAGGAAACATAGGAATAAGACAATTATTAGTTCTTCTACAAAGTATTCTATGGATTGAAGACTTTTGATAGACACAGGCAAAAAGGCAAGGAAAGATTGAGATTTCTTTTAAGAACTCAACTTGCGCACTATTGTGCGTGGGCTATGCACATCATGGTGCTCACTACATGGGACTCCAATCAAGTTTTTCAACTCTAAAAAATTATTTACTGAGAAATGAATCCTACTAAGGGAAGAAGGTGAAGATAACAACTTTCCAATTATGGTTTACATCTTTTCTTTAAGATCCTCTCAGTTAACCTTATCTGAAATTCCATAAAATTATTTTAGCCATATAGAAAAACTCTTATACTTTTACTGGTGAACAGATCTAACAAATAGAACAGATGTTATTGCGCGCATTCCAACTATTTGTTAAAAAGCGTTGACCTCGTTCCTTCCCTGTTTAATTGACAGAACAAATAAAAAAAATCATGCTGCATTATAAGATATACCACATGATGAACTAAAATCACATGATAAAACTCCTCACCAATGTCAATCACCTAATATAATTGACCATTAGGTGCCTCCAACCTCTACTACAAAATCTTTTGGATGACTATTGTTCAGCATCACCCATTGATAATAGTTTATATACCAAAACTAACAGAATTTATATGACTCAAAAAACTTACACAAAGCATGAACTCTATTTATAAAGGTTTAATATGCAGCTATTGTAATTTAAAGTAAGTCTCATGAAGTTTCAGAAGGGAAAGCTCCAGAGACAAAGAAGCCAAAATAGTAAACAAGATCTAGGACAGGAAGATATGTACTAGATAATCTCTAATATGTTTCCAGATAAACTTCTGAGTTAAAATACACAAAACTAATTCACAAAAGGGGAAAAGAGACTATGGGAAATTAATGATTTATGTAATTCCATAGTGGACGTGCACAAAAATAGCATACCACATATTATTTGCAATAGCCAAAGCTTTGGATTTTGAATTACGTTATAAGCCCAAGTGAGGCATAATTGTAAACATAAGCTGACCATCTTAGGAAAGATTATTAGTCAAGTTCATATATATATAAAGTGGCCAAAATTAATATGTTTTGTTATGAGATAACCTCTATCTTTAGGGGTTGAATAATACTATTTTTTTGAAGCAAAAGTCATAGCACCAAGGCCTTAGAATTGTAGGCGAGATTTTAAAGCCAATTATATATTAAAACATGATATGTGTTAGTTATTTTTATGCTTTTTTAACGAGATCAAGATTTTTCAAATTTGACCAAACTTAATTAACTTGTATATAGTAATTTTAGGATCCTTGGGACTAATTTGTCTGAATGATCAATTGTATTGGCGTAAAGTGATTCAGTCCTGACAGGAAGACTTATAATCATTTCCTCAGAATGACATTAGAGGTCGCAGGTATCTTTGAGCTCTCTTTTCTCTTAAATCATGAGTTTTGCTAAACACAGAATTAGATGGGCAGTCAAGGACAGGCAAAATGTCACTATCTGTAACATCAACCTCTACCATTGGATGGTGTACCACTCCACCAGTGGCGATATAGGCCAGGGAAAAGTTTTTATGGGGATGTACAACTTTATATCTGCAAGCAAGGCTTAGGAGCTGGGACCTACATCTTCATACAACCTTCATAGAAGTCGTGGATCAACTCTTGGGCATTGTAACAGCCTCTGTGAAACACCCAGTTGTTAGCAGTTTTGTCATAAACCTTCAAGGACGTCATATACTGAAGGCAACTTCGTGATAGGTGAGAGACAATAATCACATCAACTTAAAATTTCAGTTCACTGTTACAGCAACTGTTTTTAGGCGATAAGGCATAGGGGTGTCATAAGAGTTAAAAAACTTGAGATCTATCTGAAAACTTTTATGGACGGGGTATTTCTACTTGATAATTTGTTAGGCCAACCTTAAATACGATATGGAATGAGGCAACGCTTAAGACCTAGTTTGTGACAGGGTAGCTTCAAAATGCAGATTATTAAAGCTATAATAACCAGGCCGCCTAGCTTATACTCAGGCCCTTCGTGGTGTTTATGGTCAGTGTATGATATTTTGACTCTCACAGCTTCAGTCAGATGTTTCTTCACCGCCCTATGGATTTATATTAGCCAAATTGCGCTTTTAAATGCAGCTACAACTTTTTTAGTTTCAGTTTTAAGATAAAGCTGGCATTGTAGCCATAATTTGCAAAAAAGGTGAGGTGACAGTTGAGGTGTGGGTCAGGTTGTTAAAATAAGATCTGCGCCAGTGATAGGAAAGAGAATTAATTGTCCTGTTATGAATTGGAGTAGCTAAACTGAAACTTCTCTAAACCTTGATTCCCTCTCTATATGTCATTTGACTAAGTATGGAAAGATGTGTTGCAAGGTCAGATGCATAAGTTGGACATTAAAAACTTTCCAATTTTGGACTGTAAATTGGGATACGCGGCTGCAGATGATCTTTAATGGAATGCATTAAGGTAGAAGACGTGTCAATGAACTGACAGGAAGTTTTGACAGACAGAATGCGCTATTACAGGGGATGAAATGGGCCAACTTGGTGAATCAGTAAACCACTACCATCACCGCGTCATAACCTCTGGGACAGAGGGAGTTAAACAATGAGTATATGAATACCAATGTTCAGGGGGCCTTTAACGGCCTGAAGGGGTACTAGGAGGCAGCAGCCCTTTTGGAGACTGGGTTTTGACCTATCACATGTTAAACAAGATTTTTTGAGTTTAAAGACATCTGTGAATGATTTTTCAGCTGTAGGAGAGTCAGACCAACTTAGAATCTGTCTTTGTTAGGATGGCCAGTGTCAGGAGGGTCATGGGCCTCATGGGTCATCTCTTCTCCCAATGGCCTGGGTGGGACCCCCATTTACCCTGGAGAAGTTTGACTCAGTCAAGTAGCTGATAGCCCTTGTCTAATATTTCCCATTTCTTTGGCAGGTATGATTTATCTTTAAGTAGTCACCAGACAGGGGATGAAATAGTCTGACTTAAGATGAGGTGTATACATCCCCAGTCTGGGATTCCAATTTAATGTAACGGACAGGTTTTCCCATTCATTACATTCTGACTTGGATTAGGTTTTCCGAATCCAAGTTGGATCATTTATAAAAACATTTTTAGGTTTGGTCATTTCAGATTCTGGGTTGTGTCTCGCCTGAGCTGTTATTTTAGGCTTGTGCGAGCCTAATTGATAGCTTGGGTGAGGGCCCCATAGCGCTGCCATTATAAAGCGCTCCCTCCCTTTCCAAATCTCACTTTGGAATTCTTACCTTAGCATGTCCCTTCTGGGGAGCATTGTCAGTTGCTCCACAGCCGAGCTCTGGTCAGCAAGTCCCTTTTCATTCCTGGATAAAAATAAAGGTCATCTCAGGGTTCACATACTTAGCATACCTGTGGTCTTTTTGGGGTGCTCATTTCTGAAAAACTTTCATGTGAATGGGTCAGACCAATCACGAAGTCATGCGTAACCAATAAGCAGGTGAAATGTTTGGTGCTTGTCAGTGCTCTAAACCACTTTCCTGCTTTGGTTAGGCCATTTTTATTGCTTGTCGGTGTGCCAAAGGAACTTTTATATGGTGGTGGAACCTGGGTTTTCTGGTTTGTAACAATTAAGTAATATTGGGTGTTGACATGGGTGTCTTCTTTAACCTGTATTGGATTTAACACCACTTGATAGTTATGGGCGTCAACCAAATCAAGGTCAAAAGAATAAGCAAGATTTTGCAAGAGGGCGTCAGGCAGAAAGTTATTACTACCTTCTACAAATTTGTTCTGAAAACTGAATGAGGAAATGATATACAGCCATCTGGACTAACTATGGGTCAGCTTCTTGGGGGAGTGGCAGTAGATTAAAGCCTTGTGGTCGGTGAGAAGGTGATAGGCCATCCATATACATGAAAATTATTTTGACAGTGCTGTACAGTTACAATAACATAAAAGAGTTCTGTATAATAGGATGTTCCTGTCTCAGCTCAGCTACATCCTATTATAAAAGTAAGTAACGGGACTCTATACACCGTTCAATCCTTCCTGCAACAAGGATGCCTCAACTGCAAAATTAGACGCATCAATGACAATAATGAAAGGCTGGTTTAGTTCTTAATAAGCTAAGATGAGGCTGGTCAAAAGGATGGTATTGAATACAAAAAAGGCCGAGTCACATTTTTTGTTTAACTGAGTGCTTCCTTCCTGGATGCGATTAAGAGGTGAAAACGAAATCATATAGCTGTATGATGATTTCTCTAGGAAATTGCAGGTCCCAAAGGAATCTGAGCAACTTTTTGAGGGAGTTAAGAATTGCTCAATTGCAGTCGGCTGCTTCATTACCTGGAGCATTTATATGGTCATGAGAGAATATAATATACCTTAAGAACTAACTTTCAATGTAAGAACTCACACTTATCTAGTTTTAATGATAATGATTAGCTGTACTAGGCGCTCCATAACAGCTACCAGATGATGGTCGCGGGTCTTTTTATAAGGAAGGAAGGCCAATATATAATTCATAAAGGTTATTGAGAAGTACCCATAAGGTTACCTAGTGCGACGTCAATGAACCTTTCAGAGCAGGTGGTACATTCTTTAAACTGATGGGCATGGAAGTGAACTGGTTAATATCTTTCCTGGTGCTGAAAAAACGGTCAACAACTCTTGATCTTCCTTAGTGTGCATTTGTTTGAAGAAGTTCAGACTATATATAGATTGCTAAAACTCTGGTTTTTTTCAACATAGTAAACATTTTCCTATTTACAGGGCGATGGATGGGGTTGGGGACCGTTACATTGTTCATATCTCTAATAGCAGTGCAATGTGTAAGAGATCCGTGTCATTTATCCATAATTTACAAATAAGAGCACAAGGGAGAAAACATATGAAGATCCAACCCTTTGAAAGCAATTCGTCAAACTAAATGTCCATGGAGGCTTCCTCCATTTTGAGGTAGGGGTAGCTAGCAGGATATCAAAAATAAGGTCAACTGTCAGCTTGGACTCAAAGTCAAACTCAGTATTGCAGCAATAGATGACTATTAGAAAGATCTACCATGTATACATATGCTTTGATATACTTAGGAAGCTGATTGAGGGAGTAGAAGTTGGGTCTAATTGTATAGAGGCAAGGCCAGCATTGAGGGAGTGTTCCTACTTTCTTGGCACCAACATGACTTTTATCCAGGATTAGGATGGTAAAAGTAGCTCCCTCGGAAGTTTTGCATGGATGGTTGTATCTGCAAGGTTTATGCAGATGTCAATACGCTTCCACCAGCTTATATCCAGAATGACCGGTTACAAAAGCCTGTTAATTTTATAGAAGGTCTCAACAAAATGTCCGTTGCCTGCATTGAAAGGGACTAGAGGATAGCACATGGTAGCTAAGTAATGTTTAAGATACACCATATTTTCACAAATTGCCCAATTCTAGAGTAAGTTCAAGGCTTTCACAAGATCCTGACAGATAAAGTTTTTTGTGGCGCGCTCTCTACTAAACTTTCAGCTGGTAGCTTTTCCAGAGGAGGTGAAAGTAATTATGAACATGTCGTTTCAGAAAAAGATTTATTAGCTGAAGGTGCCAAAAAGAATAGCTGGACATGAGACCAGAAGTGGTAGTAGATGAGCGTGTCCCTTTAAGACATCATAATGTATGGCTTCACATTTCTCAATGAGTTATCCACAAAATATAAAGAATATAGAATATTTTGATGCTTTATACTCAGCAGGGGGAGGTCCTTATCTCATGTGACCACACTTTTGAGCACAGCCAAGCTTCTTGATTGTTCAACCAAGGAGATCTTTTCTTTTATCATATTTGGCAAGGCTTCCACTCATCTCTGAATAGGATTGGACTGAGAGGAAGACTTTAAGACAATAAGAAAAAGTTCACCCATCTTCCTGAAAAAGGTTGCTGAATGGTGGAGACCTAAATTATAAGGGGGCAATAGTAGGTCCCGAGCTAGGATTATGTGAATGCCCTGAATCAAGCAATATAGACTTACTAACCTCCTCTACCTTTAAGTAAAAGGGAGGGTACTCCTTAGAGTGCAGCGGTGAAGGGCCAGTGGTGAGGGGACACTCACCTATTACAGAGGTTTCAATATCACCTGTCAGTGAGCTCACTGCCTTTTTAAACAGTAGTTTGACAATGCTGTGGGAGAGTTTCTAGTGGAACTATTGGTGGAGATCATGTTTTCAAGGCTCTCATTAGGATAGGTCAATTTGGTATTTGAGAGTTTGAGAGAATTAGGCTTAACAAAGTAGAACCTCCGAATTGTACATTCAAGTTAGAGTTGTCAAGCTCCGGAATACAAAGTTTGATGCTACAGTTATATGGAACAGAGAAAAAATATGGAAACTAGACAGAAGAATAGAGACAGTTTCAACTAAAGATGGAGGAGGGTATCACAGACGCTAAAGTGAAAATATCCTTTTCTAGGGGATTGCAAAGGAGGAAATTATTGAACTGTTTAATGGAGTTCAGTTAAGAGGCTTTCTCTTGAATAGCCGCAAATACAGTGCAGTAGTAAGGTCACCCTTGGACGGGTTGAAATAAGATTCAAGTACTTTGAACCTAGCCAGAGGATATTCATAAGGCTTCACAAAAGCTTCAAGAGTGGGTAAAGCCTCTAGAAGGTTTTTTTTGTCTCAATTGAGGCAAGCAGACACTAGTGAGTTCCCTTAGTGATCCCATAAGGAAGATTTGGAAGAAAAATTATCTGTATACTTTTTTTTAAGAATTATATGAGACCTCAGGACATACAACTTTTCAAAAATCTCCTTTCTGATTTAGAATCCCAAGTGGGCAAAGAGAGTTGTGAAGTATCAGACAATACACCATATGCGTTTCTGAGTAAAAGAAGTCATAAAGTATCTTTCGTGATTCCCTGTGTAAGAGGAAGAGACAAACTAGGGTGAGAAGAAGATATCAAATCAGTGGGAAATTTTAGGGGGTCAACTCTGAAAGAAATGGTAGACTTTAGAAAACCATCAGGAGAAGAAACTCATGGGTAATTTTGTGCTTTTCTAAGTTAATGTAACATATAGTAAGTCACAGGAGGTTGCAGAAGGTAATGCTCCAGGGTAAGAAACTAAAGGAGAAAATGGTGGGCAAGAAGCGGAAAGCAACGCCCTAGGCAACTGCTATTAAGTTTTTAAAGAACTTCTAAGTAAAACACACAAGAAACTGATACAGAGTAAGATAAGAAGGAGACCCTTGGAACTTGTAAGTTTTAGTAGGGTCCATATTGATAATGAGAGAAATGGTGTGCTGCGTATTGGCAGGATAGTCAAAGGGGTTGGTTTAAGCTTGCTCAAAACTGGACAAGTGATGTCATGCTCATATACCTAAGCTAACCATTTCAGGAAAGTAATTGGGCTAAGGTTAGATATAGAGTGGTCCAAAATTAATTAGTTTTACCATTAGATAGCCTTTATCTTAGGGTCAAAGAGTGCTCTTTTAAAAGACAAAAGAATTGTAAAAAGGCATCAAATTTATGGACGAAATTTAAGTCAAGCAATTATTGAACTCTAAATTGAACTGAAATTTTTTTTCATTAAAATCATAAGTTTAATTTTGATTAACTTGATTAAACCTTTCTAATTGACTTTTGACTTCCTGGGAAGATTTTATATGAATTTTAATTGTCTCAGCAATATGAGGATCACAATCAAAGTACAAAATTATTACTTCAGATTGTACCACTCTGATCCAGTTCAGCCAGCCAAAGTGGGCAATTTTCTCGAAAGTGCACATATCCACACCATTTCTCTATATCTGGAGTTAATGAATTTGATTTCTTGGGACAAACTCTGGTCTGCCATTCGCAGTGTACCATACAGGAAATGCCCAGGTCCAGACGTCATTACTTATGTTTTCTACAAGAAATATTTCAAATATTTTTCCTCCTTGCTGCTTGCCTCAATGAACCAATGCCTTATGGAAATGCGCCTCCTCCCTAGAGGACAAGGAGCCTTCACGATAATGTTGTACAAGAAAGGGGATAAGCTGGACTTGCCAACTGGCGCCCCATTTCACTTAGTAAACACAGACACAAAACTATTTACTAAAATCATGGCAAACACCCGCGGTTGGGCCCACTTTGGTGGTTCTTGGATACGCGCAGCCCCAGTGTGGCGGGGGGCAGTACCCTGGGTTTCATCCCTCAAAGTTGCCTGCACTGTGTGCCCGTTAGGGCACACAAAACTTGAAAAAAATCATGGCAATCCATCTAGGGGTAGTTGCCTCTGCTCTCATTTCCCCTAGCAATTTGGTCACATCAAACGGTCTATTTGGGACAACATACACACTGTAGCCAACGTCTGTAATCCACATTCAGGAGCACTTGTTTTTTAGACCAGAAAAAGGCCTATGATAGAGTCAATTGGGATTTCCTCAGAGCCTGCCTCCACAAGTTCCACCTCCCCTATTGTTTCATTAATTAGTTGATTTTGCTCACAGAATCTTCCACAATGGCTGTGCGTGGCCCTGGCTTCCTCACGGATGTAGTTCGCCCTCAAAGGGGCTACGCCAAAGGCACCCTCTAAGACCACTCTTGTATAATTTCAGCCTTGACCCACTTCTTCGAAATGTTAATGCCACCCTTACAGGTGTCCATGTGCAAGGCCAAGCACCAGTCAAGATGTTGGCATTTGCTGATGATTGTGTGGTTGGGGTGTCTAACAATCAAGATGCACGTGCACTTAAAGTTACTATTCAGGTTTACTCCAGGGTAAGTAATGCTGCACTTTATGCCTCCAAAACTAGAGTACTCCTCGATCAGTACCAAGCTTGCTGGTCACCAGCACCCAATTTTCTACCTGCTTCAACAACTTGCTCTCGGGATCACTTGCCCTGCCCACCCCACACTGCCCCGCTTGTGCTTCCCTTTGTGCCAAGCCCCACCGCTGGCCCAGTCCGCCCTTTGGGGGTGCAGCTGGAGGAAGGAGGTTACGCCTCAACGGTGATGGAGCATCAAATCCTAGACAACGTTATGAAACGCATAGCTTAACTTAAAGCCCGCCAGACCTCCCTTACAGGCAGGGTAGTGCTAGCCAACTCTATGCTCTTTCTAAAGTTTGTTTGGGGCCCACACCATCACTTTTTCCCCTATTTTCTTCATGTCATCATATGCCCTTCTGCAAGGGTGGCTTTGGTTAGGCCGCCCACCGCCAGTGCTCCTGGAAGTCATGTTTGGCTCTCGCCATAGTGGTGGCATGGGCCTGCTCAACTATGAGGTCCACACCGCCAAAATACTTGGCACCTGGATCGCTGTTGTCATCTACCCAATGGTCTCAGCCTAGCACTGGTACAGCACGGCCCACTTCAACTTCTTCTGCGCCCTGGACCTCAGCAATCCTTCCCACTCCCAATCTCTGTTAAAGTACCTCGCCTCACACCCTTCTGCTGTAGGCACACATGGGACGTCACCCCACTTCAAAAGAATTTTCATCTCCACGCAGAGCGCTGAATGGAGAATTCGCGTCAGTGGGCACACCACCCAGAGGGGGCGCCCTACTCCTCAGTTCACCCAGGAAGTACAAGAACTACCCATTCTGAACGGATTAGTACCCATGAGGTCCCTACCATAGCCAGGGTGGACTACCTGGACATTTTGGACATCCCCTACTACAATACTCAGAAAGCCATTTGGAAGTACGCCCACCCTCTTCTGCAGCTGCATGTTAGTTCCCATGTGTGGCACTGCTTTAAATGGGTATACCATACTGCTGAGCGCTCTAACGCTTTGCACTCATCTTGTATCGTGTGAAGCCAGTATGGAACTTTGGTTTACTGCCTGGAAGAGTGCCCTCACTCAAAAAGCAATCTGGTGTGATGTTCAGCGTCTTTTTTGCTAGGATCAGGCATAGCCCTTCATCTTGTCTAAGGACTTCTTTGACTTGTCCTCAGTTTCCCCTATACCATCTTCCCTCCGCGCCTAGTGGTTGCAATCGCTATGTGGACTATCCACATGTTCAACCTGGATGCTATCTCAGGATCTACTCCCACACTCCAAAAAGCCATACGCTGGTTCAAGTCACACCTCGTGGACCACATTCAAGCATGGATGTTTGGGTACCTATTATTCCGTTGCTCTCAGTTGGTCTCATCCTGGTTTACAGTTTGGTTCATCACTTCAGACCCCTTCCTGCATACGTGCTCAATAGTGGCGCAAGCCTCTACACATGTAACCCCCCTTCCTTCTCTTGGAATTCCCGCTGGCAACAGGAGATAGCATTTGCTTATCTGGGGTTCCCTCCTCTTGCTGATGTTTGTTTCATTTGTTTTACTTATCAGAAGTGTCCATCCCCTGGTCAGCCTTCCCCAAATAAAATTTAAATTTTTTTTTAAATTTAAGCAATATGAGGATCAGTTATGACAGTTATAGATAAAAACCACTTGCTACAATGACACTGGAGAGGTCTCTGGTATCTATTAGTACTCTCTCCTTGATCCTTCAGTTTTGCTAGAAATAGATATACATTTCTGGGCAACGCCACGAAAAATGTCACTAGCTGTATAGCTGAAACCAACCACAAGCTCAGCCATCATATTTTAAAATGACTAGATGAACTGATCAATCAGTTAAACTGTAACAACCTATAAATGACTCGCCAATCCATGAATAAGAGAGGTGTCACTTTTGAATGGGTACAAGGGGTAATTAAATCCAGGAGGAGGTCATAAATGGTATCATTGGCACATAAGCTGAAGTTTACCAGGTCGAATATGTAGAAGAGCTCAGGAAATACAAAAACAAAAAATGTGAGTGGCTGCCCAACACTTGCAATACCATCAAAGCTACTAAATTCCTCCAGGAGTAACTGAGACTTCTTTATCGCCAACACAATCCATGTGTTAAGATATTAAGCTTTAAAGAAAAACTACACCTCCATCCAAAATGTCTTGAGCAATATTTCAATTGAAAATCAGATTGTTGAATACCAGAGATCTAAAGGACGCTATAAAAGAAAAATAGAGAATGCAAGACTTCAATCTTAAATAGAATGGAAAGCTGAGGCCACGTTGTCAAAGAAATTTTAAGCATTCAGAGAGAAGATGGATGATCAGAAAATGTAGGATTGTCATTTTATGCTAATATAGATGAGGGCGCTGTAAATAAGAATGTTGGGACAAGGAGATAAAGCCAATAATACCGGAAATGTTCTGGGCAACCAAAGAACCTGACGTAAGACGATTTTACCTACTAAAATTTTTTATACAAATAAGTGGAAAAACTATAATTGGTGAATACTTCTTTAAATTTGCTATATAGTAGCGGCAACCAAAGCAAAGTAATGATAATAATAACTTTACCCCAAGAGACGATAATTATTTATGAAATTATCACTCTTTAGGAAAAATCTTTTATAAATTATGAGACAAGATCTTTATCAAGTTATGTTCTCATTGACATTTGTGGCACCCTATGATCTTTTTAAGTAGAATTATTAATCTTTTATATTGGGTTTGGACCTCAACAGCGGTAGTAGCCAATCCTCTATATTGTGTGTTAACCTCAACATCAGAGTAGTTTAATTTTTAAGATTGGACTATATCCCAACAACGCTCACTTCTTAATTATGGCTTACGGGGTAAAGAATCGTAATTAATGACTATGTACCCAATTCAACACTGTACCTTGGGTATTCTCAACAATTAGATGTGCATTTCCCCTTTTATAAAAAACCTTGTAGGGTCCTGACCAATTTTTATATAGTTTGTTGTCTCTTCCACCTGTCTGGTGATGGTAAAATAGGACTAAATCATTTTCCTGGAAGGTATTAAGAAGACATGTTTGTTAAGCCAATTTGTCATTCTAGAGGTGGTAACATACAAGTTATCTGAGGCTGAGCCTGTATACAAATGATTTCATTAATGATAACATACAAGGTAACTTCAGATGCTTTAGGTGAGGCAAGGTGTAATAAATATTGAACTTTATAGGGCAATTAAAGTTCTTACATACAAAGCTTGAAATGAGGTCAATTCACTAATTCAATGATGGCTGTTTTGATAAGCTAGAATTGCACTGGGTAAGTATTGCGGCTCATATAGAGGGTTAGTTGAGGTCTTCCTCTAAAGGGATTGAAATTAATATATTGTTAACTCGCTCTACCATATTATATTTGCAGGATGATAGGGGATTTTTTTCACTTGAAAAATTACATTATTTCTATTAGTCCTTTCACCAGTGATGAAAAGTTCTTTCCATCGTCCAAGAGGATTATTAGGACACCTGTGTTGGGCGATAATAAAATTTAACTTATATGAGTTGGTAGCTTTTGATAAAGCTGAAGAAAGTGATATAATCTCAATCATTTAACAAATTATTGATGGCCAGGATGAGGAATTGATGGCCATTAAATGTTAGAGGTAGAGGGCTCATGACACTTATACTAACTGTTTAGAAGGGATTATAAGGTAAACCACTTGATATTGGGGGTGAGGAGTAGGTCCATCTTGGCTTTTACATACTAAGCAAAACTCTAGTACTTCTGGATTGAGGGTAGCATCCCTTCCCAGTAGCACTAAGACTTGAGCCAATGATAGGGTTTAATCACTTTCATGGCTGACTTACAGGTGTCTTTATATGATTTATCATATTGTTGGATGAACAAATATATGGTAGCCATTGATTTATTACTAGCTTATAGTGTTAACTATTACACATTTAAATTTTTCCAACCATTTTACTAAAACCATTTGGATTGATATGGGTTTGTCATTCCACATTTGAGGTTGGGTTAGGATATTGTAGAGTTGATCTTACTCAGGTTTATATAGTTAGAATAGGCAATTTGAAATACAAACTGCGTTTTAATGTACTAGGCCAGGGCGAAGAATTATAAATAAATCATAATTTGGAGCATTAAAGCCCATTGTGCTAAACGCCATCATGATCTTTCATTTGCTAGAGCCATCGCAAAAATGTATGATCAGTAATCATAAGGAAGCGAGCCCCATATAAAAGCATCAGAAATGTTTGATGGCCATTATGACAGCAGGCACTCACGTTCCATTGCATTATAATTGTGTTCAAATTAGGATAAAGTTTTGAAGTAATATACAATTAGATAAACAAGTTATATTACACTATGGTAAGATAGTATAGCTTTTGTAGAATTTTTCTAGCGTCAATGAAAAATAAATAAGGTTGAAGTATTTCTTTTTTTAGTACTAGATGGTCCCAACCTGAGGGGGATTCATCGATGTAAGGTTGAAGTATTTCAGTTGTATCAAATCAGAAGATCAATTAAGAGCTAAGCATCATAGATTTAAGGATTGTCGCTGTTCTTTTCACCACTAAAAAACTTTTACTTTAAAAAGATAAATTAAGGGTTTAGATGTATCTGCAAAGTGAGGAATGATTTGCAAAAATATCCAATCATTTCTAGAAAAACTTGTACATATTAAAAGGGACTATGGCAGAGGCATTTTAGAGATGGCCGTGACTTTGTCTTCTTTGAGGGTACAACTTTCTGACTTACATTTTGACCTAAAACTCTATACAGTTTGGAGAAGAACCATCTGTATGGTTATAGTTCTAATGAAGTTTGTTTTAATTGCCAGAAGATCTTCCTAAGGTGAGCTAAATAAGCAGTGAAAGTTTGCAAAAAGATAATTATGCAAAGGTAGATTAAAATGCAAGATCATTTTAAGTCCTCAATAAGCCATACATTGCTTTTTAAAAAAGTAGTGAGGCATTACATATCCTTGCGGCATCTGTATAGGTGTGAACATCCTTTGCTTAAGATAAGAGCACCTTTTTTGTGATCCTCAGGCGATAGGAGAATCTGCAAGTAACTTTGGCGAGATCCAATGATAAATTATAACATTGATCCAGACATTAGAGAAAAGAGTTGTCTATATGATGAAGGGGTTACTATCCAATCAAATGATAGAATATAATTGGCGACAGTCTATTACAACTTGATGAACTCCATTTAATTTAAGTGATTAGTAGCTGAAGGGGAGTCCAGGAGCTCTTAGATTTTAACTTGACTAGCTTCTAATAATTATTTTAATTAAAGATCCACTTTGTCTCCTCTAGATTGGTTTTCAATAAAGCTTGAACTTTAACAGGGGTATGCATTTTGGTTTCCATTTAGTGGATTACTACAGACAAAATCCCAAATTTTCAGATCATAAGAAAAGATTTCTTTATATCTTAATAAGCCTTATAAATCTTGATGTTGATTGGGAGTAAAGTTTTTCCCAATTTTACTTTTGACTTGGGAAATTGTAGTAGTTGGGTCAATCCCTAAGTATTTTTTAGTGCCAAAATGTGGTTGTATTCATATTTTTTTAGTGAAATGTTTGAATTGCCGATAACCACATGCTGTGGGACTTAAAGAGTCTGATAATTCAAATCTTAAAAAACGTGATAGACTTTTCATAGGCAGAATTTAGGCTTCTGGGAAAGTCAAAAATTCCTTAATAGCGTGATCAAGCTGTTCATATATTTCTAGAGCTTAGTTTGGAGAATTTAGAAGTTAAATCAGTAGTCTACTATGACTTGAAAATGTGGTGGTATAATGAAAGGATGTGGGCATAAAAAGTATTTCATTATAGGCATCCACAGCGGTAAGCGGGCAATTTAGTTTTAAGATCTAGAATTGAGTTTTGTAATTGACAGAGGGAAATGAGATAATCAATAAAGCGAAAAACACTTCTTGTGGGCCCCTTATTTTTAGATGGGACATTAAATAGCCTTGGTACCTAATATCATAAAAGAGTAATATATTGTACCTATGGTTGATTATACAATTCAATTATCTAATTTGTTGGACTTCAATGAGAAATTCTTAACTACTGTTTAATAAGCTATTGCAGGAGCAGTTATCTAAAGCTTCAAAAATAAGAAACATACCTTAGTATGTTTATTAGCTTTAGTGTGCTAAGATCCCGTTTTCAATATACATTCTCATGGCTTAAACCAGGGCCCTTTTTGATTTATGAAAGATCAGAAGTAGATAACAATGATTGGGAATTTTATGTTGACTATAACCAAACCTTAAACTTTAGGGATACCAATTATAACTGTACAACAAAGATCCAACGTGGGAAAAATTGTATAAAATATTTAGTAGATAGCTTCAGTAAGACGTGTTAAGATTGTTGTTTAGGCAAAACCTGTAGGTATTTAACTTGTCTAAAAGATTTTTAAGTCATTTCTCAGCTTTCACTAGTAGAGTTGATTGTAAGAAATTATTTTGTTATTTTTTCCAATATAAGAATAATGAAGAGTTAGGTGTTTGTTGCCCTAAATAGAAGGGGATGTATTGACTTCAGCGATGTAATTAATTTAAAACAGATGGAAGTACTAGGCATGGAACTGGTAACTTAAGGCGCTTAAGGTTTATCAGCAGAGGGAGTCTCATCCCCTAAGCTGACCAATATTTTGATGATTTATTCAAAGAACGATGGTAACAACTATTTGCAGTGTGAGTAGAACGCTTACAATAGACACAGTACTAACCCAGGGTATAAAATTTTAGAGTTGTTTCAGCTAGAACTTGATGCTAAGCTTTTTGTAGAATGACTAGGCCCAGCAGTAATACAGAGAGTGGAAGGAATCTCCACAATAGATTCCTTAATGTGAAACAGAGAGGAAAGATTGTGCTTAGCAGCTTTGAAGTACAGCTGGACATTAAGCATAGATAAGAACGTAGATAAAGCAGCAGTGATGACATTGACCAAGTTGAGTCAATTCCCTGCAACTAAAGTTTGGACATTGAGGTAGAACCTTTAAAAAATTAATGAAAAATTCTCCCCAATTGAGGCTAACCCCATAAAATCTGTTTTTTTACAAAATTAAATCACTCCTATACTCTATGAGTAGAGCAGACTTAGCGTCAGCCCAAGTGCGGCAATTTAAGTGGGGGACCATAATTTCTTGGCCAACTTGTCGGAGCAGTTGGTTAGATAATTAAGTTTATGTTAATTGTTAGCAATCTCCATTTCTTTAAAAACAGTACATGAAAAAAGGCCCCTTTCTTCTCCCAGGACATATTTGTCTTTGAGAAAGGGCTTAAGGAGTTTTCTGGATGGGAAGCTGACTAATAACATGGATAGACGCAGGAGGTACACATTTATCCTAGGTGGACTTGAGACCACTAGTATAATGTAGACGATGGCATCTATCTGACTATGCAATTCATTTGCTTCATTGATAACAAGGATGATTCGCTTATGGGCAACAATAAAGAATAATTTTGAAAGCAAAGATATGGTTCAGCTGCCTATCTTCATCATTATACTTGAGGATGTATTCCTAACCTCAAGATGATTCTGTTTTATTGTAAGAAGTTCTGCTCCAACCCTTGTACAGATTTTGGTAGTGATAAAATGGTTTAGAGTTGACCATGGTGAGCGGTTAGAGACTGATACATTTAAAGTCACCCCATCTCAGGTGAGTTCACATCCTGAGCCACGTTTAACGGTCAGGTTGAACTAATCATTACATTTCAACTCAAGATTTAAAGGAGTCCAAATCTCAAGTTGAAATTCATTTCAGGCTATTTTGAAGTTTATGCAGGGTCCAGCGCTGGGCTGCACCCCTCCAAAGCTATTCTTTTTGCTCTTAGGGGCCTTAAGGATAGTGCAGAGAGGCTTTCCAGGAGGCTGACCTTAAAAGGTTGGGCCCACCTGATTTTGAACTCAGTTCAGAATTCTTTCTCATTTCCTGCGCTCACGTGGATTTCTCTGTTGGCCTTGGGGCAGCACTTGCCATGTCTTGCCTGGTATCCTGCAGCAAACCTAGTCTCTGTACCTAGACAAAAATGTTGGCTCTGGGCATTAATTGAGGCACAAGTCCTCTAGGGTTGTTTAATTCACTGGGTTCTTTTCCTCATGTTGCTCACGGTGCCATTTTAACAGAAAATAAATTCTTTTTTATGTTTATTTCGTTACTAAAGAAATCAGGCTAAATGCAGGGCCAAAAATCTTATTTACCTGTGTCATTTTTTCTCGTTTTCAAATTTCCCTAAATTTGAGCTTAAATTATTGAGTATGAGTCGAAAAACTTACCTTGAGGGAACCTCATATCAGACAATCTTTTGGCGTCCATCCGCCAAACCTAATGCAAGATGGTGTTTGAAAACTTGGACGTTTTTGTCCGTTGCACCACGCGTCATAACTGGTTTAACAGTTGCACTTGGTGCAGCAAAGAATTAATTCTATCATCCTAATTCCCACAAACTGTTACTAGGCCCTGGAAGCCCAGAGGGGCCTTGTTGGCCTGGCATACCATGACGTCCAGGCGAACCAGGACTTCCAAGAGGGCCAGGTAATCCAGGGCTTCCAGGAGGGCCGTGCATACCAAAAAAACCATGTAGGACCAGAAAATTGAGTATCATCTAAGGTTCCCCCAGTATTGGTAAGTTTGTCCTCACTATAATTAAGCCAATCATCCACAATAGCTCTCAAGGTGTTAATCTTGCTTGCAATTACGTGGCGCTAATCCTGATCTATTGTTGAGATTAAATTTCAATGTCATTAAAGTGGGTGAAAAGGCTATAACATACATATCTAATCACCCTTTATCAAGGCTTGTTAATCGTGCTTGCATGTTGGTTAGGAGTTGAAAATTCTTTAGTATTGCTCTCCAAATCTCTCCACTTAGAACAGAAGCAGAGTTATAGAATTGGATGAGATGAGTATGCAAGGGTTAAGATAGGTGAAGATTCCATAGTAGTTCTTGGTGGTGGACTCTGGATACTTACAATAAATGGTACAAGGTTGGGTGGATAAATTGGTTCAGGTAACGCTCAATGAAACCTACTCCATCTTGCTCACTGTCAAAAGCTATTCTAGAACATTGCCCCATAATTAGATTTGGCACATCAAGTGTTCATCTTTGATATACTCTTCCACCTATGACAAAAGCTTTAGTTATAATAAGTTGGAGGTTATTTAAGAAGTATAAGACCTGTAAGTAATATTAGTCAGAGGAAAGATTGTTGATCCCACCTCCATAGACGCTTTTAATAGAAGATTACTTGATTTAATAAGTTATCCTACATGAACATTAACGGCCCACTCACTGTTGTGGCGTTTTCATGGTAGGAGATGTATCTGATGACAAGCCAGTATTGTCCAAAGCATTTTTCAAGTTCTATGAGGACTTGAGGATACCTGCTGGGAGCACCAGAAAGTTTTTGGGATAATGCCATGATTACATGACTCTATTGAGGGCACTAATAGTGGGGACAAGGCTGAGAGGCAGGAGGTCCAAAAGGTCAAATCAAAGGACCTTCATGACCTTAAGTGCACCTCATATTAACGCTGGGTACATATTAGGTAAGCCCAGGTTGATACAAGTGAGGTGCCTAAAGCCCAGCCCCTTGTTTCAGTTCTTGCGCTAAAATGATTGAGTTTTAGTTTAAACAATAATGTCTCAAATCAGTTAATTGGGGAACAGAGGTTCAAAACCATTTTATTTACGAAATTGTGAGATCAGGTCTGGTTCAACTTCAGTCATTCACTTAAGTAAGGTCAGTTTAAAGGTATTTTACCTTACAGATGGAAGCATGCACATATTGGTGCACCAAGACTTGGTACCACTTTCACCAATCCAGTATTCCTCTGAGTTGACTTAATTGTGTTTTCTCAAGAACAACGTTTCTAGTTGTTTATCTTCCTCAATAAGCCCCGTAGTCATTTTTCCCTTTTATATATGTTGACTTGGGAGAATCGGTGCGTGGACCTCTTTGAGGAGGTCTTGCAAGGTGCTAGCCAATTTATACTTTGTAAATTTATTACAGCCTCAGGTATACCGCTGGTCCTACCTGGTTCCCTCCAAACTGGTCACCAGCGCACTCTAGCCTTATACAAAACTTGGCTACGAACTTCCCTTTGGGGCACAGCCAAGTTTTTCTGTTTGCTTGACATATTATCAATTTCACTGTGCTCAACACCCTCGACCTGTTTCTTCTTAGCTCCAGCTCCCTAAGATGGGCTATCTTTTTGTTTCCCTGACAACTAGTTCCCTTGATTTGGTCTTGCGCTTCATGTACCGCCAAGCTGGGAAAAAAGAGTTATAGATATTCTCCTGACATTAGATGACCAACCTCTAAACTTTATGTGCACAAACGTTTCCGTGTGGGACTTGTGCAAAGTGCAAATGATATGCACAACTGGTGGCTATGCCCATGGTGGGGCTCACCACTGTTTTTGCATTATGCTGAGGGTTTGATAATTCTGGAACTTCTTTTACTACCTATGACTGGTTAAGTATTCACCCTTCTAGAGCATATCTGGTGGATACAGACACTTTGCAATCCAAGAGTCATGTTTCTTTTAACTTTCCACTAAATTTAATAAAATTGACACCCACAAATTATTTTTCTTTGGCGCCGCATTAAGATGGTGCAGGAATGACCATCAATGAAGGGCCTGGTAATGTTGGCCTTGAATAACGTCATACAACCCGTCATTAAAATGGGAATAGGGTTGTTTGCAGCCCAAAACGCTTTTTATAATGACGTTTCCATATATACTACTGAGCCATGTATCTTCACTTATGGCTCATTTATTAACCCCATTTCAATGTATCAGATCACCCCAGTGAACCCACGCCTGACCACAACCATGATCTGCGGAACCCAGGAGGTGGAGAAACGTTACAATTACATTATAAAAATGTTTATGCAGTTGTTGAAGATATGGCGGGGTATGTGGCCTCAGTAGTAAGAGTGGCCAAATATTTCTCTCCATTCTTTGATGCTGAAACGTACCCTGGGGGTATGCTAGACCCCGAAGAAGAGTTTGGTAGTGAAGTGTTGGCATTTTCTGCTATATATAATTATAATTTGGGTTTTTTTGACTGCTGCCCTTTCATCCCTTTAGAATAAATCAGCTCTGCTATCTTGGAGGATACTGGATCCACTGAGAATTTTATGGACCAAGACTTAGCTGTTTACCTTGAGCTGAGTTACCTGCCAGTTGATATTGTTAAAGGAGGGGCTTTTCAAGATATTCCCACACTGAAAACCATAATTTTTGTGGACTATCAAGTTGGCACCTATCATTTTTCCAACTACTTCTAAGAAATTAAAAACCTTTTGTACTCCATCATTTTGGGTGTAGAGTGGGGCGAGAGTTTGACGTCAGGACTAACTTTAAGAAAATACCCTTAACTACTAAGAATAATTACATATTAATTGTTTCTTTGGCTGAAGCTAACTCTCAGGGCGATTTGCCCACTGGCCCAATATTCACACTCTCAGTAGTGCCCCGTTGCTGAAGCCCTCTGTGGAGGTTCCCCTACCTTTCTATCTGGAGGGGTTGGAATCTTCGTTTGATGTTGCTTCATCCAATGCACTACCAGATCATTCAGAGTTTAATTGCGAGTTCAAGCTCACCATTGATTTGGTGCATATATCTTCCCCAATTTATCCATTGTCAGTATGGTAGGCAGTGTCCTTATATGTTTGGGCTAAGGAGCAGTTAGCCAAAGATGCTTTTTTCAGCGAACCTCCTCTGTATGCTCCCCACTTCTCTTTGTTGGGAAGGCCGATGGTACCTTATGCCCATACATAGATTATGGGAATCTCAACAACGTCACTGTACCAAACTTACATCCCATCCCACTGGACTCACAGATTGCATGCTAAGTGGAGAAGGCGAGAGTCATCTATAAGCTGAATTGTTTAAACGCGTTTAATCAGGTCTGTATCAAGAGCCAGGAGTGGTTGACCACATTCATACCATAAAATGAATTTTCCAATTTTGGGTTATTCCCTTTGGGCTTAAAATGACCCAGCTATCTTTCAACGACATATTGATGCGGCTTTTGGGGACCTGCTGGGGGTATGCGCGGTAGCTTAAATGTATGATATTTTAGTATTTTCCCCTGACATTGAGTACCATGCAGTACACCTTTGTCAGGTGGTGGAGCGTTTGAGGGCAGCTGACCTCACATTAAAGTTAATAAGTAAGTGCGAATTCTTCAAGTCTCAGGTCACCTTCATGGGCAGCATCATGTTTGGCCAAGGGCAAATGATAACTCCAGACAAGGAGAAGGCGATTTGTGAGTGGCCCACCCCAATCCAGTTAAGGATTGAGGAGTTTTTTTTGGGTACGTGTGAATTTCTTAAAAAATCTAAAACGAATCTTTCTGAGATGGTGGCGCCCTTAAATAAGGCGAGTGGAGCTAAAGTGCTCCAGTGGTCCCCCAGTTTTTAGGATGCCTTCCAAGCTTTAAAGTGTAACCAATTGTCCATGTTAATTCTTCGCCATGTTCACCCCAATAAAGGGTTTATTGTGGCTTCTGATGCCTTCAACTTCACCATAGCGGTGGCCCTATTACAAGTAGGCAAAGATGGAATAGAGCATCCAGTAGAAATTTTTTTCTAGGAAAATGTCCCTGCCTGAGTTAAACTACGCCGTATATGCTAAAGAGCTATTAGCAGTGGCTGAGGCGCTGACCTATTGGCGTCATCACTTGCATGGCTCACTCCAACCCTTCTGCATGCGTACAGAACAATGTGCCTTAATGTGCTACCATGAACCTCATGTCATGACCCCACGGAAAACCTGCTGGCATGAGACCATTGCCCAATTTGCGTTTTTTATGAGTTTACTAAGGCAAGGAGAATGGTCTTTTGGATGCTTTGAGGAGCAACCCTGCACTAGCTCCCATTTTGAAGGAGGTTGAGGTGCATAATACCCATTTGATGATTCCACTGGGTAAGATTGTGTCTCAACTTCCCTCTCCCTTAGCCAATGGGCCAGCGCTAGCTCCTCTGGAAAATTTGGAGGAATATGGTATGCTCAGTAAGGTAGTCATGTCTCAACCTTTTTTTTTCTGAGTATACGATGGTCCTTGCCAAGAGCTCATTGAATCAGGAGGACATCACCAGAGGATATCACGTAAAGGATGAGATGGTGTGGTTTCAGAGGCGCCTATGAGTTCCTGCTGATCCATTAAGCCTGGAAATCATCCAGGACAATCATGACAGGATCACCGTTGGCTATCCTGGGAAGGCAAAGACGTTAGAGCCAATTCGCCGCACTTAATATTGGAAGGGTTTAGCCACTAAGGTAGACATATATTGTAAAGAGTGTCTAGTCTGCAACCAAATGAAACTGAATCACCAGCCTCTATCAGGGTTTTTTGTACCAGTGTAAAAGGCTGATGGGCCTTAAGCTTCCTTATCAGTGGATTTTATTTGTGGAATTTCCTGTATCTGATGGCTACAATGCTGTCATGGTGGTGGACCGTTTTAAGAAGTTCTCCCACTTTATCCCTTGCAGAACCACAGTCACTGCGGCTGAGATGGCTAGGTTCTTTTTTATTCATGTGTTAACTCTTCACGGGGCCCCTCAAGATGTAATTAGCAATTAGGGACCCCAGTTTACTCCATCTTTTGGGAAAAGTTGTGTAAGACTCTTTAGATTCGCCCCTGACGTTCAACTGCCTATCACACTCAATTATATGGGAGACTGAACGAGTGAACCAGTGCCTCAAACAGTTCCTGCAGTTTTTCTACTGCCGCAGTTTATTCAGATTGAATTTCCCATCTCCCCATGGCTTAATTCAGTTTATAACAACGCATAACATGCATCAATTGGCTGTTTCCCCTTCTTCGCCAACTATGATTTAAATCCCGCCTGAAACATGTAGCGCAGTTGTGGATCCAAGGTGGAAGCGGTGGTGGACTTTGCAAAAATGATCAAGAAAGTACACCAGGGGCTGAGCACGAATTTAGATTCAGCCATGCAGGCTTTCAAGAAAATCCTGATGGTAAGAGATGAGTTAGACCAGCGTATAAGGAAGGAGATCTCGTAATGGTGGATGCTAAAAACATCCCAATAAGCAACCATGCAAAAAACTGGGACCAAAAGGGATTGGGCCATACCGCGTTGTCAAAAAGGTGGTCCACGCCTCATACCATTTGGATCTCCCCCCTCATTTTAAAACTTTTCAGTCTTTCATGAAAGAAAAGCTTACGTTGTTTAAGGGCCCCCTCCAGAGACTCCTGAGGCTTACCTCGTGGATGGGGCGCCAGAATAGGAAGTGTAGGAGATTGTAGCCTCTCATAGGGTAAGAAGAAGACTTTATTATCTTGTATCTTAATAGGAATTTGACGCTGCAGATAACAGATGGTTACCAGTGCGCAATTGCACCCTTTGCCAAGATCTAATTCTAAAATTCCACAAGCTTTTCTCTGAGGGTGCAGGATTTAAGTTTAACCAAGCCGTTGCTTCCATGAATTTGGCCCAAGCCCACAAGAACTTTTCCTTGATGAATGCTCTGGAGGTTGTGGAGCCCAAAAAGAGGATAGGGTAATTTCATGTTTACATGAACTTATTGAGGGCACCAACAGCAGGAATAAGGCTGGAAGGCATGAGGTCCAAAAGATCAAATTGTAGGACCTCCATGACCTTAAGCACACCTCATATTAACGCTAGGTATAGGCTAGGTAAGCCCAGGTTGGTACAAGTGAGGTGCTTAAAGCCCAGCCCCTTGTTTCAGCTCTAGTGCTAAAATGAACGAGTATTAAATAAAACAATGATGGCTCAATTTGGTTAATCAGGAATGGGGTTCAAAATCCATTCTATTTACAACAAACTGCGAGCTCTGGTTGGGTTCAACTTCAGTTGATCATTCGTTTAGGGTCAGTTTTGAGGTATGTTACCCTTTCAGATGGAAGTATGCGCTTATTGGTGCACCAAGGCTTGGTACCACTTTCACTGATCCATTATTTCCCTGAGTTAGTTTAATTATGTTTTCTCAAGACCAACGTTTTTCATTGGTCATCTTCCCCAATAAATCCCATAGTCATTTTTATGTTTTTTATATGCTGACTTGGGTGAACCTGTGCATGGACCTCTTTGAGGAGGTCTTACGACGTGTTAGCCAATTTATACTTTGTAAATTTATTACTGCCTCGGGTACACCGCTGGGACTACCTGTTCCCTCCAACCAGGTCACCAGTGCACTCTAGCCTTGTACAAAACTTGGCTACGAACTGCCCTTTGGGCACAGCCAAGTTTTGCTGTTTGCTCAATATATTAATACTTTCACTGTGATCAACACCCTCGCCATGTGTCTTCTTAGCTCCAGCTACCTCTGCAGGGCTATCTTTTTGTTAATCCTGATGATTAGTTCCCTTGATTTGGTCCCGTGCATTGTGCATCGCCGAGCTGGGAACTGGAGAGTTATAGATACCCTCTTGACAGACAAGGGAGATAATATACAACCTACAAGAAAATGTTTGAGTCAACCGAAGACCTTTAATTAATGGGATTTCATTTGATAAACTGAATTATACATTTAGCGGATAAAATTCCACCTTTTCATAATCTTAGAAGTTTGCTATAGTATATTGGTGACCAAAATTTTGCAAAACAGTCATAGTATTTTATTCCAAAATTTTGTTATATATAGGGGATGAAATACCAAGTACTTGAGGAAAATCTCCAGAAACTTACAAGATAAGATCTATACCTGTTTTTTCTTTTTGATTTTGGTGACATCTTATAATCTTTTTAAAGTATCATATCTGATGTTTAGATTAGTTTGGACCCTGACAACAGTGGTGGTCGATCTTTTAGGTTAGTCCCCAACGTCAAAGATGGTTGATTTTTAGTTTGCCCCAAGATCCTAAGAGTGATAAGACATTCCACTAAAGGAAGAACCAAATTGTTTAATTAACATTCAGATATAGTATCCATCTATGCTATGTCAATCCAGCTTTAACATCATGCCTGACGCACTATTGTTTTGCCTCAATCTAGGGACATCCCACTCTTAATTAAGGCTGCTACAATGAACCCAACAATCTAGGACCTCATGTTAATCAACCTAATGTGCGTTAAAAAAACTTCCTCAGACTTGCACCTCAAATTTTTCTAGTATTTAATTCAGTCAGTATTCTTAAGTTTATTCAGCATGTGAGTATACAGTCATTCATGAAGATTTATAAAATTAAGAATCATAAGGCTGAAAATCTCTTTGAGTCAATTAATAAACAATAAACTTTTTAGAGAATAAAAGCCGTGACCAATCATGCCCTACTTACCTAAAGATAATTGAAGCTTTGCGGATAAAAGTACTGTGTTGTGAGTGCTTGGTAGTACTGATAAGATGGCCAATCATAAGGTTGAGTAAATAACTACATAATTATAGAAAAACGAAACCATTTCCAAGCTTTCTGACTGATTTATCATGAGGCATAAGTATAACTAGGAAAAAGCAAACTCAGACTTAAATGTTAAGTTTGACCTTAAGATGTACTTAGACTTATTAAGAGTTACTCACTTCTTATCGCCTGCCTTGGTCAAAGAACTGGTCTTCCTGGCTATGATTGAGAATTAAAACAATGTGTGGTCATTTTTGAGCCGCCTAACCTAGAGGTTTATGAAAGTCATTATAATAAATGACAGAGTAACACTAAAAATGGTAGAAACTAGTTTGAACAGTGAAAATACTAGACCTTGACGGGGAGTTGCTGAGCTGACCTAATGTTTTTTGTCTCCAAGGAAAATTATACTGCTAATTTCCCAAAGAAGCGACCCAATATAAATTAAATTGATATGCTTGTGGATGACTGGAATAGAGAAAAGGTAACCAGTAATAAAACAAAAACACTTAATATTAGAAAATTTTCTGTTATAATTTAAAGCTAAGTTGAAGGCAATAACTAAGAAAACTATTTTCCCCAATGACGACCCTCCAGCAACACATTAACCATAACTTTAAACCAATGCGCGGATCTCAAGAAGTAAGACCACAAAGTTACTTCTAAGTTATATGCTATTCAAACGCAGAACAAGCCCAACCTTTTTGGAACTTATGAATCCAGTGACATATCCCCATTAAAAAAGTCAAGGTGGCCCTACCACTTAAGTTTGATAGAAAATTTTCTGAAGATGAAGAAAATGTTAAGACTATGTCAATCAAACTGATACTCCTGCCTTCCTTACATTAAACGCAAATTCACACTACTTATCTGATTGCACTTATATAGATATACTTGTGAGTAGGATTTTGTCTTTCACAATAGTCAGTAGTGGCGCACTGGTCAAAGTTATCTCGTATTAGATTTTAAAGAACTGAGGATTTTTTCTTATGTGGTCCACTGGCAACATTAAAGATTGACTATCATAAAGAACCTATTTGTGAAGGGGCATATAGCCCTTTACCAATGTGATTTCTACAAGGTTAAGCTCCCAAGACAGCGTTGCACAGTAGCATTTATCGCTGGAAAATTGGTACCATTTTTACATATCTATAGAGATGTTCTCAACTATGAAGAAAATTTTAATATCTACTAGTCAGCTGTTACCCTTGCAATGTTATTGATAAAGGCAAGATTCCAATCATCAATCACAACGTTCTAATCAAGGTATTCTAAACTGTAGGGTGTCCCATTTTGGTATCAACAAGTCAGATTTTGTAGCTAGTTCTCATCCTCCAACTTTTCCAAATAAAACCCAGGGTATTATATTATAATCTTCTACCAGCTACGAGCTTCTTTCTAGTGAGCAACATGTTGTAAGACCTGATTTGTCTTTAAAATTACCTGTTAAATTGTTAAAAAGTATAATCTCCATGAATTAGGTTAAGATACCCCAAATGGCACTTGGGCTAGTACTCCTGGCCATAAGTAAACTTTAACTCTCCTAAATAACTTGACTTTCCAGAAAAATTTATTGTAAGGAAGGGACAAAGAATGTTGCTTATGTAATTTAGGTAACTATAAAGAGGTTTTTTAATCATAATTCTTTTAAGAGTATCAGAGTTAGTCCTGCCTATTGCAACTCAAGATCATGTACAGTAAACTTGTTTAATCATCTTGAAAAACTATTGGAGGTGCAAAAATTAAGTTTTGGTTTTATTAAGGAAGTACTCTCTTATCTTTACAATAGTGAGCATTACTTATGGTGCATTAAGGAAATCCCGTATTACGATAATACTGGAGATGCTAGACATATATGTGCTTGTCCCATATGGCGTTGCAGGTCCAATGACAAATTTTTGCAGATTTAGCTCAATCAACTTTTTACATCAGGTGTTGCATGTGTCATCTCAAAGTCCTTGGATTTGTCCTGCTTTCATCATCAAGCAAAAACGGCTCTAACTGGGTGGTGATTGTTTAACATCAGTCTTTAATTCACCAAAAGGATTAGTATCCTTTTCAGAGGATTGATAATGCTCTTGATTGATCAAATGCGCGAGATATTTTACTGCCCTAGACCTCATCAATGAATTCTAGAAGTTTGATATTTTAAAGAAATAACAAGAAAAATGAGCCTAATAACGTCTCAAAGCTATATTATTGATGCTCATGCGCCATGGCCTTTGCAACATCCTCATTACTTAGAAAGAGCTATGAAGACCAAACAGTTTTCTTAAATAATGTGGTGTCCTTATGTATCTAAACGATTCCATGTGTTTTTATGAACCTTCACCCAACATATGACTTATTTGGAAGAATTATTTAACAAATAACACGTGTTATGTTAAAGATCAACTCAAAAATGTTTTTTAGAACTCAGAAAGATTATCTATTCCACATCATTAGTATCTAAGGTATAAAAGCCAGCCTAAGTATATCAAAGCATTTAAGCGCGTGAGAGTAAAAGCACAAGGGATGTGTAAGTGTCCTTAGGAATGATATAATAAGACTACAAATTTATCTAAAGGTTTACATGGATAGATAAACCGTTGTTTCATCTACTTAATAAGTGGTGTGGTTTTTAAATAATTTTAAAGTGCAAAGATGCCTTCAATAAGTTAAGTATGTTATTAACTTAGGCGCAATTTACAATATTCAACATTAAAGACATTTTATTGTGCAATCTTATGTATCCTAGACTGCCATTAAACCTGAGTTTTCTCAAAGCGACAAAAATAGAGCAGAAAATCTTAGTTCATTGAGCAGCCAAGGACCTACTAAGAACATGAGAAATTAGATGTTAACTAATATTGAATATTTGGTCAAAATTTTCACATGCAAACAATTCTGGCTAAACTGCATAGGATTAAATTTTAGGCTGTTACTGACCACGCTTCCCTAAAATGGCTATACAATCTAAAAAGAAGCCAAAGGAGACTATACCAATGTGCATTAAAACTATAAGCTTATATCTATGAAGTAATACATCAATCAGTCTCATATTATCAGAATGCAGATGGGCTACCCAGGCTACTTATTGGTACTGTATTGTATCCTTTTGCCAATCAACTATTTGCAAAGATGAAGTCCGCAGTTATGATGACTAGAAGCTTACTATCAGGCAAACAATGTACTGACTATAAAAAAAACAAAAAATAAACATTGTATAAACCACAAGATCATAAATGACAATTAAAAACAATTAGTTTGACCTCATCCATACGACCAAAAAATTTTAATGCAAGCACATTGGGCTGTTGGCCATGGCAGGTTGATCAAGCTGATGCAGCAAGTTCAACAGAGCTACCACTGGGAGTCCATGTGATTTATTATTCAGAATATTTTTAGTTAAATGTCAAAAAGCCAGTTACAACAGACTTTAATGCCTCCACCACTTATCAGCTAGTGAAAACTAAATTGGCATGACACACAATCTTAATTGAAATTATAGGGCTTTTTCAGTCAGTAACTTTGACCACAGGTACATTATTGTGCTAATTGACCACTTAATCTAGTAAACTAAAGCTAAGTCCATTTGCAACGTTGTAGCAGTGATTTCTTCCAAATTCATCATGGAATACATTATCACCAGCATTGATGCGCAAAAGATATCTTGACAGATAAAACCACAAACTCTATTTATAGAATAATTCTTACATTGAACGATCTATGGGAAAAAAGGGGCTCTTGCCACCCTTTACCACCCATGAGATTAATGAGACTTTGAGAGGGTTAATAGAACACTAAATTTTTTACAGATGTGCAGCTGCTCCATCTTCTCAATAAACTTTATATCAGACTCACAATACTAGCATATACTAACGGTTACTATAATGCTACATTATTACCGCCTTTACATCTTCTTTTTTTAGTACTAGATGGTCCCAACCCCTTACATCTTCTTAATAGTCAATAACCAGCCAACCTCATCTGATGCACTCTATTATGGTTGATAAGGATAGTAAAAAACAACAGAATATTTTTGATAGTTTGATTAAAACACAGATTAAAAATTAATTAATAAAGCCTACAAGCTATCCTTAGATAAGAAAACCTTAGGTCCAGAATGACCAGCGCAGAGAAATGCTACACATGTTCAAGAAAGGTGTTAAGTAGCATACTACGATGCATATGGGTTTGGATAGCCTTTAAAATGGCAACATTGTAGATATGGCCAGAAATAAATCAATCAATTGGTACTTGATGTATATACTTTTAAGGAAATAGTCTGTATCTCCACTATCCCAGAGAGGTGATGTGGGATCCAAGTCCATATCACCAGGGAATTAGCCATTGAACATATAAGATCCCTGACACCACAAACGGTGCCATTGATATTCTAACCTACATACAAAAACGCAAATTTTGCAAACTTTTCATGGTGGCTTAGGTAGGCTTAACTTTGCTAGACTCTAAGAAAAGTTCATCCCAAGTTGATAGTAGCGCTCTAGGCTTCATAGAGCTTTAATTAAAAATGGTATAGACTCCCCTAATGAAAAAGGGATCCACATTATTTTTGATTGTATAAATCGACCTATGCCTCTGGTTACCTCCTCAAAGAGGTCTGAGGCTAGATTAGCCCAGACTTAGATTTAAATAAAAATTTATTAAAATTTTTGCTTATAGGGAGTCACCTAATAGTGAAGTTTATGCAACAAAAACTACTATATTGAAAATTGGGAGATGGGTTATGGTCATTTTGTCCCAACTCATAATATTTTGCAATATGAAAATACTACTACTAATGTTAGTACCATAGCTTAAGTATAAACAAAACTTGAGATTTGGTATTGGCATGAATATTTCTCAATTTAGTGATATTATATTTAAAGAAGGCTCTAAACCCCTCTCAGAAATCTAGTATTGACCCATTTATAATTTAATATAACTTTTACCCTTCAATGACATTGATGTAACACTAACATCATCACGCGACTCCTTGGTACTAACTTGGGCATTCTTAGCCCTTATCCAGCGTTGGTTCAAATGTATTTAATATCAGAGATGGTAGCTGACTTTCTACCTTTGGCACTAACAACCTCCTCTTGATCTTAAGGTTCAAGGCAGCATCAATGTCATGTGACATAGCATTACCCTCCAGATTTTGAGGCACAATTCTCCCTTCAGGTGCGTCAGCAAGAGAGAAGTTACTGAGGACAGGTTTGATTTCATGGAGGCAATTGTTGGGGTTGCTTTAAAGCCAGCAGCGACAGAAAAGCACTTGTGGAAGCTATCAATGAGGTCCTGCACATGGGAATAATTATTAGCTGAAAACCAGCTATTCTCCGTGGTTTCAAAATCTTTCCATAGTACCATTTACTTAAGCCTTTATCAAAAATAAGTGAGGCCAAAATTCAACCACTTTCCAATATGTTGTATCATCTACCTAGTACAATTCTGGGTCTCAGGAGGAGGCTCTCAAACTAAACATCACATTCTCATGAGGCGGAGAAAAAATTTAGAACTGTGGCTGAAGAATAAGCTGGGTGGAGGCATGTCAACCTTTTTAGAATGTGACAGGGTCCTACATTCTTTGGCATTAATTTCTTTCTTGAAAGCTCAATTGGTATGTTTCTGGCAGTAAGCATCATAAGAACTCCCTCCTTATATTTAGTCCCTACCCTTCTCTTATCATCTACATTATTCTTGTAGGTCTTCATTACCGCATCTAAATTAGTATTTAACTAATGATGTACTTTTCTACTGGATTTGAAAAATTCACCACTGGTTTCTTTTTTAGCACTAGTGGTGTGCAACCCAGAAGGTGGAGCTGCCACGCATTTTATTTGCAAATGGGACAAATAAAGTGATTTTTTGAATAAAAAACCTAAAATGGCACCTTGGTAACAGCCTAGGAAGCCATATAAGAAGGGGAGGAAGCTTTGAGGAAACTTTTATCTGGCGCCCACTTTAGCTGGTGGACCATGGCGGACAGCATCAGGGGGGAGCATCAGCGACATGTGGCATAAGGAGGTATAATTGTGGGTTTTCTTTGTTAATGAGGCTGATGGCGTCCATTGACTCAACTTCACCACTGTTTTCAACTTGGACCTACAGCTGGGTTCCATGTTAAATAAGAGCAGAAATATAGTTGCAAAGAATGGAAACACGCTTTAGAAGAAGGTTGGGCGTTGTTATATCTAAATTTTTCCAAGTGAAGGTGTGAGTTTCAATAAGAGAGATCAGCTGCCAAGGAGCACTGCAGGAATTGTTCTAGGCATTGGTTTACTCGTTCTGACTGCACATCTGATCATAATTGGAAGGCAGTTGAACAGCAGGGGTGAATATGAAGAGTTTTAAAAAGTGTTTCTAAGAATAAGGGCGTGAACTATAATTATGGACAGTTAAGATTTTTCAGTAAACCATGGGTGAAGAAGACATGGGAAATGAATAACTTGGCTATCTAAGCCGCTGTTACTATGGCGTGGCATGGAATGAAAGGGGCTGTGGGATCCGCTATAGGAGGCCACAAATAATATTGTAAAATGAAAGATTTTTACTTTTTATTAAAAGTATGAAATAACACTTATTTTGGTTTTTTATGTTTTTTATTAAACAGGCAGGGAAAAACCAGAAAGGTCCCTTTGTTGATACTAGCTTTTCCTATTTTAACTAGTTCAAATTTTGAGACCATTGATTTTTGAGGCAAAAGAATGAAAAGCTCAGTCTTCCAAATTAGGGAATATAGGCTTTTGGCCTATCAGAATGAAGACAAAAATTTTTCAGAGGTAAAACTGATCCATGCAGTAATGACTTGATGAATTGTATCCAATCACCAGCGAGTAAAATCTTTTCACCTTGGCAGTGGTCAAACTCAACTGGTAATGATTGGGTATTTTTGGCAGTAGTTGGACTTGGATGGTAATGATTGGCTAATGTTTGCCCTATCATCCTCAAGTAAAATCTTTTCACCTTGACAGTGGTTAAACTCGGACAATGATTGGTTAACTTGTACCCAATCATTGATGGGTAACATCCTCTTGCCTTTTGGAGGTTCTGATCTATGCAATTTTATACTCCTCATATTCAACTGAGGAGTCGGAGTATTTCTAGTATTAGTATTTACCGTTTTGAGTTAATTTTATTGATAAATCATATTCCTCCAGTTCTTAGGATTCCACCGAGAATCCACTAGGGTTTTTTCGTTGTGGGAATTCATATTGTTGATATCTCCATTATTGTTTAAAATTTTGGCAGGTGATGGGCCAATCATAGCTGCAGAATCAGGAACACTAACTCCAACATTATTTATCTTAGATCGGAAAGGAGAATGTCTGACATTGCCCCCCTCAAGAATGTTGGTAGGGGTGAGGCAGTTATAATAGAGTGGTACCTTTTCATCCACTTGAGAGGTAGGAAGGGGGATGCAGAGCTTATTGGCAGCCTACCCTTTTTTTGTTGCGGTTTTTGTGAGGTTGGTGTACATGCAGGAGGACTCCTTTTTGTTGGGTCCATTATTAGTTAAAACTAAGGGTACTTCATAGTTGAGCAATTATAAGGACCCTTGTTTCATGTTGATAATACCGTCATATTAAATCATGAATTGCATACTTATAAGCATCTCAAATCATTGTTTTCCAAAGCCACTGGGGGCTGATAGGATGAGCTTCCTAATATGAATGGGAAGGGATGAGTAAGCACCCAGCGCGCGGGTGTTGTTGGAAACAGCAGTTCCATAGTCTTGGTTGTACTCCAAGTCAGGTGTAAGATTGATTTTTTTCATCATTTTGGAAGAGATCACCTTTACTGGGGAGCCAGTATCTAGAATGGCCATCACCCGAAATTTTTGGATAACCACTTTGACCTTTGTAAGTATTTCCCCAAAAGTGGGCAATAGTGCTAAGACCTCCCTAAGATGAAGATTGAAGGTTAATTGGCAGGCGGTCTTGGGTTAATTTTTTTGGATGGTTTTCATGGTGTGGCCATGTTGGATAGGGCGAATGAGGTGAGACAGCACCTTGTCTGCATCACTGGCGGTATTGATGACAATTGGCTCCCCTAAAATTTGGCAGAGATAGGCCTCTTTGGGTATGGTGGCCTCGTCTACTCCTCCAGCATTCAAGCAATCGGGGACTTCCACTTCAGCAGGTGCCCCTACAATGTAATAGCCAACCTCATCCGTATCCCCCTCAGAATCGTCCCCTGGGGTATTTGTAATGTGAGGTTGTGGCATAAGTTGATCAAGTGTGTTAGGCACATTAAGTTTGTCAGCAATAGGTGTGCCCTTCCCTATACTGACATTTCTTTTCCCTGCTCTTGTTCCTCAGCGTCAGCTTTCTTTTTCCAGCACGTAGCCTCCATGTGGCCAAATTTGTTGCAATATTTGCACCGAGGGTTTTCAGGATGATTTGCTTTGGGGTTCTGTTCTTTTGGGCCCATTATCTGAAGGGGCTCCTTCTTATCCTCAATAGCTAGAGCTCAAGGCTTAGGCTTTGGATCATCAATGGTTAAAACGCGAGATCAGGATACTGCTCCATGTGGAATTTCGGGCTTGTGGAAATCAGCGACATCTATTAACGCCTCCTTGATGTTTTGGATGGTATGGAAGTAGCGTTTAACTGAAGTGATTTGCATTGCTAGCGATGAGTATGAAGCCACTCCAGTTAAAGCAGCGGCTATGGCATCATCCAAAGTCGACATTTTTGAAGTTAACAGCATCTGTGCCTCCAGATAAAATCACTCCACAAAATTGGCCACAGACTCTCCTTTTTGAATACTCATACGCATGAAGGCTTGCTTTTTCATTCTTAAAGCTTGTTTTGAACCAAATGTGTTTATGAGGGCCTCTTTTACCTCGGACCAGGTGTTAAGAGCGTCCATATGTGGGACCATCACCTCTTGTGCCATGCGGCCCAAACAGGAAAGGATATGTTTGGCCTTCTGTCAATCAGTCGCCCCTTCCATAGCTGCTTCATAGACGTATAAAAACGAAGTAATGCTACCCTTGCTGGGGATAAACTTGTCTTTAAACGTTGGTTTGAATGGACTAGATTTACCCCCAGTAAGGGTATGAATAGCCGGAGCTTTTGTTATTGGAGATTCAGTGCGGTAGCTCAACTGATCAAAGGTTCATGAAAGGCGATCAAACTGATCTTGCATGGCTTCAAGCCGTGTTTCCATTTTAAAAAGGGCTTCTAAAGGCTCATATTCACACAGTCTTAATTGAGCTTCGATCCCTGATTTTATAAGTTTCAAAATCTTCCATTCAATTTTCCATTGCAGAGACTTGAAAACATAGTTGTGAGACCATTGAGCTTAGGCTTAGTTGAGCAGTTTCCATGGCTTTCACGTGTTCTTCAGCTCTTCTTGCATTATGTTACACCCTTCATTATCATGAGAGTGAGAACTTAGACCTTGTACTCCACCCTTTATCTGCTCATACATCCGCTTGACCTTTGTTAGTCGACTATATACTTCTTTCAACAGCCCAGGGCTTTCCAGAGAAGCTTTCATCCTTTTTTGCTTCGATTTCACATTCAGTCAGGCGACGTGCCAAATATTTGGCATTTCCCAACGAAGCTTTGAGAGCTAGCTCCTTTTCTAGCTGAATAACCTTAGCCGCGAGGGTGGTGGTGGTGCTAGATGGTTCAAGTGACAGATGACGTTCAAGCTCATCCACATGCAAGAAGGCTTGAATTAACTGTCGCTCCACTACAGCCACACGCTGTTCATATTCCTCTTGGAGGACGGAGTCAGGCGCCGACAAGTCATGATGTTTTTGCTCAATTTGCTTTTCAAATTCTAAAGCAAACTCCTCCAATATTGACCGTGTGTTAGCGGAGGAGGCATTCAGTTCATCCCTAAAGATCTTCATGTTCTCCTCAATATACTTTATAATCCCAGTGTCCATGATAGCAAATTGATCATGTAGCTGAATGATGAAGTTTCAATTGGCTTCCACTCCAGATCTAACTTCTCCAAGATGTTCAGAGGTCAGTTGATACAACTTATCATAGGCTAAATTCAGAGCTGCATGGTTATCTCAGTGTCGATGAAGTTCTTCATGATGCCCCCGCTAAGAGATGCATCATGTGGACCAAAGCAGGGTGAGCAAACTTGCGTACATAGGTGGTCAAATTGGTAAGCTGACCATAGGTTTCTGGGAGGACAATAGTCTCATAGAGAAACAAGTGGTGTTCCTCTACCAACGATGCTCGTTCATGAGATGCAATGTCGCCAGGATTAAGAATGCCATGAGTAAGATCTCTCACAACTTTAGTGAATGGCCAAGTGATGTAATGAGACTCAGGTATTAAATTAGGTTCAAATTGTTTTTCTTCAAATATTAGAGCAGTAGGATTATCCATGTGATCATCTTCTTCAGTTTCTTCCCCATCTCGCACCCAGTGGGTGACACTCTCCATTTCTTTTTTCTTTTGTAATACTTTATCAAAGTATTCAGGGGACTCAACCCCCGCGTTGGGATCCAATTTGTGGGATCCGCTATAGGAGGCCACAAATAATATTGTAAAATGGAAGATTTTTACTTTTTATTAAAAGTATGAAATAACACTTATTTTGGTCTTTTATGTTTTTTTATTAAACAGGCAGGGCAAAACCAGAAAGGTCCCTTTGTTGATACTAGCTTTTCCTATTTAAACTAGTTCAAATTTTGAGACCATTGATTTTTGAGGCAAAAGAATGCAAAGCTCAGTCTTCCAAATTAGGGAATATAGGCTTTTGGCCTATCAGAATGAAGATAATAATTTTTCAGAGGTAAAACTGACCCATGCAGTAATGACTTGATGAATTGTATCCAATCACCAGCGAGTAAAATCTTTTCACCTTGGCAGTGGTCAAACTCAACTGGTAATGATTGGGTATTTTGGCTGTAGTTGGACTTGGATGGTAATGATTGACTAATGTTTGCCCTATCATCCTCAAGTAAAATCTTTTCACCTTGACGGTGGTTAGACTCAGACAATGATTGGTTAACTCGCACCCAATCATTGATGGGTAACATCCTCTTGCCTTTTGGAGGTTCTGATCTGTGCGATTTTATACTCCTCATATTCGACTGAGGAGTCAGAGTATTTCTAGTATTAGTATTTACTGTTTTAAGTTGATTTTTATGATAAATCATATTCCTCCAGTTCTTAGGATTCCACCGAGAATCCGCTAGGGTTTTTTCGTTGTGGGAATTCATATTGTTGATATCCCCATTATTATTCAAAATTTTGGCAGGTGATGGGCCAATCATAGCTGCAGAATCAGGAACACTAACTCCAACATTCTTTTCCTTAGATTGGAAAGGAGAATGTCTGACAGGGGCGAACTCAGTGAGCTGATTCACTAACACCATGATTGCATCATTCCCTCTGACAGGGAAAGCTCCACAATAAAAGTTATCTGAAAAGGAAGCCCAAGGCCTTTTGCTTTCTGAACTGGTGCCAACAAGCCTAAATGGGGCTGAAAATTTGAATTTTCATCCTTTTGCATGCAAGGTATTCCTTGGTATATTAATCTATCTGCGTTATAACCCCTTTCTAATTATACCTATGGCGGATAAACACCAGCTTCCTTGCCTTATCAGTGTGCCAAATTGTTATCTCATCATGATGCTCCTTTACTATCTAATGGAGAAGAGGTCCAAAGATAATCCATAAACATTCCTGGAATCATACCATATCATCTTTTACATTATACAATATAGTATGATCTCCTGGTTTAAATTGCATTTGGCAAGGATCTGGGTGTATTATGAGGACAAGGTTTTGACAAGATAATATGACTAAAGAGAACGTAATTCTCTAAATTCTCAAGGGAAGCAAAAACATGAGCTCAAGAGAAAGTAGAGGGCTGATTGTATGTAATCTTACCCACAGGAATAACATGTTGGGTGTCATGGAGCTCCACTTATAGGTCAGAAACTTAGGCTGAGGTTTAAATTAAATTAGTCAACCTGTTCTCTTTGCCTTTTGTGAACTTATAAGAGAGCACAACCTGAATAAGGTTCTTATGCTAGTGGTTTAGCAGAGGCTGTGATTGATGATGTTACTGAACAATGCTACAAAGCAGTTGGGCAAACGTCTAGTTAAGTACTTACAAGCAGGATAACCATACTGTAATAAAATTCCCAGTCTGAGTGTTTGTAAAACTCTTGACTATGAAATTTTGGACTCTAGTGAGAACTATACTAGAGCCAAGCAAAGGGTCTGATCTCCAGAAAGCAAATTCAAGAATGTAATGGCCTTGTCAAAGTCTGAAGTGTGGTTTATAAGTGTTTACTCTTAGATTCCTTGATAAAATGATTTTTTGAATTTTAAAATTAATTTTTGGATTTATGTTTATTAAAATAATTATTAAGATTAAGCTGCTTTACACAACTTCGCCGGTTTACATTTATATACCACATATTGGGGAAAAGCAGACCAAGTTTTTATTCTGCAGGCATCTTCTCAACAGTGAGGATAAAGAGGGACTTAATCTTTGATTTCCTCTTTTCAACCTGTTATTGAGCTATGGATGGGTACTGTAGAAGTCATCAAAACTTTTTTGCATCTATTTTCTATTTTAACCATACTAGAAATCCATTCTGTTGTCAACAACCTTTGCTAAATTTTAGTTTAAGAAAATTAATATAGGCAACATCTGATTCACCATATTGCCATTTTCTGAGAATCATGTTCAGCCTCATCTGTAGTTGCCGCATCTAGTTGGTAAGAATGTCATTTTTAAGGCTTTCCTTTAGTATGAACCAATTTAGAAATATTTTTTGGCAGTATCTGGTTTTCCAGAGTGTCATTTATGAGGAATTCTCTCTGCATCGCCCAAACTAGTATTATTAGGTTTGACGGCATCTGGTTGTCCAGAGCACCCTTCACAGGATTTTATCTCCCCATCGCAGGTTTTAGTAATGTTGAATTTTGAGACATCTAATTTTTGAATGCATTGTCAAAATCCTTTTGGGATTGTGACCATCCCCTTTAACCTTAATCTTTGCAACCGGTAAGGTTAGGGCTATGTGGCAGTCAGGCAACGCCTTGACCATTACAGGGGTAGGAAATGAGGTGAATGGTAATAGAGAATAGCCTAATGGTTAATTTTGAATCCGAATTGGGTGTGGAAAGCCATGTATAGAATGTCGCCAGTAAGTTAGAGCTTTCACTACTGCCAGTTTCTCTTTTCTATATATGGCATGATTACTCATATGGGATCTCTTGCTATAAAATATTTCATTATGATGCTCTACTTCATTTGTCTCCAGTTGCATTAATGCCATAGCAATACCACAGTATATAATTATCGCTGCCCACTATAGATTTCTTATATGGGTCAACTTGTTGAAGTTGGATGTAGAGAGCAAGGTTCACTTCAAAGCCTGAAATGAGTCCTCCAGTGCAGACAATCACTGAAGGGATTTAGGGCCACTGGCCTTATACAAGGGTGCAACAACCTCTGATAGTTTAGGAGTAAGCTGCTTGGTTAAGGTGAATTCCTTAAAAGGCTTCTTTATTTTTTACTAAGGGTAACGTGAATCTATTTCTAATTGTTTTCCTTTTGTTATGGTGACCGTATACCCCCTTATCAAATATAACGTTGAACAGGAAAGGTAACTTAAGAATTGAAGGACTCGCACTTACTCATCTTCAACATCAAACTTAGCCGCTTTAAAGCGTTCAATTATTTGCCACAGGTGGACTCGTGGTAAGCATGATCTGAAAAAATATAAAGTATATTGTCCATATAAGACAAAGCAAACTTACCCAAAAGCTCTCCTAATGCCATGATAACATGACGTTAAAAGATTGCAGATGCATTATAAGGCCAAATGGCATGACCCAGAATAAAAAACGTCCATGGTGTGGAATTCAGTAAGACATTATTTTTACTTTTTAACGTAGTGTTTTATTTAAGGGTTAAAAACAATCTAGCTTAGTGAATACTTTAGCTTTCTCCACATACTGAGCAAATTTTCGTCTCTATAGGGATGGGATGAAGATTGAAGATGTTTATATTGTTCAAGCTTATAAGTCTACACAAATGTGTAGAATACTTTCTATGTTATCCGTAATAAAAGTGGTGAGAATACTGGAGAGGTCCGCTTGAGATAAAAACTTTGGCTAGTTGTTTTGAATCTTAAATATTGAACGCTGTCTTTTCTCTCAACGTTAAAGTGTATTTGGGAGATAATATTAATTAAGTCAACTGTAAGCTTAGACTTACAATCAAACTCAGAATATTCAGGTAAAGCATTTATGTTAGCTGCATTATAGAAGACTCTAACCTCTTCATACATGGAGGCGATGGAACCTCAGAAGCGGCCTTTAGCAGAGGCGCGGGGTAAGGTTCTGCACATTTGGCCTTTTAAGTAAGTCCCTTATATTATCTCAACTAATTTTGATCATTATTCTCAATTTCTTAAAACAAGGATCAGAGTTTTTGCCTTCAAATTGGTCTTTTATATTAAAACTTTCTCTACCTTTCTACCCCAAGATCATTGGGTTTAGGAATTTAAGACTCTCAGGGTTTGTTCAGTAAGTTTGTACTTACCCGCTTTGAACTCATTAGCCCCTATACTTTTAGTGTCAGAATCGCCTGTGAGGCACATTTTTCAACCATACCATTAGGTAAATAGTGTAGCTCCAGGTAATCCTCCAGGTCCTCATAAATAAAATTCTCAGATGCACTGTCTACCAGAACTGCAATTATAGTTTTCCTTGAGGTGAAGAGAGATTAGCATAAAGCATAAAGTACCCAGAGTATTTTGAATAGTATTAGGGACATAAAATTTCACCATTAGTGGTCCACTTTATGCATAAAAATTTTACCTTGGTAAATATATTTTATCAAAAAAGAGTGGTTCAATTCTCTACTCTTACTAAAGAAGAAACATATCCACCAATGTTTTCTGCGTTTGAATATCTGTGGCCATATTTTATAGATATTTATTTCTCTATAACCTGAATTTGGAAAATCATTTTGTTGGTCAGCTGAGGTTTTTCTAAAGTATACAATACACAGAAATAGGTTTAGTGTTAGATTCATAAGAACTGGTAAATGGTATATTAACCATATATAATTTACAGGTACTTTGGTAATTCGGGATTTTGAGGTATAAAACCCAATATAAAAGCCAGTTGTACAATGTTAGACAAAGTTAAGGTGGCGTGACTCTTTTTTGACTAGGATTCACTTTATCATATGGGGAAAAACTCTGGGTTAGAAATCATATTAGATTTAGTTTTCTCAAAGGTAGGGGTTTAGACTCCTGCTGGCCTTCTGTTTCCACCAAGAAAGATGTGTGTCAGGATAAACTTAGATTGTTCCAGATGTGAAGTGCTAATTTTGGGATTGGTATTTATGGGGACTCTGCGGGTGAAACATACAATTCTAAAAAGTTTGCATTATTGTGGGGGAATTACTAAGGATAGCTGCAATCACATGATCAAGTTAGCAAGCTAAGACAGCCTTATGGATTTCTTTTCTGGAAATCAAGCATCATACAATAATAACGCTTTAAAGATCTCAAACAAAAGAAGGTCTTGATCCAACCTCAAAATTTGTATAGTTAGGCCACTAGTGGGCTTATCTGATGGCTGGAAAAGAACTCAGGGAACGTTTGAAAAGAAGACAGGTCAGATTATTGTTCTTTCAGAAATCGTTCTAAACCATTTTAATGAGATAAAAAATTTTAGTTGGGTTCAAAAGGCTATATATACCCAGTCAGCTGCACTAGGTTAAAGCTACTATAGCAAGTCAGCGCAGAAATGCATTTCAACAAGGAATCTTCTAATGTGTACTAATAGAAACTTTAGAAGAAATAGAAACTTATGTCAGAATAAACTCAGAAAAGTATTAAAGAGATGTTTAGGAGCTATTAAAAATTGGCTCAAAGGGTCCAATTCAACATTTGCATGCAGGAGGAGTAGGGCTTTAAAGTAATCTGGTACAAGAAAAACACAAGATATAAGACAACTAAAATGTGAGAAACGAAGGTTTGAGATGGATGATGAGTGTGACAAATAGGCAACATACTCAGTTTACTCTTACCAAAGTTTCTACGTGTAACTATCTATGATATTTATTCAAAGGCAAGGTCAACTAATGTAAGGATAATGTCTGTAACTCTCTCTTATTTCCAGGTAAGGGTTGTGGGTTAAAGCCCAGATCGCTAGGAACTTACCGTCAAACATATAAGAAGCCAAACACCTTGGATGGTGCCAATGCTTTTATGGCTCATATAAAAGCAAATAAAGTTGCAGAAATCAGCAGGAGGCCCAGGAAGGTGATGACTTGCATATTTCAAGATGAATTTAATTTCATGTTTATAGTCATGTTATATGACTTAAGAGCTTTTATTAAAAAGTTTTAGATTCCTTAGTGGGGGATTAAATCTGAATTGTATTAAAATAATAATTGACATATGCCATTATATAACTTGAGAAGGTCTGCATCTAGATTAGCCCAGATATTCATTAGATAAAAACTTAAAATAATTTTACCTATAAACAGTTCACAGATAAAAATTGGGTTTTACAAAAAGGCTATAAAGGAGACAATGGGGATGGGTCATGGTCATTTCTTGTTTCACTAAGCCAAATTTAGCCAACATGACAATAATACCAATGATGGTGATACCATAGCTTGTGTAAGATCAAACTTTATCTTTATATTGAACGTGTTTTCTTAGTTTCATGAAAATAATCGTGATAAAATTCTAAACACTGCTCAAAAATCAAACATATGACCCACTTTCATCTGTAACATACCTTTTAGCTTCAATGTCCTTGATGAACACTGTTAACCTCATCACGTGACTTCTTTCTACCAACCTGAGAGCTCTTACCCTTACTTAGCGCTTATCTAAGGTATGTTTGAGATCAGGTAAGAAGCCAACTTGATACACTAGGTCTTAACAACTTCCTCCTTGTCTTACAGCTTAAGCAGCAAAAATATCATGAGACATGACAATTTTTTTAAAACTCCCATCAGATAGAGAATTTTTAATAAGGTTTACACGAAATTTTTATGGGCCTGCTACAAAAGTTACTCCAGTTGAAGGGCTTTATTATAAGAATGAGTCAAGTTAAAAGAGAGATCAGTTGTACAAATCTCTAACTTGACTCATATAATTAATCTTCTCACATTCTTTCATGTCAATGATTTAACATATTTTGGTGGACATAGGAAATCAATTGTAATGCATTTCAACGTCTGCACTCCCATTCAGATTCCTCTGACATTCCAGAATCTTCACGTTATTCTCATTATCCCTTTATAATTTTGTACAAGGAATAGGTACAATTAACCCATTAAGCTACTATACCCATTGTTTACTGCCAATTTCACTGAAAATAAGACATTATTGCTTAGAGCATGAGAGGCCAAATACAAATATATTTTAAAACATCTTAATAATGCAAGCTGGTTTTTCAAGATAGTTTTTAGAATTTGTATATAGAACTTTGTGATGAGATAACTGAACTAGGTTTTATAAAAATAGAAAACCGTGTAACTCTTCTATACAGTAATCAGATGATTGTAACCTTTTCTGGGACATAGCCCATTTTGCATGCATATTTGAGAGTTCTAGATAATAACTTTACTTGTGAAATAGTATTCATGTGACGGCACTACACTGAGAAAAAATGTTTTTAAAGGTGACTAAATTCTAAGCACCAGTAGCCTGAAGCTTCTCTACTTTGAGGTAGTAACAAATTATTATTCAAAAACTGACTCAATTTCCTCATGCAAATGGTGAGAAACTCATGTTTCATATTTTAAATGTCTTGGTTATCACAAAAGTTGTTATAAGTATCTATTTAAATTTGTCTATGTTTGGTGGAGACAAAGAGTGGCTCTAAGAAAGTTCTATGCTTCTCTTCTCATACATCTTAACATGTTGAGCCTTCTGCATGTGAATTTCTCCATCCATGCTATTCTCATATAGTTGTATGGGACCAATTAGAGTCCCCTCAACAGGATAAGTCTTAGTCAAAATTATTATATAACTTTGGGAATCTTTTTTGATTCAATTTAATGTGCAAGTTAAACAACAAATTTTGAAATGCTGGTGCTAAGTGTGACCTCAATTAATCTTGGCTTAGGTCCTTGTGGTTGTGATGGTAAATATGCATGTTTCTAGATATCATGTTTCAGTAAAACCACCTAGTCATTGTGTTATTTAGTTTTTGCTATTAATCATGGTAATTTTATATAGTTTCATCGTTATGTTGTATAGTAGATGAAAATCTATCTTTCAACTGCTCCACAGCAACCTCCATAATTTGTGATTTTAATCTAAAAATTTTAAATTAAATTTTCTCTGAGGCACGACAACCAGGGGCCAGACATTACTGAGCTCAAAATTTCAAATTAAACAATGGAAATGAAATGGGATGGGAGAAGCCACTCAACTTGTTACAAAAACCAAAGAAAAACACAAAACTAAGTCAGAACAGAAACCGCTACATGCCAATGGTGGGGGAAGGGGATTGGAAAGCATGTCATGCTCAAATGGGTCGGATAGGCAGTGGCACAATGCAGAGAGCAGGGGAATGGAAGCGTCATGGAATTGGGGATTTAGGGTGTTGAGTGACGTTGGCCATAAAGTCTCCTTATTGAGGCAGTCAGAGAGGTATGTGACAATGGCTTTCTCAGCTCTAATGCGGATTCTGAAGATTTCAGCAATAATGTTATATTTTTTATGTTGAAGTGAGTATTATGTCTAAACTTTGCAAGCAATTCTAGGGGCTGACCATAGTGTTGGCAAAGTAGTAATGGTGGAGGTAGTTTTGTTTTTGGTGGAGGGTCAACTCAGGGTTAATGGGAGGGGGACTAGGCCCTTAGCCAATACTTTGATGGATGAACTTATGGCCTGCATGAGCTTACAATTATGAGGGGAGGCGATTACCTTTTCTAATAATTGGTGGTTGCTTCATTATTGGGGGCTCCAGGGTGAGGCAAATAATGGCGACTGTGGATTTTGCCACATAGTCAGCACTAAGGAACTATTTGAAGTAAGGGACTTTGATCAATTATATACAAGATTACCCTAAGCATCTACTTCCTCCAAATTATCCCATGGACATTGGTTGAAATTAGTTCGATATTAGTATTAAGTTGAGCAGTGGGGGTGTCTGGGTGGAGGGCTTAGAATTAACTAGGCCAGTATGACCCCTGATTGTTTAATTTAATAGAAGGGGCTTGGTGACAAGGCCCCTATTTGGGTAAAACTGGCCCGGTTGCAGCTTCCATCTTGGGATAAGAGGGGGAAGTGCCCAAGTTGAAGAAATAATTTAGTCAGCGAAGGTAAAATCCAAAGAGGAGTTTAGTGTTGGAGCCTCAGCACAAGCAATTGATGGAAAGCGGCATTTCAAATGGTCCAGTAGAAAGAATGCAGGTCAGATGGTGCGCCAACTTTCCACTCAGGACAGAAAAAATTGTCTGGGGAAAAAGGAATGATGGAATGAGGGTAAATTGAAATGGCAATATCCATTAGAACCAGACGTATGGTCATGAAGGCGCAAGGGTCCAAAAGCAAGTGATTCCGTTGGGAATCACAAATTTTAGGATGTGGCCTAAACCATATGCTGACAAACTGGTTACCAATTTGTTGTGTAGTATTTTTTGGGTGGGGTGGTGGGAGTTATGGAGTCCTGTGAACTTAATTGCAAGAGTGGTATCAGTGGAAACCAGGTATGTGTGGTTGGGAGGGGGACACCCTGGAATACCAGAGGAATGGTAGCTGCGACAGCAGAGTCTGCTTCACACAAGAATCCAAGGTCAAAGTTCCCCCTTAAAGGGTCGGAAGTTGATGAAGCTGGAAGGTTTCAAAACATCCTGGGTTAGTTCAGTGATAGGTTTGTCAGAATATGGAAACAACTTGCCATATTCAACCCAAAGGCTGAATTGCATGATACTCTGGAGGAGCACAGGGCAATGAGGCACCACCTGTTTACAGGCGAAGTGGAAATCTAGGCCCTTAGGTGGGACAAAGCGATCTGAAAAATTGGGAGGGCCAGTTGAACCAGCTTAGACATGTTTAAGCAACAGCTAAAAAACACAAGGTGGTGGCATCACCCTGCCCATGGGATACAGCAGGTGTTGAGCTCATCAACATAGGTGTTGAGTTGTTGACTGAATCTAATTGTCAGATATTAGATAGGGACATAATAATGTTAACAAGCTTAATTTATTATAAATCATATCAGATATCAGTGATCAGGAATATTTTAAGCTTATGTACAGCTTAAGATTTGTGGCCTAGTGATTCTACTTAATAATACTTGACTATGATGACATGGGCATGGGGGCTTTGTTGGTTTAATCAGACCTATAATAATAGCTGACTAAATAACCCGGCACATGGGCTTTGTTGGTCTATGCCAAAATTAGTTTTTAATGTCAATTGAGTTTTTGATCAAATTAATTATTAATTAGTGGTATAAATCGCCTTGGTATGTGCTGCCAATTGCTTGAGATGAGTATTGGTTCAGCTATTTACAGACGCGTTAGAATTGTTGTCTTGAATATATTTCCAAGTTTGAGACCAACTCTGAGATGATTGGGATGTTTCTAGTTATATGGATTGTAGACCCTCAAACAAACTCGTTACTTTCTCTGGCCAAGTGCCATTGAAATTGAGGTGTCATGGGTAAGATGTGGTGAACATCAAACCCTATAAATTATCCCAAGTTATTACTAATAAAAAAAATTTTCCTACAGTTCTATAATCTAATTTATAAGCTTTCATATTAATACTTTACGTTGTGTTATGTCGAGGATTTTACTTAGGATCAGGAAGATCAGAGCAGCATGCCATCATCTAAGTAATGACAGGATAATACAACTTCCAGTAGAATTACCAAGGAGTTATATCTTAATTATAGTCACCGTCTGGTCTGTTGTCTTCATACAATAGACGTTTGAAACTCCGTCTTACCTTATAAGAAGAACCAGTCACTCTCAATATACCGAAAATTCAACAAGTGGCGCTTATGGCTGGGAATGCAGATGGTGACCGCGGCGAGTATGGGAATAGTCCCAATCAATTATTTAGAACTATTACTGGACCTAATGGGAATACAGAAATGACTGTGTCTCAAATTAATTTGGACCATGTACCTATCATTACTTACCCTGATGAGCCCATTTCACATGAAGAACTTGAACGACTCAAGCATCAGTTGTTAAGAGGATACCAAATGGAACAAGGGCCTGCGGACAACAGCAGTAATCCTTTCTATTATCAACGACAGCAAGATGTGCTGTGGATGAGATATCTAGCTCAAAATCAATTGAGTGTAGCTCAAGTAAAAAATAATTTAATTGTGCTAGAGCGTATTGCCCAATACCTAATTGAATTTGTACATCCCACCTCTAGAAATTCTCAGATGACAATTGCTCGCCATCATGCAGCCATTTCTGAGTTGGTTAACTTCTCACAAAACTCCATCAAGGCGGCCCAAATTTTAAATGAGCGTTTAGAGGCCAACTTTGCTGAAATCTGTTCTAGCTTGGAAGCGAATTATAATATAGCTACTTGGGCTAATGACAGAGTGGCTGAATTAGCACAAGAGCTAAATGATAGATTACATCCTATCTTTGGCAATTTCTTAGAAAAAAGAGGAATTACCAAAACTTGGGTCAACAACATCACACAAACTTCAATTAATGCTTCAGAGTTCATGAGGCTTAATCATGAAGCTCAAGAGGCACAGTTAAATACTAATAATGAAGTTTGTAATCAGTATTGATGACCGTGCGCCCAAATTTCGCAGATGAAGGATGATTATACTGAAAAAATCAATTATTGGCAAACACAATTCGAAGGCCAACAGGCAGAAAACAGAAAATTTCAAAATTCCATTGAGCATCTCAATCATCAGATTAATAATATTAATGAGGAGGTCATCAATATTATTGAGTCAAATAATCTTTTTCATGGAGAAGTGAATCAGTGTAAAAAGACAATTAAGGGAAAAGACCAAGTGATTTCCAATTTGCATTTGCAAACCACCACTTTGAATGAGGAAATTGCAAAGTTAAAGTTAAAGATTTTAAATCGTGTTAATTGGGAAAATGAAATTAAAGAGCAGATTTGAAACTTGGATGATGCGTTGCCAATGTGCTACAAACTATTCAACTGGAAATTCTTCTGAATACTACGAAGTTGAAGCTTCAGAAGTAGTCACTGAAGTAGATGCAGTACCACATCAGTAGATGCCCAGTAGAATGGTTGCTTTGGCTAACCCAAGTTCCTCCAGCTGTGATTCAGTGCCTCAACGCCCTAGTGCATCTGGCCTGAGTCAACAAAGAAGCAATTCTGTTAACTCAGGGCGGAAAAGTGATAATTACAAGCCAGCAAACCTGCCTATATTTGACAAAAATAGAAGTATCACCACCTTTATCAAATGTTTTGAATTAGCTATGTATGGGGCCAGCGATCACAATCAATCAGCTACTATAATTAACTGCTTGGACCAGTGGAGCATTGAGTTAATTATGCCCCATATCAATGAAAATCCAACTTACGCTGAAGTCAAAGAGGCTGTGCTTTACAAATTCGGAGGTCCAGAACAAATGTCAACAAAAAAATCTAAATTTATGAATATTCAATTTAAAAAAGATGAAGCCATTGATGAATTTGCATATCGATTCTATTGCAAAGTGCAAGTTCTCTTAGGCGCCAAGGCTATGGTTGACTTTGATGCTAAGATTGCATTAGAACATGCAGTACAACCTTACCAAAATTTATTGAATGTTTTAATGCCTGCCTTCATACAAAATCTTACAACATCTGAACTAGTTGAATATCTTTGTAGATGTTCACAATATTACAGTCCTCCAAATACTGGGTACAAAACAGGACCTGCCTCTGTGAGGAAACCCATTGAAGTCAATAAGAAGATTGAAATTGATTTGCCTGTGAAAACTGAACAGAACTCAGATACCAAGCCTACATGCTCAATGAATGATATTACCTGCTATAAATGTAACTGCAAAGGGCACTTCGCCTCTCGATGTCATCAATGCAACATCAATGTGGTCCCTCCTGATAAAGTACAGGAGAAGGGAAAAGAGCAAGCACAATAGATTTGGGATGCTCTAACGCGCCAAAAAACTAGTCCCGCCTGATCAACAAGAAAACGCAGGCTACGGGGCCTTGCTTAATGATAAAACAAATATTATTATAGTACCTAATGAAGATTTTACAAATGTACATGCAGTAACCCAATCTCAGAGTAAGGTTGTCATGCCTGAGGCCTCTGAAGTAGTAGCTAAACTGTATGTACAACAGATAATTGAAAATATTCCAGCAGAAGGTCTGAGTAATGCATTTGATACTCCAAGTCTGAAAGGGGTCAATATAGCAATGCCAATTGACAAATTCATCCGTGAATGTCCTAGCATTGGAAAAATCATCTGAAGATGTATACACTATAAAGGATCAAGGTGGCTGGGTTGTGAATTGAGTACACACTAAATTCCTTCATCCAAATTATAAAGATTAAAAAAAACTAATAATGTTAATAATAACATTAATAATATTAAAAATATAGATAAGTAATAAATAATTAACTATACACTTTTTTTATTAGTACTAGATGGTCCCATTTAATTAACTATACACTCCTATTCGGAAATATGTGTTTTGTCATCATCAAAACTAGGTAACTCTACTTCAGGAGGGGAAGAGAGTTAGATAGAATTGGAGAAATGCGAATTTCAAACAAATCTCGACTATCCAAACCCTGCTGAAGATGTGCTAAGCCCAAAAAAGCTCGGCACCAGGCATGCTGGCCTTGTCAGCTTAAGAAAGGCCATTGAACCAAAGGGAAAGACCATTGAAATGGACTTTGGAACATACGGGAAAGGTTTGATTTGGGAGTAAATACCACTGAAAGGAAAATACAGTCAGCAAGGAGACTTTTGAGGCAAGGGTAAGCTGAGGGGAGGAAAACTTTTTCATGGAACATCTGCAAACGCGCCTTGTCTAATACCCTGCGCATATTAAGCATGGTATCAGAGGGGTATGAGGAAGAAGGGAAGTGGACGCACGTTCCCAGAAGAGCCATCTGTGGAACATACTTTTCTGGAAGCCCTTTCGCCAGGCTTTTACAAAGTTCTCAGTATAAAACCAGGATACGTCAATCTTTAGAAACCCAAGCCTTGAGGCCCAACAGAACATGTAAATCCGTATGCACCAGAGTGGGTTTGCACCAAATCCTAGAAACCAAGTTAGCAAAAATAATGGCCTGATTGGCCTCAAATATATTGAATGGGGCAATCTCAGGACCACTAGCGAGTACAGATGATATGTAGCATTTACAAGTTCCAACATCAAATCAAGCTCAAAACCTAATGAAGCCACACTACCCACGTGTAGAGAGGAAATGAGGTTTTTAGAAGGATAAATAGAAAAAAAAGGCAGATAAAAAGTCAGGAAGAAGATCCCATCCAAAGTGAATTGGTGTCAAATAAGAGTTTCTTGAGGGTGTTTGACTTCTGAAGCCTGAAGGGTTAATGAAAGAGTTGTGGGAGGATTTCGCTTGACCCATTGAGAAGTTTGATGAGGAAGTAATTGGAGTCAAAGGGTTTGTTTGGGTTCATTGATGATTAGTGAAATTACTGTGGGATGCGAAAAAGAACCCTCAATTATCATAGAAGCATAGCTGGTCAATCCAGCTTATGAAATTTTGGGCAATATGCCTGAGTTAACCATTGTACACCACATAGACTTGCTTAGTAATAAGAAGATTTGTCGGTCAGCAGCAGAAATACTATTGAGATATTGTTCATACTTGGATGAGTGAGAAAAGTTGGACATTGTTAATCAGAGAAAAGAGTACCACCATTTATATCCATTCAAGGTGGGGGAAATGTTGAGTTGTTGACTGAATCTAATTATCAGATACTAGATAGGGACATAATAATATTAACAAGCTCAATTTATTATGAATCATATTGGATATCAGTGATCAGGAATATTTTAAGCTTATGCACAGCTTAAGATTTGTGGCCTAGCAATTCTACTTAATAATATTTGACTATGATGACACAGGCATGGGGGCTTTGTTGGTTTAGTTGGACCTATAATAATAGCTGACTAAATAACCCTGGCACATGGGCTTTGTTGGTCTATGTCAAAATTAGTTTTTAATGTCAATCAAGTTTTCAATCAAATTTATTATTAATTAGTGGTATGAGTCGCCTTGGTATGTGCTGCCAATTGCTTGAGATGAGTATCAGTTCAACTATTTACAGATGCATTATAAATGTTGTCTTGAATATATTTCTGAGTTTGAGACTGACTCTGAGACAATTGGGATGTTTTGAGTTAAATGGATTGTAGACCCTCAAACAAACTTGTTACTTTCTCTGGCCAAGTGCCATTGAAATTGAGGTGTCATGGGTAAAATGTGGTGAATATTGAAACCTATAAATAATCACAAGTTATTACTAATAAAAAAACAAATATTCCTACAGTTCTATAATCTAATTTATAAGCTTTCATATTAATACTTTACGTTGTGTTATGTCAAAAATTTATTTAGTATCAGGAAGATCAGGGCAGCATGCCATCATCTAAGTAATGACAGGATAATACAACTTCCAGTAGAATTACCAAGGAGTTATATCTTAATTATAGTCACTATCTGGTCTGTTGTCTTCATACAATAGAAGTTTGAAGCTCCATCTTACCTTATAAGAAGAACCAGTCACTCTCAATATACCAAAAATCCAACAATAGGAAAAGGAGAGGGCTGAAAATAAGTGAAGGATGTTACTAAATTTACAAATCAAGATTTGACCTAAAGTGGGCAAATTGAGAGAAAGAAGTTTCCCTCCATAATTTTTAATACTACAGGTAGTACTCCAATTCCTTACTAGCTTACTTGTTGGAGGAGCTGCTTTTCAATTAAAATTTTTTTACAGAATTCTGGGTTATTGGAATTCATCTCCATAATACTTTTAAGTATCTTCATCAGACTCTTTATAAACTACCTGGAAGAGCCCCATGTAGTGGCACCATCTATTGAGAATGTGGTCTTTGATCATATTTAGCTGACTGGTAAGTGGAGGCCATTAGTGATATTTATTTTACATGTCCACAGGGTGAGTCATCTGCCCATTTATAGGCAATGCTTTCCATTACAACAGGACTTTTACTCATTTTCCTAGCTTGTTCACCCAAATGAAGCCGTGAAAAATCTGGCAGGTGATTAATCTTATGCTCACCAGGACTCATATCAACTTCTGCTTGACTCTTTGATTTTTTAACCCTTCTGTCTTTGGAGTTATAAGAACTCAAAGTAAAAACTACAAAAAAGAATATCATGCGAGATAATTAAATTCTGCTATTTAAACCAATGAAATTGTTCATATTAAAAAGTGTGGGGAAATTATTTTTAGATATTAGACTTTAGAATTAATTATTCATTCTTAGTCACGTTTAAATAAAGGAATGTGTGCTTTCATCTTGGTTTTAGGATCAGAGTGCTTCATGTCCCTGATTCTAATAGACATTATCAATCCAGATCTTAAAAATACTTTGTGGAGCTAAGTTTATTTGGATATCTTTGCTCTCCTGACGCTTCATATGACTCTAGAGGCATCCATGGCTCTTCAGGTACCATTTCTCATCCTTCTGAAATTAATTGATTACTCATCTGAGAATAAAATCTTCAAATGCAGATGCTTGAACAAGGATACTTGGTTTTAGTGGAGTGACAGTAATTCAGTCATCATTTTCAGTAAACGTATAGGTTCAGTCATTAATGATAGTTATAATCTTTTCATGGTCACCCTGGGGGTATAAAGTTGCTTTTTCTTTGTCATTGTCATCGCCCCATTTCTTAATTTTTATCCATCAATCATAAATGGACCTCATTTGCCTATAGTAAAAAAATTATATTGCTCACCGCTGCTAAAAAGTTCTCTTTTGATTATCCTTGTCAGCTTTTTGATTTTCAATAAACTCGCATCTATTAAATTGTTGTTTACTTGATGAGGCACTACTAAGAACACAGAATTAACTCTATATATATTTGAGAGCTTTTCCACAATGATTTAGCAGAGATTAATCTATTTTATTTAACCGAGGCATGCTGACTAGGGGACAGGCATTATCGAAAGAAAGAAACGACATGAAACCTGAACAGGGTCAACTCTGTCGAAGAAAGTTTTTCCACCTCCGGATCGGGACTCGAATTTTTCTGGTTACGTCATGGGTAAGGTTTTCGTGTTATTAGACCTACTAACCGGAGATTAATCTATTGTAGAAGATATTAAACACTGCTTTTTCTAACAAAAAAATAGTAAACGGGTAAAAGTTTGGTAGTGTAATCTTCAGAAAATGGGTTAAGATAATATAGATATAAATTATCTCTAATATACATTCTGAATTTTATTCCTTATTTATCAGAAGTCTGATCATTATTAACTACCATATGACTGATTTAATTTAATGTTTCTCTAACCTACAGTTAAAACTTACATTGGTATGTGTTGAGATGAATCACCAAATTTTATCATTGCATTGCTCACATATCTTAGCTCTATTAGGACTTGCAAATCGTAAAATTTTTAATTAGCTCAATTCAATTTTATCAATCATTTCTTCAGTGGCCTGATGAATGTCTGTAGGTAGAGATATATTTCAGATACTATTGGCTGACTTTCATCCTAACTAATAGATAGTTTGATGCTGCAATTTATTTTAATAATTGCAATGAAACTTTCATTCCTTTAAATATACTGATAGAAATTCACAAAAGGATTGAGCAAAATTTATACTTTAATGTTGAACCTGATACTTTTTCCTTTTCTAAAACCTTGAATTTTTTGGAGTCAGGCTAATTATTACTTAATTAGCGATATATCTGACACAATTAAAAATTGTTACGCCTGCTAAATAACCGTCTACTATAAAGATTTTAAAAATAGAAAACGCACCTTTAATTATCTTTGGGTTGATATCTATTATTTTTGGTTGTTAAAGATTTAACACTTTAGAATTTATTACACAAATCTGATCATAAAGATGCTTAATTCCAAGAAATCATCTGGTTCTGGCTAAATTTCAAAGCTCTCTGATCTTCCTTTCAAAGATAACATTGTCTTTGGATGGTACAGTTAAAGAACAGTTAGTAGACTTACTGGTTACTCTTGAGTTATGATCTGAATGGTCAATTTACTGCAGTTGAAAAAAAGCTTATGTCATGGCTACATGACATAATTGAGGGGACAGACTGTAAGGACAAGGCTGGATGTGAGGAGGACAAAAAGGCCGAGTTGCAAGGCCTTCCTTACTTGAAACATACCCTGGACCAACGCTTGGTACAGGCGAGATATGCCCAGGTTGGTCCTGGGGAAGTGCATGATGCTCAGCCTGGAATTACAGCCAGTCGTTGAAATGCACCAACTAAATTCTTAACTCAGATGGTTCGTTACAATTACTTGTGCAACAGAGATTCAAAACCTGTTTTGTTTATGGTATTGCAAAGTTGGGATGAGTCAATTTACAATCAATATCTTGAGTTTGGAAATACTGAGTTACAGGACCCTGGCCATTGGTAGCATGCGCCTATTGGTTTGCTTAGGCTTAGCACCACTTCTGCTGATTGACAACTCACCCCATAGTGTTTAATTGTGTTTCTGAAAAACTAACTTTTCTCATTGTCATCTGGCTTATTAAAAAACCTGTTTGTTTTAATATTTTATGTTCATTATTTAGTTCTGTTTGTTGACCTCCAAGAGGTCATAATTGCTCAGTTGCGTGCTGTCCTTGCTTGGGCCATTCTGTGCACCATCCTTCTAGGTAGTGTTTTGTTTATCCTTTATTCAGTGAGAGGTTCCGTAACAGGGGTGTGGTCTCACGCCCCCCTCCGCTGTTGGAAATTGAGCGTTATAGACACACACTTAGCTCGTGAAGAAATTTCTTATGGCCATATGGCCATAACTAGGTCAAAACAAACTTTGATGATGTAAATGCACTAGAAAACATTAAAAATTTCGTTATTATTGTTTTTTAATGAACAAACATCTTCTAGTTATTAATATAAAAAGTACCTTTTTATAGACGTATAGATTTTGTGCTTCAGTATTAAACTTTTCCTTCAATACACGATTTTAGGAATAATAACCCCTATACAGTCACATTTTAGTCAAACTGTATGCTGAATATTTTGTCAAGCTTTTTAAGTTGACTGACTATATCGAGAACAGATACATATACTTTACTCAATGGCTATAAAGAACGCCAGGATGAGGCAAATCCATTGCTCAAAGTTTATAAAAAGCACATAATTGAGATGATGTACCAAGTCCTTTGCATAAGATAGCGCCAATTTAGTTGGGTAGGATAGCCAAACTCCAGGCGTTCTTTTAGTACAATACATGCTAGGTAGTCATATATTCTATGTAAGAGTGTCATTCAGCGCTAATGCAAAAATCTAGATGTCAGCTGCTCATAATGACAAAAAGTTAAGCTTAAAAGAATATAGCTTTTTTAATATATCTACTGGCTACTTCAATTTGACTTTAGTTAGTAGCGAGTAAAAAGAATAAAAGTGAAGATATACCAATTATACTCTAGACATGATAGTATCATATAAAGTTTAATTTACAGAATATAGTTACTTTGAAGATCACTTTTGCTTTCCTAACTTGGTAAAAGAATCTATAAATCTGTATTAAACATTACCATCAAATATATGTCTCTATAAATTATGATTCAAAAAAACATACTATAGTATGCAGTAAGTAGGCTAATTTATAAAATAATTTATAATATAGATTGTTTTTGCTAAAGAAAATATTTGAATAACTAAATCAAGTTACTAATTGTATTTACTTTTATTTTACACATCTAAGAATCTATACTAGGCATTTAACATCCTTATTATTTCTATAAAATATCGCATAAACTTTACTTCTTTGATATATAATCCAATAATGGTATGCTTCAATTACCTTTATAGCTCCTATAGAGCTACTTATACAGTTTGACCTTAGTATAAGTTACCACGAAGAGGTCAGACACCTACTAAAAACAACCATGTAGGTTAGTACAGTCTTAAATAAAGTTCAATAATAAAGTAAGAAAGCTCTAAAAATTAAAATAAGCGTAAGTTTTTTCAAGTGTACAAATTATTTTTTTGAATATTATTGTGTTTATCTAAGTGAAACTAATGATCCATGAAAAATTTCTATTTCTATGAATAAATATACATCCTAATTGTAGATTTTTTTAAACCCAAATTTTATATGTAATAAAAGTATTAACTTTATTTATCATGATAGTGCTTGAGTAACACTTCAACTACCTTTATAGTACAGGTTAAGTTTAAAGTTAAAAATTTGTATGGAAGCTAAAGTGAATTTATATATAACTAATTAACTGATAAAAATATCTGTTAAAGCTAAGTAAAAGTGTAAAATCAAGTGTATGTTAAATAGCTTAAATATGCTAATAAATAGAGTCAGAAATCATTCTTAATTCCTTTTCTAAAATGCTTATAATAACATTGATAATTTAGATGCATTTGCTCATTAGTATCTTCCAGATGAATCTATCAACTAATCGTTATTGACCCTATACAATAATCCTAGATTTTTTCTAATTTTGTTTAATATTTTGTAACACGGAGCGTAACTTTTCTAGAGAAGATTTAACTAATTAATAAGACTGTTAGCTTATATTTAAGATGATTATAGCATGCTTTTTTATCATATAGTATAGTTGCCACACTAATATTCAGGTTCTTTAAACAGGCTGAATTCCATAAAGGATTATTTATAACAACCTTAAGAGTAAATATATTGTTTTTTCTCTTAAATAATATACATTACTTGTCATGGTTTAAAATGACATCATATTTAAAACCAACGTCAAAGACAAAGAAGCATTTCTGGAGGCCAAGAAGGTGAAGTTGGCTGGCCTCCCTGACCTCAAGCATACCATAGATCAACGCTGGGTTAAGGCAAAGTATGCCCAAGTTGGTCCTAAGTATGTAAGAGAAGTTCAGCCCTGTATAACAGCAGGTGCATTAAAATGAATTATCTATGCGATAAACAAAAATGGTTCACTTTGGTTTTTAGGTGAATGGGGTCTTGAAACCCATTCAGTTTTTTAAAATTTTTCAGCTAAGGATGGCCGTTCCTACAAACAATTACCTGAGTACAGTTGATTACCAACTACAGTTTATTGCCTGATGAAAGCGTGCACCTACTGGTGCTCCTTGGCTTAGACCCATTTCTTCAATTGATTGTTTTCCTAAATTCCTTTAAATTCATCATGTCAAGACCAATCTATCCCATTGGTTGATTTCCCTATTAATAAACCCTTCACTAGTACACCGTTTTACTTATGTTATCTTGGTCTATCCTTTGCACAGACCTCTTTGTGGAGGTCTCACATAACGTTACCCATTTAATTATAACTACAATAAATCTATCCTCCCATGCACTGTTAGTTCGCCCAGGTTCCCTCCAACCTGGGGCACCTATACCCTACCACTCTGAGCACCACGTGTTTCCATTTTGGTTATTTAATATATTGATAGCCATCCTTGATCTATGTTATTATAGCTCAAGCACTCTCTGCTGGACTCTAGTAACTTTAATACTTGTGACTAGTTTACTGGCATTGGCCCTGTGCGCCATGCACTTCCACTCTAGTAACAGGAGAGTTATAGACACTCTACTTACATTAGTCAACCAACCCCTTACCTTTACATGCACAAACATTTTCCATGTGGGACTTTTGTGAAGTGCAAATGATGTGCGCCAGCTGGTGTCCTTGATCACAGTGGGACTCACCACTGGTTATTCATTTCTCTGAGAGTAAGACAGTCTGGCATTATTCTCACTACCTCTGACCAGAAGGTACTTAGCCTTTTTGCCCATACCTGGTGTATACAGTTGCTTTACAATTCAAGAGTCGTGATTCCCCAACTTTCCGCCAAATTTAATAAATTCAACACTAAAAATCATTTTTCCCTCAACACCACATTTGGACAGTGCAAGTTGGTTCAGCGACAAAGGGCCTGGTGGTGCTGTTCTTGGATAACGTCGTACTTCATTTCAAAAATGGGATAGTGTAATTCTCATCCAAAAACGTGTTTTATAATGACTTTGCCACATACTACCAAGCCATGTTTTTTCCCATATGGCGTAGAAATGGACCCTATTTCAGTATATCAAATTAGACCTGAGAGCCCCCACTTGTCCTCTAATGATCTGCAGAACTCAGGAGGTGGAAAAGGAACTACTTCTAAGATATAATAAAGTATATGCACCTGCAGAAGATATGGTGGGATATGTGACCTCAGCTTTAAGAGTGTACAACTTTAAGTCTCGGGGAGTGTCCTTTGGCTCTTGATCAGGCTATCTTTCCATTCCCAAATAAAAAGACACCAAAGAGGATGGTGGTACCCCTCATCACCCAGGGCGATCTCGCTCACGTAGTTGATGAGCAATGGGTGAAAGCCCATCTGCTCCATGTCCCACCTCCAATTCCCTCACTCACCTTTGCAGAACTGTTGTGGGGAATTAGTGAAATCTGTACCAAGATTATTAAACTGAAATCGGTCAGATCTAATTCAGGTGGCAATCTGGATGATGGCTGGAATTTGAATAGCTGTAAAAGCATGAAGAATGAGATATCAGTTGGATCGCCTGACAGTTCCAATTTGACTCCTAAACCAGTAGAACAAATATCAGGCACCATCAACGAAGGTTCAAAGTCTTCTGATAGTAATTTGGGCGTTGCGCCTGATGTGCTACTGTTGACTGAACGAACAGTTAAACAACCAAGCGTGGGCGGGTTGGCCACCCCAAACCTGTTCCCAACCAAATGGTCCTGTCCCTATATGGGATAGCTTGGGGGATTCCTGTCGCTCATCAGGCCAAACGCCATCGTGCTAACCATCGGAAATGTAGTTGAGCTTTGGCCCAGACATTTGAGGTTGAACTGACAGAGACTCAGCCCACCGCTGAATTTTGTGATGTCAGTTTCCAGAGAATAAACTCCCCCACTTCCAACCAATTTGCTGGTTAGGTCGAATTTGTTGATCCTTCCCATGCCTTGTCACTACCCAATTGACCACTATTTAATCAGTTGCATGGCACTGAGAAAATTGTTGGTCAATTTTCTTACTTTCTTTACCAAATAAAAATTTTATTAAAAGCCCCAAATTTTTATTTTTTTTCTTCCTGACCACATTCCAGATGGCATTCTCCTGGTGGTCCGCTGCTCCCCACTCGGGGTGGGCCTTACCAATCCTTTTAGTTACCATGGTTCCCTCCATTGCCAATTGGTTTCAATGAGTCCAATATTTTTGGCTCTACAACCCTGTTTTCATGACCTTCCGGCAGCAATATACAGGGGTCTTATGGCCTTATGTTCGCCAACTACAAGAGAAAATCCGCCTCTCTACCACCCCTGATGAAATGGCCTTAACAACCAAGAATCTCGTGGATACTATCACAGTAGTTTCCCCCTGTTGCTAGAACCCCTGGGTCTGGAGTATATTCAGTGTGGTTTGCCGTCGGGATACTCTTAATCTTGTCATTTCGCCACCATTACATGGTATCATATTTTCCCAGCTCCATATCAAGTCGTACGGTTGGCAATGCCTCTGGCATTCTGGCTTGCTTTCTGGATGCTCACGCATTCTGACTGGCAGGCTGGTCTAAACCTCTTCTGCCGTTTCCATGACAACATTTATCCATCTGCATTTTTTGATACAAAGCCATATCCCAGGGGTATGTACAATCATAAAGCAGAGTTTGGTGGCGACGTTTTGGCATTCTCTGCTATAAATAAAGACCATTATGGATATTGTTTGTTGACTGCTACCCTTTTTCTCTCCTTTTGGGAAGATTAGCACGACTATTTTAGTGGATACTGGAGCCTCTGAAAATTTTATGGACCAAGACCTTGCCAACTACCTTGAGCTGTGTGTTACTTACCAGGTGGTATGGTTAGAGGAGGGGCTTCTCAAGGTATTTCCACACTAAAAATCATGGTGTTAGTGGACTTTCAAGTTGGCACCTATCATTTTTCTGACCACTTCCGCAATCAAAAACCTCTTGTATCCCATTATTTTAGGGTGTAGAGTGGTGGCGGAAGTTTAACGTCAGAACTAATTGAAAGAAAATACACTATCCTTATCCCTGAAGAATGGTCACAAGTTGGTGGTTCCTTCAGCTGAAGCTAACTTTCAGATCGATTTGCCCCACTGGCCCAATATTCACACTCTCAGTCTTGCCCAGTTTCTATAGTCCTCTGTGGTGGTTCACCTACCTTCCTGTTTGGAGGAGTTGGAATCTTCTTTTGATGTAGCTTCAGCTAACGCACTAACAGATTACTCAGAGTTTGTTTTCAAATTCAAACTCACTGTGGATCTGGTGCATATATATTCCTCCATTTACCCATTGACTGTCCGGGAGGAAGTGGCCTTAGATTTGTGGGTTAGGGAGCAGTTAGCCAAAGAAGCTTTTTGTCAGTAAACCTCACCTGTATGTTCCCGACTTCTCTTTGTGGAGAAAGCTGATGAAATTTTATGCCCTTGCATGTATTATAAACCTAAACAATGTTACTGTACCAAATCTCCATCCCATCCCTTTGGATGCACAGATTGCATGCTATGTGGAGAAGGCTAAAGTTTTTTTCAAACTGGATTGCCTAAATGCGTTCAATTAGATCCAGATTAAGAAGGGACAGGAGTGGTTAACTGCTTTCTGTACCAGAAAAGGGATTTTCTAGCTTTGGTTCATGTTCTTTGGGTTAAGAATGTCAGTGCTATCTTTCAACGCCGCATTGATGCGGATTTGGGGACCTGCTGGGGTATGTGAGGTTGCTTACATGGACGATATTCTGGTGTTTTTCCCGATCATGAGTCTCATGCAGTACACCTTCAGCAAGTGGTGGAGAGGGTAAAGGCAGCCAGCCTTACGCTGAAGATCAGCAAGTGTGAATTTTTAAGTTCTAGGGCACTTTTATGGGCAAAGTCATGTTTGATAAAGTAACATATGGTAACAACAGACAAGGAGAAGGCAATATGTGAGTAGCCCACCCCCACTTCAATTAAGGAATTGAGGAGTTTTTTGGGTTCGTGCGTTCCTCAAGGAGTTCTCGCCCAATCTTTCTGATGTGGCAGCGCCCTTGTATAAGGCCAGTGGTGCAAAAGTGCTTCAGTGGTCCCCGTTTTAAAGGATGCTTTCCAAGCAGTAAAGTGCACCCTGTTGTCCACTTCCGTCCTTCTCCATGTAGATCCTTCAAAGGAGTTCATTGTGTCTACTGATGCCTCCAACTTTGCCATAGCAGCTGGATTATTACAAGTAGGAGAAGATGGTATTGAGCATCCAGTAAGATATCCTCTAGGAAAATGTCTTTGACTGAGTTAAACTACGCCATTTATGACAAAGCTTTACTAGCAGTGGTGGAGGCGTTGACATATTCACGTCATCATCTGCATGGCTCTTACCAACCTTTCTGCATACATACATATCACCGTGCCTTGTTGTACTACCACGCACCTCAAGTCTTACCCCACTGAAGACTTGTTGGCATGAGACCCTTGCCCAATTTGCATTTTCATATTGAGTTCACTAAGGGCAAGGAGAATGGGTTGGAGAATGCTTTGAGCCACAATCCTGCATTAGCTTCTGTTCCAAAGGAGGCAGAGGTCCATAACACCCATTTGATGATTCCGCTGGGTAAGATTGTGTCTCAACAATCCTCTTCCACAGTGAACAGGCCAGCGCTTGCACCTCTGGAAATTGCGGAGGAATACAGTATGTTCATAAAGGTAGTTCTTTATCAGCCATTATTGGCCAAATATACTATGGTACTTTCTAAGAGCGCGCTGAAACAGGAGGATCTAACCATGGGTTATCATGTAAAGGATGAGATGGTGTGGTCTCAGGGGCGCCTATGGGTTTCTGATGTACCACTTCGCCTGGAAATCATCCAGGACCATCATGACTAAATCACCGTTGGTCATCCTGAAAAAGAAAATACTTTAGAATTAATTTGACGCACATATAATTGGAAAGATTTACTTGCTTAGGTGGGACGGTATTTTAAAGAGTGCTTTATCTGCAATCTAATGAAACCAAATTGATAACCTTTAAAGGAGTTTTGGTACCATTTCAGTAGGCTGAAGGGCCCTGGACTTTCCTATCAATGTATTTCAATTTTGGAATTACCTGTTTCTGATGGTTATTATGCCATCATGGTGGTGGACCGTTTTATAAAGTTCGCCCACTTTATTCCTTGCAGAACAACAATAACCGCAGCTGAGATGGCTAGGCTCTTCATCACTCATGTGTTTGCGCTTCATGGGGTCCCATAAGAAAATATTAGAGATTGGTGATCCCAGTTTACCTCTGACTTTTGGGAAGAGTTGTGTAAGACTCATCAGATTCGCCCCTGCCGTTCAACTGCCTACCATCTCCAATCAGTTGGGCGACTAACCAAGTGAACCAGTGCTTAGAACAGTTTCTGCAGTGTTACACTACTGCAGATCATTCAGATTGGATTCCTCATCTTCCTATGGCCCAGTTTAGCTACAACTTCACTTTGCATGCTCTTATTGACTATTCCCCCTTTTTCGCCAACCATGGTTTTAACCCCGCCTTTAACATGGAGCCCAGCTGTGGATCTAAAGCGGAAGTGGTGATGTCTTTGCCAAGGCTATCAATAAAGTGAACCAGGTGGTTTCCACGAGTTTGGAGGCGGCAATGCAAGTATATAAGGAGAATGCTATTGGTAAGCGACGAGTGGGTCCAGCGTACAAAGAAGGGGATCTTGTGATGCTTGATGCTCATTATTTCCAATCAAGCAGCCATGCAAAAAGCTAGGACTAAAAGAGGATTGGCCTATAACGCGTTGTTAGAAAGGTAGGCCACGCCTCATACTAGTTAGATCTTCTCTCTTCATTTCAGATCTTTTCTGTCTTTCATGTGAGCAAATTGACATTGTTTTAGGCCCCCACCAGAGACTTCTGAGGCTTATCTCATGGATGGGGTGCCAGAGAAAGAAGTGGAGGAAAAAATAGCCTCCCTCAGAGTAAAAAAAAGACTTAAGTACCTGATATCCTGGAAGGGATTTGATGAAGCGGAAAACAGTTGAGTACAAGCATGTGACTGCGCACATGCCCAAAACCTGATTGATGTTTTCCTTAAGCGTTTTCCCCAGGCCACTGGATCTCAGTCAAAGAAAACTGCTGCCGTAATGAAGTTGGATCCTGCCCACAAGAACTTTTCCCTGGTGCAAGACCCTGGAGGGGGCTGGAGCCCCAAAAGGAGGAGAGGGTAATGTCAGGGTTGGAAAATGACATCATAATTGGGACCAACGTTAAGGACAAAGCAGCATGTCAGGAGGCCAATAAGGTAAAGTTGGCAGGCCTCCCTGACCTCAAGCATAACATAGATCAACGCTGGGTTAAGGCGAAGTATGCCCAAGTTGGTCCTAAGGATGTAAGAGAAGTTCAGCCCTGTATAACAGCAGGTGCATTAAAATGAATTATCTATGCGATAAACAAAAATGGTTCACTTTGGTTTTTAGGTGAATGGGGTCTTGAAACACATAAGTTTTTTAAAATTTTCCAGCTCAGGATGGCCGTTCCTTTTTTTAGTACTAGATGGTTTTTTTCTCAGGATGGCCGTTCCTACAAACAATTACCTGAGTACTGTTGATTACCAACTACAGTTTATTGCCTGATGAAAGCGTGCACCTACTGGTGCTCCTTGGCTTAGACCCATTTCTTCAATTGATTGTTTTCCTAAATTCCTTTAAATCATCATGTCAAGACCAATCTATCCCATTGGTTGATTTCCCTATTAATAAACCCTTCACTAGTACACCGTTTTACTTATGTTATCTTGGTCTATCCTTTGCACAGACCTCTTTGTGGAGGTCTCACATAACGTTACCCATTTAATTATAACTACAATAAATCTATCCTCCCATGCACCGTTAGTTCGCCCAGGTTCCCTCCAACCTGGGGCACCTATACCCTACCACTCTGAGCACCACGTGTTTCCATTTTGGTTATTTAATATATTGATAGCCATCCTTGATCTATGTTATTATAGCTCAAGCACTCTCTGCTGGACTTTAGTAACTTTAATACTTGTGACTAGTTTCTTGGAGTTAGCCCTGTTCACCATGCACTTCCACACTAGGAACAGAAGTGTTATAGAAATTTTCCTTACATTAATAATAATATATCCAAAAATATGTATTTATATACATATAATATAATCTTATTCTCTATCTATAAATATAGTCATATTATACCTCTATTGTATAGAAACTAGATAAATACAGTAAATGAAACATATTTTAAAATTAAATAACTTAAGGTATATATAAATTAAAGGGAGCTAATAAAGAAGTTAAAAGAGACAAAATTAGAATGTTTTGTTGGATCCATATTTTTAAATTTAAACTTTAAAAGCTTTATTTGAATCATGTGCATTTTTTAGAGAGCAATAAAGCAAGGTTTTAAAAATGAATTTAAGATTCCAAATCATTTTGTAGAAACAAGCATTAAGATAATGTTGCAAATTTGTAATCTGCTTCTTTGGATGCTTTCCAAATATACCAGGTTAACAGTGTGATTACCGTTGATCCTTGCTCTTTTGTCAGCATTGGAAACATGTTGCTAATTTTTTGTGGCAGAAATTTCACAGCCAACTACCAATAAACCCCCAGGAGGCATACCAATACTAGGATATCAGTCCCTAAAACTCAATCTGAGTGGAACATATGCAACTCTAATCAATAAGTTTTTAGCAGCTAGCTGGTGATTCTCGGGATTTCCAAATAGATCTAGGTAGTGAGTGATAGCACTGGCTACTTCCTAGATCTTCATGTCTTGTCTTTTAATTTCTAAACGTCTCACCACTTCAACAAGAAGATAGGAGCGTGAAAGATCTAGATTTATCACCTGGCATCTATCCTTGGGATCTTTAAATCCTACTCCTTAATACCATTCACTAATGTCAATGTGAGATATGACAAAGCAGGCACATGAAAGATAATGTATTTTTAATAAAATACAGCTATTTATAATAAAGCATTTATCTGGCAACCTATGCCCGCCTACTAATTTTATCATATAAACCCACTAAATCTCATGACACAATCTTAAAGGAAACTCTTGGCATTGCTCACTGGCAACTAAAAATTGACCACATCAGTATTGAATTGTTAATACATCCTAATAAATAAATATAAAAACTATTTAATCTGTCCTCATCATCATTTTCCAAAAGATTGGAATACAACTCTTTATCATGGATAATCCCTGATATTCTGTAAATGGTTAATATTCTGAAACTTCAATCTATTCAGATGGGGAGCACACTTCAGGATTTAAACTACCATTTATATTAGTCATTAGCTTACTCAAGTAATTGAGAAGGATAAATTGGCAACTATTAAATTAGCTCAACTCAAGTTAATGAGAAACAAATTAAATTTTACTTATTAATGTTAAACAATATTTTTTGTAAAAAAGGTAAATTAATTGGCAGCTACCTCAGCTAATTCAATTGCTGATTTGGGATCCATTGAGCAATTTAGGCTGGTTAAAGACTCCAATAGATGATAAATCTGTGCTAATATTACAATACTTAAGAAGAGTTTATAAGCATATGAAGATTTTTATTTTTCTATAAGTAAGACTAATTTGGTCAATCAATAAGTTATATCTTAGTTTATACATAATAGATAATAGCTAATAAATTTTTATAAGAAGTTTATCATATAGAGACTTATATACCACAAAGATCTTTATTATAAAATAATGGTATAATAAAATTTATATAAGTTACCAAATTAGTCTAATTCTATATTTTACTAGCTTAATTTAAGAACTAGGCTAAAGATATTATGAGGTATACCAAGTTGATCAAAAATTTTACCTTATATTTTAAAAGTAATAGCTTCTCACCAGAGAAAAGCTTCTGTTGTAAGCAATATTGGCTCACAGGAGGTTCTAGCACACTGAACTAATGGAACAAAGAAAAAAACCAAATGGTCTATTTCTAAATGTTTTAAGTTCTTAGATGATGATTTAAAATGAATCTATGGCAATTATATCCATCTTTAGTAAAATCATTTGTTATTAAAGGAGTTTTAAATAAAAATTTGGGAACTTTTTATGTATTGTAAATGGTCATATTCAAGAGAAAACCTTAAAATCTAAAAAAACTTTAAATATAAAATTGTGAATATTGGGGGGTATTATGCAGCGCCAGTATGATATAAAACATGGTATAAGGAAACTTATATTTTTATAAATAGAAAAGTTCATTAGATATACTTGAATTTATAAAGTCCAAAGATTATAGTAAGCCATCTTTGGAGCGTGTTGTTATAGACAATACTTTAGTTAAGTATATCAATACTAGGCCTTGATGTCCTAGGTTTTTAGCATAATTAAAAAATACTAATTTACTATTTTAGAAAAGCTCAAATTTACAAATTTTTAAAAATTTGTTGCTCAATATTTGTTGATTTTTAATACTAAGGGATCATTTAATTCTCACAAGAGTCATTCTTCCTTTTTCCATATCTACATCCGCTTCACTTTTTTACTTGTTGTCAATAGATTTAGATGGCTCTTTTATCAACTTCAGTATATGTATTTTAGTCTTTTTAAGCTTTCTTTGGTCTTCATTGATCTTAGATTCTGAAAAGATAGAACTTATTATGTAACTACACTCTGACTTAGGAGGGGTTAAACTCCATCAGATGTAGCACTAGAGAAAGAAAAGTTCTTGTGAAGGTTTATAAGGTTCATGTCTGCTAGGGCCAGAATTTAAAAGGGTAAATTTTTAGCACTAATAGTACCCAACCCAAAAGAGGGAGCCGCCACGCATCTTTATTTGAAAATGGGCAAACAAATGGATTCTTAGAAATAAAAATCCTAATATGGCACCTCAGCTACAGCCTAGGAAGCCATATCAGAAGGTGAGGAATAAAAGAGATAAATCTTAAATAGCGGTTTTATATTCTGACAAGCTTTTTAAACTCTGGAAAATATTTAGCCATCAATAAGATGTTCTCTGTTCCAACAAACCCTTTTCATGTCATTAAGTAATGTAAACAAAAAAATGAAAAGACAGTATGTCATTAATTTAGTATTAAGTTTACCATCTAATATTAATGGTCTGGAGCGCTAGGCATGTAACTAGATTACAAATTACCAAAAGTTCTACAAGGGCGCTAAACAGTTTGATGTTGGTGGTAAATTGGCTTCATGACTTTATTTATACTTTATGAACTATATTATATAAACAGAGCGCTCTGTGACTAACTTCAAATAAATCTTGTAAGGGTAAGACTTTTAAAGGAATATATTATTAGGTCACAGATTCTAAAATTTAGATCCTTTTGTGCAACAATCCGCTTACCTTTTTGAAACTGAAACTAAAAAGCAAGATGTACTATTATATTTTTGATTTCCTGTAGATCATGATCCATTTCATTATCCTACATCAGTATTATCAGGTCAAGGACCAATGTTAAAATTAGTATAATATTTATTATTGGCAGTGAAGTTAGTAACGCTAGTGAATGTGTGGATAAGTTTGTTAATAAGGATCATCTAGAAAAAGAAGTGATTAATTGTTTTTAGCATTGTTTTAGCTATGTAAGAAGTTCTCCAAACCTTAGTCAATTATCTCTGTATGTTTATTGGACTGTGAGTGAAAAACAATAGAATGACAGAGGAGAATTTAAGGAAGAGATAAAGAAAGATTTAAGCTGAGTAACAAAATTTCAGTCCACTTTTATTAAAATTTTTAATGTTGACTTTAAGTAAAATTGTGATTCAAGACTATGAGAATTCTACACAGAAGTAAATCTTAGTTTGTATAATTTATAATTTCATATCAGCAAAGCGGTCCACTACAACCACTTAATTATAACTAAGAATATTGGAAACTCAACAAAAAGTTATACAGATTTAATTATATTTACATTCTTTTTTAGACTAGTAGGGCCCAGGTCATGAGGGGGCGGACATACAACATTATTTGTGGGTGGCGGATAAACTGAAATATAAACAACTGGTGATATACCGCTTTGTTAGCTAGCCTAAGCTGCCATATTAGATATGTAAGGGGGTTTGGGGGCTTTTTATATGACATAGTTTAGAGAGCACGCGTTATAGTGTACAAAATGGGAGTGGGAGCACTGTTGGATTGTGTTAAAAGGGCAAAACGTCAAATTCTTATCATCGATAAGGCTCACAGTGTTCAGAGCCTTGATTTACTGGACAAGCTAAAATTAAGCATATTACATAAGTCCAGCACATAAGAAAAAAATATATGATTTTGGTAATGTCATGGAAGATACCACAAGTATACTTGAGAATAATATTTTGACCTCTGGAGGAACCCCGCCAATATATTAACACCTCAATATTTATATATGCAGGTTTGATATAAGGATAAGGAGATGAACTCCCTTCTAGGAAAATTATTTTTTGGTTTTTTATTAATTTGAAGGCAGGTCCATTAAAGGCTACATAAACTAGCCATTGGCAGCACCAGAGAAATCACCTAGGAGACTTTCTCTCTCTAGAAAAACCACTTGGTAGCTTAGCTGAACTTGGTCAAATCAATGTTCTATTAAACAGGTAAAATCAATGCTTTCAAGCAGCCAAAAATCACTAGGTAATTTGACTAGGAAAAAGTTAACCCAAAAACTAAAAAAAGGTCTTTTATTTAATTTCATCCTGCCTCTAATAGAGCTAGGGAAAATGGAAAATATTCAAGAATAGAGAGAATTCTCCTAAGATTGTCAGAATGGAGTTGTGGAGGTGATTTCATCCAAGTAATTTTATTTTGATTGGTAAGTGGGGTTTGTTCAAGGCAATATAACGTCAAGGCTGTTACTTTCAGTCCTTTGCTCAACAAAGCATCAGTTGATGGCATAGTAACTTAATATATTAATTTTAGCTTTTCTTCTTGAAAACGCATCATTAAATAAAATATTGATTAAATTAAAATATAAATTAATTCAATTGCAACCATGAGGATTGGATAAATTAGCGGGGTGCTTCCTGCTCTATTTGGGGTTGGTTTTGATTAAAAACATGTTTGAAACCAGTAAAGGCTAAAAAACTCAGCGTGGTATATTTCTCACACGGTCAACCCTTCTCAGATACTTTAAAATAAACCATTTATATCCTGAAGTTGAGTCTTCCCTCGCATTGGGGCAAAGCCTGACAGTGCCCTCTCCAAGCCCCAAATGTGTAGACAGTAGAATCAGCTATTGAATGGAAGCAGCCCAAAATTTGGTCATTGCATAATGGCTTCTGCCTGACTATTGAGGATGGGAATATGATTCTCAATGGGAAATTCAAAGGTCCAAATTGGGTGGTTTAGCTTTCAAGGAGAGGTGGGGCCACAGAATGTATAAGTTAAACTTTCAATTTTTGATTTTAAGCTTTGTTTATAATTTAGTTTGATTTTATGGCTCATATAGTTGGCCTATTTCATCAGTCCATAAATTGAATTGGGGTAGCCATCAGTTGAGATGTTATTGACATGGGAGTCAGACGTTATAAGCTTCAAATAAAACCATTGGCTATAATCATGGGTTAAATCTACAATGCTCTATATAAAGATGACGGTATCATCAGTTTTGTTAACCTCAAGATTCAGAACGGGTGGTTTAAATTAAATCAGATTTGGCTTCTATATAAGCTTTTTTAAACGCTGGAAACTAAGTTGAATTTTGTGAGATACTTTAGGTGATCAATGCCAATATTACATGTGGCGGGACCACGTAGGACAAGTTTCAGGGAAAACTACCAAATTAGTAAACGTTAGATTACCAGAGTAAATGGGAAAGTCTGTTCAGAAAATTACTTTTCCTCTAGCTGGTTAAATCAGGCGGCTTTAATATTTTTAAAGTTAAGCGGGAAACCTAATATGTTAATGAAACATGAATAATAAATAAAATGTTTAGAATTAGAAAAATTGGTAAATGGGTATGGATTGGATATGGTGGGTTTTGGCTCCACTGGGAAATCAATTCCACCAAACTACAGAGAATCACATAGGGGGTAGTAAAGTTTATTAACAAATCCTGGTTTTTTTAGTTCAAGCATATTATATTAATCATTCTGGGCCTCATAACCAGTTTAGCATTATGTGCAGTTGTAGATGCTGGCGTAGGGTAAAATAAAATGGTGGAGAAGGGCGCTCTGACCTCAGGGCCACTTGGCTCAGCTAACCTGAGGGGTTTGAGTGATTCACAAGGGTCTCAGCCAAGAAAAGTAGATTTGGCACCAAAGCATTTGACTCAGCTTCACCAATCAAGCAGCTGCAACCCTCAGCATTGGAATATAGGGCGACGAGGCAATTAATTAGATTGTCTGCTTCATTTGGCTTGTTGGTAGTTTCCACTGCAGAGCGCAATTAATTTTAGGGTTTTATTCTTGGGCTTCAGTAGCTCCAATTCCAGTGCCAGGACAAAGAGGAGTATTGATGCAGAAGAACAGAGGGGGCGCTGAAGCATTTAGGTTAACTGTTTTGGCATTACAACAGTGAGAAACGTGGGCGTAGGTGGATGAGAATGGCGATAAGGAGTTTAGTTTGGTTGTCTTAAGTTTATCATTTTAAAGTTGATGTGCTTTGACACAAGGAACTTAGAAAGACGCTAAGTCATTTGGGTTAGTGACTCCAAATTCAGCTTTGAAAAAGCACAGCGCTTCAACGCAAGAAACTGGAGATGGTGCTGAGCCATTCGGGTTGGTGAGTTCAGGTTCATCACTAGGAAATTGAGGGGCGTTAGCACAGAGGAGCTTAAGGACTGCTGTATGTTTAAGCATACTGCTTTAATTCCAAAGTCAGAGCAGCGAGGAGTGCTAGGAACCAGGATGGGGGACAATCATTTGGTTTAGTTAAACTGTTTGACTCGTCAAGAGGTTCCTGTTCAGCCAAACAATTAAACTAGAGATCTTCTTGTACTTAGCATTGGTAGTCTTCAAGTCTTCATTTGTAAGTATCACAAGTTCTGCCATCTCAGACAAGTCCCTTCTGGATAGACGAGAGGATTTGGAAGTGCTCATTCCAGAGGTGCTAGAATATTGAGTTGCCAGTATCTGGCTTCATAGCAGCATAAACCATCTCGATTCCTTTCTTAGCCACTTTGTCATTTTTGAAAACACAGTTAACCTTCTCATTTCGTTTAGCAGTTTCTACGAAAATCTCTTATAAGTTTAAGTCTGTTCATATCACCATCAGAAGTTTAGCTTCCATTTGACTTCTCAGCTCACCTCCTTCATGGCAGTAGTTAATTTTTAAAAGTACCCGCAGTCCATACTGTCCATTTATCTATGAAACCCTAGTAGTTTTGAGATCATTTAACCATCAAGGGGTAGTACCAGCACATATCAAGAAGGTGGAAAGGCTTCATCTCATCTATGTTCATTCTGTCTTATATATAGTGGGCCTTTGGCATGCACATTTTTAGGATATCTGGTAATGGTTATGTGAAGTTATGTCTTCAACAGGTAGCCTCAGAAGGGTCCCTGGCAGGATCGTCAGTGTTGGGTTTTTCAAAAATAATTTGAAGGCAGGTCCTTCAAAGATACACGTTCATTAGGTATTAATAGCGCTAACAAAATCACTTGGAAACTTTCTCTTTAGGTCAAATCACTCAGTAGCTAGCTGAACTGAGGCAAATCACTTTTCTTTTGAACAGGTAAGATAACTGCTTTCAAGCAGGCAAAAATCACTAATTTAACTAGGCAAAAGTCAAGCTTAAAATTAAAAAAGGCCTTTTATATAATTACATCCTAGTCCTTTAATAAGGCTATGGAATATAAAGACTTTTTGAGAATGAAAAAAATTGTTTAAGTTTGTTAGAATGAGGTTGTTGAGATAATTTTTCCCAAGTAATTCCATTGGAATAGAAGTTGGGATTGGCTAAGGCAATATAGCGTCAAAGCTAATAATTTTGGACCTTTGGGCAACAATGCATCAGTTGACAGCATATTAACTTAGTATTTATGTTTTGATTTTGGCCCAACAACGCATCATTAAATAAAATATTAATTAGATTAATTATAAAGTAATTAAAATATCCAACCATTCAAATCCTTGAAGTCATGGATTCCCTCATATTGGTGCAAAGCCCAACAATGATGATAACCAAGTAAATTACCAGACAATCAAGACGACATCACCTGCAATAATTTGATACCTTATGACCAAAGAGATTAGCAGTATGAAGGAGATGACGCCACCACCACTAAAGTCTATAAGAATAAAACCCTTTTATACCTTTGGGATGCGAAAGAATTTATGATTGTCCAATAATGGAGTAGTTCCATCAGAAATGACCCATAATAATAAAATGACAAACGACCATCCAAACTGAGTTATTAAAGTTGAAGCACTTAACCCTTAGATCCAGATAGTACCCAAAAGGCAACAAAAAATCAATAGAAAATAAAAACCAAGTGTGAGGCACATCAGAGTGGTGCCATCATCTGAATATCGACACAAGCAGCATATTACCAAATTGGATAAAGAAGCAATAACCAGAAAAGGCCGCCCCAGACCCATAAGCGGGTATCTAGTAAGGTTCCCTTTGAACATTCTGGTTCAGGGATGTCCACTTCAAAATGAAGCTCGTGGATGCAAGCATTGAACCAGATGGATACCGCCACCACTGCAAAAATCAAGGAGAGCTTCACAAGGGGTTTTTGAAGCCCCCACAATAGCATTATACCCCACTCCAAATTTTTTTCTATTTACATTTATCATATATCTTATTTTTATATGAGTTGTATAATATAAATTATTCTTATTCTTATATAAAAGTCTATAACCTAATCTCAAGTTTATTATTTGTTTTCACTAAGTTTGGTTAACTAAAGAGATTTTAAGTAACTAGTCTGAGATTAAAAAAGAGAGATCTTCAGTAATCAGTATGGGATCTTAAGAACAGGACATTCGTTTTGGAGGATATCTTGTCACTGATAATGCCAAGAGGGAGATTAGTTATGCTTCTGTTGAGTCTTGTGTTAGGACGACATATTGAAGATAAGCTTAATAGTGTCAACAAGAATATCATCAGCAGGGCGTTTAACAGTTTTAATGAGCCATTGATGCTACATTAAATAGCATCTGAAGATCTACTCAGTGAGGATGATCATGAACCTTCATATGTAGCATGGTGTCTAATTTGTGTGAAACAGAGCCCCTTTACAGCAGGTTGCTCAATCAAGTTAAGAAAGAAAGGGACAACAAGCTGACTGTAGTGCTCACTTCAGGGTGACACCATCAGACCAGTATGAAGAAAATTAGTTTCCTCAAGAACATATTGACAAATAGGATATGGAGGCCTATCATGCAGAGATATCATTTAACTTCTTGAGAAAATACTATCCCTCAAAGTCTCCAAAGAATGTAACTTGTAGTATCAGAATTATAAAACCAATCTGAGAATGTCAAGTAGACTGCTAAAAGAGTCGCATTACCTCCATACCAATTGTGAGTGGCCTTCCTCTGTAAAAATTAAGTAAATATTATTAAAAAGATTAAAGGTGGTTAGCTGAGCGGGTATAACTGCATCCACCCCTGGTGCAGGTTTTGAGTTCAAAACCTGTACTGGCTAGAAACCATTCTCGGTGTGGTATATTTGTCCTAAGGTTGACCCACCTCAAATAATTATTAAAAGATTAAAATAGTTATTTTTTGAAAACTTGATCGGAATAAAGATCTGCATCTTGAATAGTTATGGAGATCATTTAGACTAGCTTCATTCCATGCTGAACACCTTTGACAAAAATCTGGATTGGTTGAAAGCTCAACTATGGATTGTACCACATCCAGGCCCTAATCATTTCAAGAAGCTACTAGGGATAGAGATACTTATCTTAGCTAATCAATTGACTGATACACCAACGCACATGTTGCGCACCAAAACTACTGAAGAGGACCCAAACTTCAAGTCCTACTTCAAGCCCATTTATACACATGGTCAGTGAACTTTCACAGGTTTCCTACAGATGCAAAAAACAGTTTGGATGGATGAGTGATCACTTGAAGGCCTGACACATACAAGTCTGCATGAGTCGCAAGGCTCAAGAGATTTTTTTCAGTCTAAGCCTATTCCTGGCTTAAACTTGACTGAAGTTAATAACTCCTCCTTTCAGAGTTTGGAAATGATCAAGACGTCCAAAATATAAAACAAGACTTCATGCTCATGAAGATGGGCAAGAACAAGTCAATCACTAATTACGCCACACGTTACTAACTAAAGGCTCAATGACTATGGACAACAGGAACTTTAAATGTAATAACTGGGAAATAAGCGCTACTAAGTTCCTTAGAGTCACCCTTTGAAAATGCACATGCCCTTAGCCATCAAGGCCGTGATGTCGCTCAAGTCATCAAGGAGGCCTAACTCAATCTAAGTAACATATAAGATAGATACAAGGAATCAAAACAACCCCCTAAAGATCAAGCTATCTGTCTATCTGAATTTCCCAAACCAAGATTACAACGCTTGGAGATAAGACTCCAAACCCAGTAGAATGACAGCCTCAGAGAGAACTTACATGCAACAATTGCCATAAAGTGGGACACTTGGCTCTCTTGTCTGATAAACGCCACTGAGAAAAAGAATTTGCCCCTACAAAGATGCCACCAATGCAGTGAACTGGTTGAATCTACATGCCAAAGGGTAAGATGATCATGAGATGAGTAAGTAGTGAGTGCATGATACCACGTGCTAAGGGCACCTATTGTGGTGATTGTACTTGATCGACTAGAATAGATGAAATTGTTGTTTTGAATCAAATGATACCTACTTGGCATAGGCTACTCAATCACCAAGAAGCATCACCACCGTTAAAGAAGGAGAGAAGCTTGTGATGTCTACCTTTAAGGGTATAATACCAGATATCAGGATACCACAAAGGCCACATAAAAGGAAGAAACCATAAAGCTTTTTTAAGAGTCTGCCGCTGATGTTTTAGTGACTGGAATCTTTTGGGAAGAGAGTTGTATAGATCAAAGTGATGACACAGAGGGTTTGCGTCTTCTGTAACGGATACTGGAGCACCTATCAATATTTTGCCCTCCAAGTTGATGGTGAAACTAAGCTTATTCCAGATATAAACTACAATGTCAAGTACTAGACAGTGGGCCAGATACACGCATGCTTTAGGAGCATATTCAATGTTGCTGTTATATTTTGTTCACATGGTTCTGACATCACAAACAGTGGTCCTAGACGACGACCAAAACAATTTCTTAATTAGCTCCCAGTTTTTATTCTAGTTTTTGCTAAGATTGCTTCACCATAAGTGCCATGATTATACTCAGTTACCACCTGCCACTGGTGTTTAAGGATAAAGATGCCAAGTCACGCAGGAAGAGGACCTGCTTGGGGGAAAACTTGTAAGTAAAACTACACCATCCACTTTACCGTTAAGGAGAAGGGTGTCAAACAACTAACTGCCACAGTTAACGCAGAAGAAGGCCTACCACTGAGCGCAAGTTAAGCCATGAAGATCAGACTTGGTGAATAGCACCAGATGTTACTCTCATGAGTGTGAATATACTCTCTGAACCCAATACTTGAAGTTTACAGTCGCAATGGGATCAGATATCATGATCAAAAGTTCTTCCTAATTTTTTGATACCAAAATACATCAAAGAACTGAATGTCATGTTTGGGAACATCACCGCCAACATATCTATGTAGAGAAGGAACAAGTCGTTGCCCAATCCATATTGACAAGCTGCGACGCCATTGAGTCAGTACACGCTGTAAAAGTTTTCGAGAGTTAAGATTTAGTGATGTGATTCTCAAGGAGCATAAGGAGTTGAGCGAGCTCCTGGATGAGTTCAATTACATATTCAGCACTGGTTCAAATGACTATGTTTTTGTAAAGGAGTGGTTCATAAAGTGTAAACTGAATCTTCCATTCCTTTAAAGTCTAAGTGTATTACTGTTAAAAAGTTAAAAATGAATATCTTAAAGGTTTAAATCAGCTCTTTAAAGCTGGCTTGATCAGACCCTCAAAAAGCATGGGCTTTGATGTGCTACTGGTATGAAAAAGAACAGAACACCACGTGGTTATGGATTATCTCCGGTCAAACAAAGTTATAAAGAAAGACTTGTACCCAATTCCTCAAATAGACAATGCCCTGAAGCACTTGAGATTATCAAAGTACTTCTTGGCGGTGGATATGGAAAGAGGGGTTTAGAAGATAGAGATCTATTGAGGTTCAAAGATGTGTCCCTGATTAGCAGCTAGGGATTGTTTGAATCTTTGAGGATGCCACAGGTGCTGTGCGCCTCTCCTGAAACTTTCTAAAAAACAATGACCCAATCTTTTGAGATTTCAAACTTATCTAGTGTGCTCACCTATAAGGACGATTTGACATTATATAGTCACACTTTCCAAGAGCACCCCCAGCAATCACAAAAAGTGTTTACCAAGCTATGAGATACTAACCTGAAGCTAAACAGAATTAAGTATACTTTCTGAAAAAAAGCTTGAGTTACTAAAATAGAGATTATCCAGAATCAAATCAAGTTTCAGGAATCAATAACAATCCATAGTAGCCACGGAATAACTTAAAAGTATGCGCGACATCCAATTATTCCTCAGGATGGTGGGATATTATCAGAAGTTTATTCCCCATTTTTCAGGCTTGGCTTCAATGCTCGCTACCTGTTAACCAAAGGGTCCAAATTTAATTGGAGCCTGAAGAAAGAACAGGACTTCACGGGACTGAAAGCTACATTGTTAGAGGCACCAATCTCAGTATAACTGGACTTCAACAAGACGTTTTACCTTTATATTGACACTAGTGACATTGGACTCAAAGTGATACTCGCCAAATTAGATGAAGGGATAGACCACCCTATCAATTACCACTCCAAGGTTGTTACTAAAGCCAAAAGGAACTAAAATGTGACGGAAATAGAGTTCCTGGCGTTTTATAAATGCTTTGAACGTTTGACCCTACTTATATGGAGTACAATCTAAAGTAGTGATAAATGCACATTACTCCACTGAATTCACAACATGAAGTAAACAGATAGACGCCCTGACCAATGGGCTGTACAACTTTAAGAAAATTGTTTTGAGATCATACACAGAACAGGCAGCAAACATCTCAGTGTCATTGGTTTGTCACAAGTTTTGGGTTTTCATCACCAAGCGCATGAGAGTGATCGTCTTTATGACCTATAATATAATCATAGGAGGCTTGGCAGGATGAGATTGACAAAGTGAATAGTGTCCTAAGAAGATGCTCTAAAGATACTTTACATATTGATGGGAACATGAAAAAAGAAGATTAAGAATAAGTGGTACCCATACATACAACCTAGTGATCAAATGGAACATGTTATGGAAGCTAAAAAGCATATTGCCATGGACAATTCCAGAAAACATTAGTATACCTAAAAAGATCTATTAGATCAACTTTAGACAAAGTATTGTAAGCCCTGGAACTAAGTGTACCCTTTGCGAGCTTCAGACCCTTAGAGAAGCGCATTGAGTTGCAGATGATTCCGCCAACAGCCCCTTTACGCTACATATCCATTGATGTAATAGGACCATTGCCTACAACCCCAAGTGGATCCAAGTTTAACATCATGGCTATCGACCATTTCGCCAAATGGTCAAAGAATCAGCATTCAAGGCAAACACTGCAGTATCAATGCCAGATCCTGTATAACCAGGTGATTGCAAAGCATAAATGCTCTCAGATTCTGATATTATATAATGGGAAGAACTTTCTGCTCTGATGTTGTGAGATATCTTATGGATCTAGTTGAAAAAAGATAACAATTCACCACTCTATACACTCCCTCAACGAGAGGAAGCATAGAATGCGTTAATGGAACCTTAGGAAGAATATTGAAGAAGATGGCACTGAACTATAAGTCAAAGTGTGACCAAATGTTGGCATCTGCGCTGCTAGCATACTGACTCAGCCATCACTGGGTGAACTGCATGTCTCCATTCAAGTCCCTGTTTAGGGGATAAAAGCAGCGTTACCCAACTTCTTAGCATTAGTTATTGTTGGAAACTTGCAAGAACCTTTTACCTTGGAGTTACCAGCCGTATCTGTGAGTTGATTAAAATTCAGTTAAAAGCATCAAGAGCACAAAAGAATCCATCCTCAAGAGTTATTCTGAGAGTCAGAGACAAACTAAGTTTCTAGTTTTCAGTTTAGGATAAAAGGTCTATTTTGCAAAATATGGGGAATTCAGTCTGAGAAGGTGCAAGCTGTCTATACTGGCCCTGAAACTAATTTATCCAATAGAGGATCCGAGTATTCAATGTGAAATTATAAAACCAGTATAGTCTTTAACAGAGTAAACGCCAAGCATTTTTGATCCTTTCTCAATCTCATTTTTAAAGGAAAAGTGTTGTAAAAATATCATGAATGTACTGTATTATAATTCTGCGTCTTTTAGAGGCAACACCGCTAGTATACCAACGCCTCAAGACTTAGATATGAAAGTTTAAAACGAGGATTAAGGAGATAAACCCCCTTTTATAGATGATGATAGCCCAAAAAATCTACCAGACAGTAAAGATGGTGTCACCTTATGTAATTTGATACCTGATAACTAAAAAGGTTTACAGTATAAGGTGATAATGATGCCATCAACTTAGACTATGAAAATTTTCCACCTTTTATACAATCAGGCTTTGAAATAATTTAAGATCAGCCCATGATGGAGTGAAATTAATAGAAATAAACAATTATGACAAAACGTCAAACCTATAATTTGAACTGAGTAAACTAAATGAAGGCAGTCAGATCGTTGGCCCTAACTCAATCAACTTGTGAGGAGGACTTTCTGGTTAAGGGTTTCTGTTCCACACAAATTAGACACCAGCAAACTTCTGAAGGGTCTTGATCATCCTAATTATGGAAATTTCTACTGATGTTACTTGATGTAGCATAAATTTACTAAAAATGTTCACTCCAATGGTGAAACTCTTGTGGAGACTCTCTGGCATGTTTTCATTTATATTGCCACCTCTGGGCATAAAGAATTCTGTCCAACCTCTTTCCTGGAAACTTGGCTCCAAAGTATCTGTGCAAATTAGCATCCTGTTCTAGAGCATATCTCAGACTGGTTTCTGTATTTTGCTCAACTGCTAATCCCTTATTGGGTTCCTGTGATTAGATCACTTAAACCAATATAAAATAAGCAAAAAAATAATCTAAGATTCTGTGAAGAGTTTTTGTTAAAGTAAAATTGAAGTATTTTTGTACTTTTTGTAAAATTTAAAAAATATAAAATGAATGAATAATGATAGAAAAATGGGAGCGATATTGCCAATACTGTATTAGCTTCATAAGCCCCAAGTAAGTCTGCATCTGACTTTTGCTTTGTCATGGCATACATTTTACTCAATTTTAGCACCGCAAGCACTGTCTCATGGTGGTTATTCCTGAACCAGGATGTTCATGGCCCTTTGTTCAGTCCCTGCTTCTGGGTTGAGGGCTGCTGTTTACCTCAAAGTATTACTTCATTCCCCAATTTGGTATCAGGCTAATTGACTTCATGTTTATTTAATGGCGCTGATTTGACGCAACTTGCATCAGGGTTCTGTACAAATCTCAAAAACGGGGTGATTAACTCTTCTGTTTTCATATACAAATGAAGGTTCAATTGCTTTCGTTTAAAAATTTGGCTTGGTCATATTTTCAACCTTAGGTGATTGCAAATTATTTAGTTTCAGAATGTATAAAAGGGGTTAAAATTAATAGTCTTTAGCTGCACTCGTCTTATTAAATATTACTTTAACTGGCAGGTATTAACATATTTTGTGACGCCATCCTGACCAAATGACAAATTTATTGAGATGTCTGCATTTTTTATAAAGGGTTTTCTCAGATACTATTACAAATGGTAATATGCCTGTATCTTTTACTGCCTGGTATTGGATTCTGTAAATTCCATTGGTCAAGAATCGATCATCTGATACCTTTTCAGACTCATCCTAGACAATTCCCTCCCAAGACAATACTGAGGAAAGTATTAGGTGGCGATTATATAAATTTCTTGAAACTAAGTTAGATTCATCATCAAATATTGAGTATTCAGCACATATTTAGCCAAGATAATCACAGTACCAGTCCAGATGGCTTGCAGTTTATCAAGATTTCTCCCTATAAAGTGGTTAAGCAGTAAATTGTTGCCTATACTGAACTCCAACCTGCTTATCTCATGACTGACTCTCATGTTGTCTTTAAGGGATAGTTGTATCTACGTTGCTAGAGGCCTCCAATTATATTATAATCAGTTCATTGGTTAGCTGTTGTTGATAATTTTTAGTTGTCAGATTTTTTTGGTTTGTGGTAAGGATTGGTGTAGCAGGGTTGGCAATTCTGCTTCTAACCCATACATGGCCTTTATGGTGACATGCCAATCACCCAATTGTGGTTAAGCCTGTAGTCCAACAGCGCTTAAGGTAGCAGATGATCCCATTTCAACTTATAGTTGAGGTCATCTTCTTTAGTATAACTCCTAAGGTTCCATTCTCTAGCTCCATGCTACTGTGGAAGATGGTGTTTAAAGGGCGGTAAACTGTTGCTTCAATTAACTAAGTCCATGATTTCCCCACAACATCTGATATGAGGACCTTGCCAATATCTGAGAGCAAAATTTGGGAACATCTGCGTCTGGTTATGACTTTATTGTATAGGAATTGGGAAGTTGATCTTGTGGTGTACAATTTGAAAACTGATGTTTTGACCCATTTGGTAGTTTAATACATGGCTACAAATTTAAATTTTTGTTCCACTAAAGGCAATTGGAATCGGTCCCACCACATCAATGGACATATTACTGAATGGGGTGTTGGTGGGATCAGTAGTACTATAAACGCTTCTTTGGTGGATGTAATATTGCACACGGTATCACAGTTTTAAAGCCTGGTGGACTTCATCAGATAGAGTTCTTAATAGAACTGATCCTTCATGAAGGCCAGCATCTTCTGAAACTACCCAAAGCTGACGTTCTTTCGATCTTCCATTACTAAATCCATCTGGTTGCTTAGTTTGATGCATGTGTACCATTTGCTCTTAATTCTCTTCTGAAAGTTTCTTCAATACGCAGGGTGAATTTGGAGCACCTTATCAAAACAGTCTTCAACTCATCCGTTTCATCCTGCCATATCTCTTCTGGTAGCTTGATTAGTTCAACAATCAATCTCTTTCTGGCGCTTGTAGGTTGAAACCAGGAAATTGTGACAGTCCATGGTATTAAGATGCCAGTTGCTTTCTCAGTGAATAATCTCAAAATTGTATCCTTAGCAGTACTGCCCATCTAGCAAGGCGCCTTTTATGGATGTTCCATATTTTAAACAACGTAGTGAATCATGATCATTCATTAAATTTGTGTGTATCCTGTACAGATAGGGTCATAATGGTTTCAATGCTTATATCGCCATTAAGCACTCTCTCTCCATTATGGTATAGTTCTTTTCAGCTTGTTAAACTCTTTTCTAAAAAGCACTTTCTGTGATGGTCCACACTTTTTTTGTCCAGTTGGCCCAGTATTGCTCTAAGCCATCACTTGCATTGGTATATAGAAGGTCTTGTTAAAGTCTGGGAAGGCCAATATTGGTGCCTCTACCAGACTCGCCTTTAGCTCCCTATAGGACTGCTCTTGCTCCAGGCCCCACTCAAAAGAAGTCTTTTCTGTCAGCAGATAAGTGAGAAGCATATAAGTCCGCGAAATGGGTGATAAACTGCTGGTAAAGCCCTCCCATCATGAGGAACAACTGAATGTCCTTTATGCTCTTGAGTTGCTCCATTGCTAACATTACTTTGACCTTCCCGCCTGGGACTTGATTCCGTTGGGACAGATCACATGCCTGAGGAACTCCATATGCCTCTTTAAGAAGTTGAGTTTTCTTCCATTCATATTTTAAGTTTGATGATTTCTTCTGAATAAAGACTTCTCAGAGGTTTTGAAGATGTTCTTGAAAGGTTCATCTGAACACAATATTATTGTCTAGTTAGATCAACACATTGAACAGCTTAAGATCTCTGAAGATTTAGTTAACGCATGCTGAAAGGTGTTAGGGGCGTTTCACAACCCTTTGGCATCTTTATAGACTCGAATAGTCCCTTATTGCTGATCTGGGCGCACTTTTCATGATCCTCTGGTGGGAGCTCTGTTGGAATTCCTACCTTAAATAGAAATTGCGTGTGATGGGTGATGGGAATCAAACCTGATCCAACGGATTAGCTGAAACTATTGTTGGGGATAATCCCAAGTAATTCAGCGGCCATTCAATATTAGGGACCAACTCCAACTGAAGCAATCAAATCTTACTTAATCGAGACCCCTTATATTGGGTTCAAACCCAATCTATGAGGTGATCAAATCTGGTTTGACCAATTTTACCACCTGCCGCAGAATCCCCAAGTGGTAATGATTATAGATCTTAGCTCAAAACGCTTGGAGATTTACTGAGAAAAACTCCATAATCTCCCCTATAATAATGTTCCCAAGCAAATAAACGTTACTCTCTTTTTGCTATTAATAATTTGGCTTACCCATACTTTATTTAAGAAAAAAATAGTTAGGATTCATCACTCTAGGACTTTATCCTGAGTATAATACTTTTTAGCAAGGAAAAGAAAAACCTTATAATCCAGCACCCAGAAATTTTGGTTCTCTTAGCTTTAAAAAATGGAAAGTGGTCTAAAACCCCTTAGTTATGACAAAACTGGTGCTCCCTTATGGTATATCCTGAGTTAATGGTGCAACTAATATTACAATGAGCAATAACGTCAGTGTCAGATCCCTCTCTGGATCAAGAACGCCTTTAACTCTTGGAGAATTTACCCGCTTTGATATGTGAGATATAGCAAAGAATGCTCGCCATTGTGAAACACCAGCTCAATCTATCAGATGCAACTACCAAGCTTAAAAGCAAAAATTTGGAAACCAACCCCGCTTGTGTAAAAATTTACTTAAGTGGTTGTTATTGGTAAGCAACCCAGTAACCTTTTTACTGCACAGGTTTGTTTTCCTTGTGCACTTTGTCACGTTGTATATTATAAATTATAAATTGATAATAGTATGGAGACTATTATCCATAGTTGAATGTGAATTATATTTTGACCCAACGCTTAGCCAGTAATCCTGATTAAATACTCAGGAAGTCTTACTTGTAGGGATTCGTTCCCTATGCTCTTGTCCACCCAATCTTTTCTAAGATACCCCAGTGATAGTCTCTTTTGGCCTAACACACAGTTGGCAGCTATCCCTGATTGTGGTTCCTTCTTTTCTAGATCCCCGCTCAGATCTTTAATCTTCTCTCTGAGAGTCTTCCAATTATTGACCTCTGTAATAATATCCTTGAGACAGAACAACACAATTGAAGCTGATAGTTTAACTATACACTGTTTTGATAATATTACTGTAAACTCAAAACTCTGTAAAGTACAATTTATTGTAGTAAATCCTAGGGAATATATATAGTGGGGAATTTGGCTGACTAACCTTCAGTTGACACCTTTTTGATGAAATGGCAGCTGTTGCCCTTGAAACACCCATTCTCGTCTTGGCAGCAATGGTCCTCCCCATCCTGGCTAGGATTCTGTCATTGGACATCCTTGAGACCTCAAATGGAAAGAGTTGGAAAACGTGCCCCTAATGTTTTCCTCTCAATCCAAGCGAACCAACCATATTTGGCTAGCGACCTGCTTAGGTAATGGGACTTATTGCCCATTATGGCAGGTCACTCACCAACTGATCAACTCACTAGTTGCAGGCAGCATCACTTGCCTCACAACTTGCTATTCATCTCAATCAGTCAGTGATGAAACCCAAAAAATCCCAATTGGTACACCTGATAGTTAATCACTATCAGATTCCCCTATTTCGTTGGCAACTCCGCCCAATGAGATCTTGAGTATCCATCTGGATCGATCTCCAATGGATATGACCAGGTGAATATCCAAAATCCCCCAAATGTAGTTCCTTCAAAACTTGGGCCAACTGATTTCTGATTCACTTTGCCTTAGGGAATTTTCCCTTAGCGATACCAGGTAATCTAGCAGGCTGGTAATATGGGAAAAAATCCCAACACATCCTTCCTCTTGCCTAGATTTCCAGCGAGAAAAGGACTGGGGTATGAGAACACAGCTTTGGACACCTGTTTGAATACTTCATTGTTTCAAGCAGAGTAATCTCATCAATACTCAACACTTCTTGGTATGACCTTCGTCATATGGCGTTCTTCCTCTTCCTCCTCACTACCATTTTATCATAGCATGGTCCCCACAATCTTCCGTTATGCTGGGCTGATCGATTTACTTGTGACAAAATTAGTCCCAGGATCCAGTTATCCCCCCATCAAGGTATATGACCAGCTGTCATATTCAGGATTCTTGGTTTGGCATCCTTGATTTCCTGATTATCTCCTCATCCTAGACAGGAGACTCTTGCCGTCAATGATCAATTCATGGCTTAATTAATAATAATTATTTCTTATTCGCCCTTGCTAATTCGCTCATAACCTCTTGGCATAAGACATTCTTAATTCTTCCCTTAGAGCTTATCTCAATAATTATGAGATTAATTTCTCTGAAATTGGAGCTTAATGGATTATAGAGTGCATAATGTCAACTTTTATATAAGTCTGACATCCCCCCTCTCGTCCAGCTCATATGTCAAATTCTGAGTCATGCTACCAGCAGCTCCTGAATAGTTTGTCTAATCTAGACCTCCATCTCTTCAAGCAGATGAGTCAAGATGCTCGGTGGAACCTCTTTTATAGTACTTCCAGGACTCATACGCCAAGTCTGTCACAACTGGCTAGTCCTTCCATCGAATTACTGGAAACAGTAACTAATCCCTCCAAAACCAGGGTGGCTATCATTTTGAACAACTCTCAGCTGACTCATCCTCTGGCGTCAATTCTAGAGTTGTACTTTGAAACTCTCCTGGATTCAGCTCCTTTTGCTGATGCTCTGAACATCATCATAGATGCTCCAGAGATTATGCCAGTTGCTCTGGATTGTTCATTTCCGGCTGGGTCAGACCTGCTCCCTGAGTTCCTATTCCAACTCAGTCAATTTTACAAACCCGCTGTTCTGGTCTCCAAGCTCTCAATCAGTAACAGTATTCAATTTATGCTCCCCTACGGTGAGCTCTGGTCCCAAGTCACCGAGGCTTTGACTTTAGTGCTGAATCCCTCTGATCTTGATAACCTTCTGGATTGGGATACTGTTACTCAAGCTCTTTGCTTTGCTAACCAAGCTCTTTGAAGTTGGTCCATGAAGCTTCCAGCCTCACATGGGTCCACCGTTAGTTCAGGTTTACTTCCATGAAGTCTGTAGTCGCCGCTTGCAGGATGCAATCCGCTCTCTGCACAACTATCTCTTCTCCAGAGCACCCACCGGTTTCTTCCGCTGATGGCGTTGATAGGGGTCATGATTTGGCACTCCCATCAAGCAGCCCTTCTTCATTGCCAGCCCATATGTCTGGTGTCCTTGATGAAGCCCATTGGCAGGCGCTCAGGACTAATATTCCAGCTCCAGTGCCATATCATGATTACTTGGGGTTATTTGCCAATTGCCTCTCTTCATACTGTTGCTTTCCTCCCCACTCTGGGGTTTTGCAATTGGCTTCCTCCAACATCTCAATTTCCCTTCCCCTAGTCGCTTTCTAGCAGGGCTCAGCATCCACTCAATGAATGTGGTTTCATGTAGGTCTCGCCCTCACTAGCGTCTGATCGCATATCAATTTTGATGGGCTGTTCATTCCTACCACGATCCATCCTCCCTCCCCACAAGAGGCAACATAAGTGGAATCATCTTCATACTGAGGACAATCAATAAAAATAAAAATTATAATATTATATCAGTTTTTTCTCTATGCGGTTTATAATAAATTTTTTCCCAATATCCTTTATCAATTTTTTATCTTTATTCTTCTTTTTTACTTTGGGACTTGACGTTTTTTTTGTTCAGCAGTCCATCTTTTTCCCCCAAACTGGGTCCTAGGTACTTAAACCTGCCAGTTTTCTATGGTTCAGAGGTCCTTTTTTTGGACTGATCATCTAGATTAGTTTAGAGGTCCTTTTTTGGACTTGACCTAATTATCAGGACATGACCAATTTGATGGTTCATTGGTCCTTTGGGAACTCTTTTTTTTTTTCATTGATCCAACGCTTTAGATACTTAGCGTGGACTTGATTCACAACTCTTCCATCTAAGAGATTCTTGATGGAGTAAGCATCAGTTGCCATCTTGGCGATCACTTTGAGCGGACCTGACCACAACGCATCTAATTTGTTTTTTCATCTGAAACCATGGGTATTACAATAGGCAACTCTTTCTCCTATTTGATATTCTTCTAAGGCCAGTCAGTTCTTGTCATCCATCAATTTTGCTCATATCCTTTTCTTCAAGGTTGTATTGAATGCTTTTGATTACATATCAATCAGGATACTCGTCAGTTGGTTCAGGTATTGCTTGGTACTCATCCCTGATGTAGGTTCCACCACCAAATATAAAATCGGTGGCAACGCGGCCTTTCTTCCTTATAATAATTCAAACGGCGTCTTTACTGTTGTCATATGATGACTAATATTGTAGGCGAACGTACAAACTTAGGTACATTCCCCACATGGAATTTCTCCCTGCGACTAGCTTCCTCAGCATTGTGGCCAGTGTTCCATTGACTCATTCTACCAGTCCGTTCATCTCCGGACAATAAGGTACTGACATGACTCCTCTGATTCCCTATTATACCGTTTAACCTTGGTATCACATAAAATGTGAAGTTGGTTTCATTGTCACTAAGCAGGACCTGCGGACATCCATGTTGTTATACCACTTGATCCAGGATGAACATTGCAGTACTGGTAGCGTCTACTCTGGTTAGGGCCTTCATCTTAACCCATCTCATCAGATGGTTGATGGCAACTATGATGTACTTGACTCCCCCTGTGCTCATCATCAGCGGTCCCATCATGTCAATGGACACTGTGTGCCAGGCAAATCCAAGGCGTACCAGTCAGTATCCCGTTGTATTCTTGTGTGGTTTGTGCAGCTTGCACTCCACGCAACAAGCCAGATAATCCATGACATCATAGTTGATTGATTCTAAGTAATAATACTTGCAAATATGGTCATATGTTTTTCACAGGCCTCCATACCTGACAACCTTGTGAGCTGTTTGTACTATTGCTGCTCTTTCCAATGGTTTAGGGAACAATAGCCGCTTCCCATTGACTGTCTTGAATACTTGTCCATCCATAATATTGGTGTTTTCTATCGCTTTCTGAAGCTCACCTTGGTTTTTTTATAGCTCATCCTTAATTTTGTCCTTTGACCATTCTCTGGAATAGCTCATCCACCTGCGGTTATACCAACTGGACCATTGGCAACCGCGATAAGCCATCTGCATTCTGGTGATAAGCCCCCACTCAGTGGACTATCTCATAATTTTAAGCCTTAATCTTAAGTGCCAATTGGGCCAGTCATACTTCCAGTTCTCTTAAATTGTGCAGCCAACGCAACTAAGAGTGGTCCATTACCGCCTTAGAGTGCATTCTGTGGATGTACACTCAAAACTGCTTGCATGCGAAAATGACTGTAAGGCATTCCCCAATCAGTCATGGTGTAGTTTCTCTCAGCGGCTGAGAGTGTCCGGCTCACATATGCCACCATATGTTCATCCCCAAGTTCATCTACTTGGCTCAGTACAGTGCCAATCACCGTCAATGAAACATTGGTTTAAATGATAAACTCTTGATCGAAATTTGGATATTTCAGAATTGGCGAATCTATCAAATACCGGCGTAACTTGTCAATAGAAGTCCTGGGCCTCTTCATTACATATGAATCCTTTTTCCAGATCCTTTAATAAATGGAATAATGGCTCAGCTATTTGGGCAAAGTCCTAAAAATATATTCTATAGTATCTGACCCTCTGAAGGAACACTTATATGTCTCAGACACTCTTCAGTACAGCCATAAGTTCTATAGCTTCTATCTTCTGGGTTTGAAGCTGCAATCCACTTGATTTGATTATAAATCCCAGGTATTTCAACTCAATTCTAAAGAAGTGGCACTTTCTTGGTTTGACCTTCAGGTTGGCCACTAACAGTAGCTTAAATACTTCTTCCAAGTGGTGGAGATGATCGGTAAACGTCTTACTGAACATGTTTATATCATCCAGATAAACCAGGATGCATTACAACTTCAAGTCTCTTAATATTGCATCCATGTCCCTCTGAAACGTTGCAGGCGCATTACATAGACCCTGGGGCATCCTTGTTGGTTGGTATAGCCCCTGCGCAGTAATAATCGCGCATTTTTCCTGGTATTCCTTTGGCAAGTTGATCTGATAATATCCCAAGATCAGATCCATTGGGGAGAAATACTTCACTTCTCCTAAACAATCTAGTGCATTATTGATCCTTGGTAGGGATACGAATCCTTCTTTGTAATTTTGTTCAGCCTTTGGTAGTCAATCACCACCTGGTTTAATCCATCCTTCTTCTTCATGATCAGAATTGGACTCACCCAAGGACTTGATGATGAAACTATAAGCCCACGCTTCACTAGTTTGCTGATTTTATCCTCCACTACCACTTCAGTGACTTTCTTTCTTTGGATTGTTCTCATCCTTATCAGTAAATTTCATGGATGTCGACCTTGTGGATCATGTCTCATGCGCATCTAACTTCTGGTCGTCCTGAGCAAACACTTCCTGATACTTTTCAAATAGTTCAAGAACCTCCTCTTGCTAGCCTTCCAACAGATCAGCGAGCTGCTCCTGGTCAACCAATAGGTTGATACTTTTGGCTACCCCAGCAAGTAATCCCATTTTGTCAAGAGATCCAAAATTGTGGAATCTTCTCCATGTGGCTGTCAGGATTTCTCATCATCTCTTGGGTCTGAAACTCTTAGACCATAAAATCGATACTTTAATATTATATATATATATATGTATTTTTCTTTTGCAATGGGACTTGCAGCCTACAAATAGGTTCAGAGGTCCTTCTTTTTCCCTTCATCCAAATTAAGTCCTGGATACTTAACCCTACCAGTTATCATAGTCCAAAATCTTATCCCTTTAAAATTTAACCAACCATTTGGTTCAGTGTTACCCTTCTAGGACTTGACCAAAATCTAAGGACATAACCATTAAATGGTTCAGAAGTCCGCTGGGAACATTGCAACTATTTTCTCTTAGGATCAATACTTCCAATTAGGGTTGGCCTTTCTCACTATACAGACAGCAGCACTGTCTCTTCATGTATAGGATATACTTGCCAACTTTGAAAATACTCTTAATTATTAGGCCTTTAATCCTGACTGGTTATTCGTCCAACAGGTCCTAATTTCATCTCATATTTGGCAACTGATGCTTTTGGATCCTTGTATCTCGTTAGCCAACAATTTCATCTAATTGTTCAGTTCATTTTTCTCCTGAAACCGATTTTCAGCCTTCATGGCTATCCTTAAATTCACAGGTCTTTATGGCCTCGTTAGCTTCATCCAATTTCTCCTATATTGATGATCTCATCTCCAGCAACTTCTGACCAGTAATTGAGTGTTATTAAGTCAAATGATTTCCTCCACTAGCTTAAATCAATCATTTCTTATTTTGACTTCTTCTCTTCATTGGTTTGGCAATCCAATTCTCCGGATTGATTGCTTCCTATTTCGTCCAATGCCTCATCTAAACACTCTCTCCTCAGGACTATTTAAAACGGATCCAAATTTTAACCTGAGTTGATCCTGCTGCTCCTAAGGACTATTTCCAGCGAGCTCAATTCCAACCCAAGTTGGCCCTGCTGATACACTTCACCTCAAGTAGATGTCCGGTGGAACTGGTTTCCTTGCAGCACTAGATAGTTCCATATCTAGGCTGCAAGTCCCTTTCCCTGAACTTGAGTATCTTCAATTTGCTTCACTCAGAGCTCCACTTCTGAGCTGGGTGAACGCCACTGAACGTGATCTTCTTCACATTCTATCTTCGTTACTTCCTTCAGTAACTTATTTCTAAAATTGGAAACATCTTCATAGAACAACATTATAGGTTCTTCAATTCAACTACCCTTGTAGTGAGCACCAACTTGTAAAAATTTACTCAAGTGGTTGTTATTAGTAAGCAACCCAGTAACCTTTTTACTGCACAGGTTCATTTTTCTCATGCACTTCGTCATGTTGTATAGAATGAATTATTAATCAATAATAGTATGGAGACTATTATCCATAGTTGAGTGTGAATTATAATTTTTAACAACGCTCAGCCAGTATTCCCAGTTAATACTCATGAAGTTGTACTCATAGGGATTCGTTCCCTATGCTCTTGTCCACATGATCTTCACTAAGATACCCCAGTGACAGTCTCTTTCAGCCCAACACACAGTCAGCAGCTACCCCTGATTATGATTCCTTATTATCTAGATCCTACTCAGATCTTTACTCTTCTCTCTGAGAGTCTTCCAATTATTGCCCTCTGCAATAATATCCTTGAGATAGAACAGCACAATAGAAGCTGATGATAGTTTAATATATACCAAATGGATAATATTACTGTTCTTGTAAATACTGGTTTTTTGACTATATGAGTGTTTATATTATAGTAAATCCTAGGGAATATATATAATGGGGAATTAAGCTGTATAACCCTCGCTTGACACCTCTTTGATAAAATGGCAGCTGTTGCCATTGAAACACCCATTCTCGTCTTGGCAGCAATGGTCCTCCCCATCCTGGCTAGGATTCTGTCATTGGACATCCTTGAGACCTCAAATGGAAAGAGTTGGAAAACGTGCCCCTAATGTTTTCCTCTCAATCCAAGCGAACCAACCATATTTGGCTAGCGACCTGCTTAGGTAATGGGACTTATTACCCATTATGGCAGGTCACTCACCAACCAATCAATTTACTAGTTGCAGGTGGCATCACTCACCTCGCAACTTGCTATTCATTCACAATCAATTGGTGATGAAACCTGACCAATCCCAATTGGTACACCTGATAGTTAATCACTATCAGATGCCTATATTCGTCAACAACTCCGCCTGATGAGATCTTGAGTATTTGTCCGGATTGATCCCTGATGGATATGACCAGGTGAATATCCCAAAATCCCCCATATGTATTTCCTCCAAACTTGGGCCAACCTATTTCTTATTCACTTCGCCTTAGGTAATTTTCCCCTAGCGATACCAGGCAATCTAGCAGGCTGGGAATATGGTCAAAAATCAAAACAGCTTGCCAATACAAATTTGGCCCTTTGTGCCGCCCATGATTAGTTAGACTTAATAATTGGAGATATTAGTGATTTACAGCATCAAGTGGAAGCTCTCCACCCTCATGAATCTTCCAGCGACAGCAGTTCCTCTTTAAGTAAAAATGTCCCCTGGTGTCAGTCCACGTCATCCAGCCATTAAACCCCTACAGCGACACGTTCAAACTGTCTTTCAAAGAGTGTATGTCCCAGGCGAAGGGAGCATTTTCTCTTTTCCTATTTTGTTACAAAAGTACTATGGAAGAGGCCACTGACACTCAACAGCCCAAACACCTAACTATTTGTCTTAGTCGCATAGCTCAAGACATAATGGTACCTCATCTAATGCATTGCTGAAATTGGAATGACGCCAAAACTGAAAATCTTTATGATTCAGGAGAGACCTAACTTTATCCAGCCAAAAATAAACTTTATGTACATTAGCCTTATTTGGAGAGAAAGTGTCACTAAGTCCACTCTTTCTTTTTACCTTAAGGTTTAAACGTTGGTTGATGGAAAATTGTCTTTCTTTAAATGACATTATCACTGCTTTGTTTTTTTCGTTTAAAAAATTGCTCAATATCCTACTCTATCTTAAGGCGGTGAAATCTAACATAACGTCTCTTCCATATAAAAAAGTCATTTTGGAGATTCCTGCTGATCTACTAAAGCCCACTGGGCCCCCTCATTTTTATAATAAGCCTTGGCCCTAAGTGTTAGCAGTTACCCCTCCCAATTCGCCTACCCCCAAATTATTCTACACTTTTTTGCAATAGAAAAGTCCCTACTTTAAACTTTTGTTGCATCCTTCAACGCAACTCAGCAAAAGATCGGTCAGTTAAGGCAGGAGGCTCCCTATGATGACGATAAACAAGTGCCTCATGACCCTTTTTATATATCTCTAGTTCTATTCCCGCCACCTCAGGATGTTTTGTATTAGCTGCGCCTGCAGAAGTCAACGTGCCACTTTTCTATCCAAAGAAACAAAGATCTTCAGCTTTATTATATTTATATTGGCTAATTACCCAGACAAATTTTGGAAGTCAGTTCATCTATGGAAAGCCAAACGTTGGCAGATAAACCTTTAAGAGTATTGAAAAGCCCCAATCTTGGCTGCGGAAAAATCTTCTTCTTGCTTTGCTACAGATGCCCAATGGAAGTTTACTATCCATTTTCTCAGTTTAGATCTTTGGTGGTTCAAGTAGAGGTAGTCGTTCATAAGGTTAAAGTCTTGGCAATAATTGATGCCAGCTCACCAGTTAACGTTATATCCTCTTGACTTAACCAGAAAATATAAATGGCTCCAGAATTAGTTCATAAGCTGAATATGGAACAGCCGGTAATCAGCCAACTAAGGCAATTGGTGCGTATTCCGCCTTACTCCTCCAATTTGAAAAGCTTCTAATTACTGCCACCGCTATTTCATTAGAAAATGATAAGTATGAGTTGCTTATTGATGTCCAATTGATGCTGGATTTTAACTGTATTATCAACCATATAGAAGACATCTTTCTCAATTAGGCTATTGGATCCCGTTAATATTTGAACTACCAGTCAAGAGTAAAGGAGCACCAAAAAATGAACCTGCCTTCTTGAATATCCATCCTCCGTTTATAAAGTTATATATCAAGTCTTAGGAGGAAAACTAAGTTAACCCTGAGGCTGTGGACGCTGAGGATGGGATCCCTCTTTATGTCCCCCATCCTATTACCATAACTTCTGGCTTACAAATTATTGTGGATATGGGGATCAAAATTCTCACCCTCAAAATCAAGCTTTGAGCTAATTGGACACATGAACCCTTCTATCAAAGAAGCGATGACCTTCCCAGGGATTTTGGATCTTTCTATGGTATTTTTATCTACTATCATTTTAGGCAATTTAATGAATCAAACCCTCCAAGTCCCTTAACATACCCCTTTCACTTACATAAAATTATGTCCCATTGTAAATATTGCCATTGAGAGTTGTTTTAGCATTTTACAAGATTTAAAATTTGATCCCATACCCACCATAGCTCTGGTCTACAGTAAAATTGGATACAATCTCACCCCTAACAAGCGCCAGAATGTAGAAGATCTTCTTATGGATTATTGTGATATCTTTTCCTTGGGAGCAGGTGACTACAGAAAAATTTCAGGGGTAAAAACCAAATTGAGACCAAGGATAACCCTCTTTCAAACCTTAGATATATAGAAATCTAATGTTGAGGAAGCTCAAATGTCTTAGAGTTACAGAAACTGTTGGAGTCATGTTACTCATGCCTTCTAAAAGTCCATGAGCTTCCCCACTCTTATTAATCTAAAAAAGGATGGTGGCCACCATGTTGTCATGGATTATCGCTGCTTCATGTATAACATGAAAAGATACCTATCCACTGTCACGTATAGATGATTTCTTATGCTTGATGTCAGATTCTCACTATTTTCAGCTATGGATCTCGCCAGTGGATACTGGCAAATTGATTTGTCGCTGAAAATATTGTGAAAAATGTGCCCTTATTGCAAGCAAAAGGCTATTTGAGCTCACTTGAATGCCGCAGGGGCTATGTAACGCCCCTGTACTTTCCAACGCGCCATGGACGGACTTTTAGGTAATTTAAAATGTTTGTGTGTGCTAATTGATCTTAACAATGTTACCATTTTTTGAGAACCTTTATTGAGCACAAAGATCATCTCAGGCAAGTTTTCAGTAGTTGTGTCAAGCTTCATTAGACTAAAGCCGTCAAAATGCTCCTCCTTTTAGAGTAAAATGGATTTTTATGCCATAAGTTAGGTAAAGCTGGAATATCCCCAATGGATGATATGGTTATAGCCATTTCTAAGATGTCCCCCTTAAATCCCCATATGACGTACAGGTTTTTTCAAAAAGGTGGGATAGCATTGCCAGTTTACTCCCCATTTTGCTGACATTTCCGAGCCTATAGTTTATTTATTAAAGAAGGGTATACCCTTCCAATGGAAAGAAGAGTAACAGCATGCTTTTTATCTTTTACACACCATTCTATCCAATTCACCGGTACTTATACATCCCAACTTTGATAAGCCATTTCTACTTTTTACTGATGCTAACGATATAGCTATTAAAGCTATATTATCTCAGCACAATGAATACTTAGTGGACCATCCCTACGCCTACTATAGCAAGACCTTAACCAGAGCCAAACACAACTATACTGTTACAGAACACAAATGCTTGGCAGTACTGCTTTTTAAAAAGTACTTTTGACCCTATTTTTACAAGATTCTTTATACTTTTATTACCAATTATGCTTCCTTTCATTGGCTACAACAAATGAAGGATCCTGACGGGAGGTTAGCTTGATGGGCGTTAAAACTTAAAAATTACGATTTTTTCTATTATTCATTGACCAGGGCTCATGACCAAAATGTAAATTGCTTATCCAGGCTCCCTATATTAACTCTAATTAACCCTGAGGAGTATTGACTCATTGACATATTAACCCAGTCACATTTATGTAAAGATGAATTTCTATCCTTAAAAAAATTATCAAAAAAATTGTCAAACTTTTAAGTTAAAAATGCAAACTGTACAAACTTAGTATCTCGTAAATGTTGCCCTACATATGCCCATTGACAAGAACTGGCATCATATTGGAGGGACATCAGCAAGCTGGCCAAGGGGAAATCAGAAAACCTATCAGTGGATCAAGAATCAATGTTACTGGAAGGAATGCTTGTTTTTAATCCAAGATGTATTAGATTCCTGCTTGATATTTTTAAAAGCTGAACATTATCTCAAACCTCAACATCTTGTGGCTCCGCCCTGTGAACCATTACATATGATTAGTATCGATGTTGTAGGACCCCTCCCTCGATCCTCTAATGGTCATAAGTTACTTTTCTTAGACGTAGATTACTTAACTAATTGGATTGAAGCAATATCTCTAACCTCTGCTTTGGCAAAGCTACCGTCACGTTTTTGTATAATTTGATCATCACCCAGCATGGGCGCCCTAACAATTTTTCAATAACGGGGTTAATCTCTAATTGTCACTTTTGAATTATTTAGTCAAACTGATGGGATCCACTCAGGTATTTTCCACGCCCTACTATCCTGCTGCCAATGAAAGTGTAGAGTTGCTAATAGTACTCTAAAGGCAACTCTCTAAAAGAAGGTTACGACTGACCCCCTTAATTGGTCATAATATTTTCCTAGTGCTTTCTGGCCCATAGAAAAAGCTATCATCAAATAATTAAGTTGTTGCCCTTCCAAGCGTTGTATGGAAGAAATCCAACTTGCGTTCTAAAGTAAGGCCATGCTCAATCAAGCTACCCCCAAACCTCCAGAAGTTACCATTCAAAATATCACCAATGAGATTATCTGACTTCAGGCTTTGACTTTAAAGAACTAATCTGCTACCACTAATTGAAAACAAATTGGTTTAATGACAAGCATGATCCTCTGCACACCTTCCAACTGGGTGGCCTATTCTTTTTCTAATACCATCAGCCTGGAGGTCACAATAACAAATTGGGAACCAATTAATCAGGTCCCTACAAAGATAACTATAGATGAGGTAATGAATACTCAATTGTGGAGGTTGCTCAGAATTGTGGTGAATTGCATACACAGTCAATTTCTCCCAACTTTTTACCCCTGCGACAATATCTAGAAGGATCGTTGTCAGGATTCCTACCTGGATCAGAGATTTGCATGTGTTGGGTGACGGAAATCAAACCTGATCTGACAATTTTCTGAAACTATTGTTGGGGATAATCCAAAAAAAATTTCAAGGATTTTAAATATCAGGGATTAGCCCCAACTGGAGCAATCAAATCTTACTTGCTTGAAACTCCCTACTATTGATGCTTAAACCCAATCTATGAGGTGATCAAATCCTGTTTTACTGATGTGACCAACCTGTCGCAGAATCATCAATTAATAATGATTATAGATCTTAGCTCAAAACGCTTGGAGATTTACTGAGAAAAACTCCATAATCTCCCCTATAATAATGTTCCCAAGCAAATAAACGTTACTCTCTTTTTAACATTAATATCTTAGCTTACCTCCACTTTATTAGGGACAAAAAAATAGTTAGGATTTATCACTCGATGACATTTATCCTAAGTGAAGACTTTCTGGACAAGAAAAGAAAAAACTTATGATCCAGAACCCAGGAATTTTGGGTCTCCTGGATTCAAAAAATAAAAGGACAAGTGGTCTAAATTCCCTTAATCCTGTCAATCTCCATCTGCAATACCTGCTGGCCATGTTTATTGCAAAAATATTCTGATCCTCTCAGGCAAGTAAGGCATCATCTATGTGCGGGAGTGGGTAGTATCTTTCTTGGTTATCTCATTCAATTGGTGGTAGTTCATGACTATGTGCTGAGTCCCACCCTTATTGCATACTACCAATATCAGCAAAGCCCAGGGACTCTTCAAAGGTTTGTTCAGACTGGCTTCTGTTATTTGACTTAGTTTATGGGTTATAATGGTATATTTACTTTTTTACGCCGGTAGGGGGTTTGACTTGAATGTAGTATCTGATCCAATGTCTATCTTATAGTTCTCTCTTTAAAAAAGTCCATAGTCAATTGACCCAGTACTAAAGATATCCTTAAACTTATCTAATCGCTCGTCAAATTCATTCTATTGCTTGGTTCTCACATTTAAACCTGAGCTCATCAAAGTTTTCTGAAGCGTGTCTGATTTGATATCATTGCAACTGGCCAGTTGAGCTTGTGCAATAATCTGTCCTTTCATAGCTCCTATTGGCTGAGTTGTAATATTTCCTAATATGAGAGTCAACTCTCCTGAGTAATTGGTATCATAATATCCAGCTAAACCTTTGGCCCTTTTTGCAGAAACCACTGGGACTTTGAACTTTTAAGATAAATTTTGGTGGTATCTTCAAGCTAATTGATAGGGCCATCCGTTGTTGGTCCCCTGTCCTGATCTTCATGAAATTTCCTAGCAACAGCAAAAGAACATCTCACGCACTGACCATGGAGGGTAGTTGCTTAACAACCTCCTCTGTAAGATTGTAGTGAATAAATTAAATTGATTGATCTGTCTTCACTATACATGTCTTTGCTTTTGTGTTTTAGAGTTTGTCCTTCATCAGTGGCAGTTTATAGCTCAAAATACTCATGGTGTTAATTGTAAATTCACTCTTGGCTCCAAACTTAAGGAAAATTTGCATCTAGGTTAGTAAATTATAGTGGTCGTTGTCTAAGGCCATTGCTAGAGCCATTAGAACCATGCGCCTAAATTTTAGTTGTATCACAGAATATGCTAAAAGGTGGGTACCTTCAGGTCCAGTTGTTAAGTATTTCACGTTGTAGTCAATGCTGGGCTTAAGCTTCAGTCTCTTCATGAGTTTAGATGACATTATATTGAATGGAGTCTCAGTGTCCAGACCATACAAGGCATGGACTTTATTGGATCACTACTTACGCTTTTGTCACAATCTTCCCTAAAGGGTTCTTAGTTGTCAGAATATCAGTTTAAGACTTTTTGAACTGTTTCAGGGATTCAGCACTTGTTGTGGTTGTCAAACAATTGTCCTCTAAGCTGCAAAAGAAGAATGTCTTGGGTCAAAATCAGCCAAAAAGGGGAAATGTTGGCCATTTATGAGTTTTTGATTAACCTAAGAGTGATTTCAATAATAATAATAATAATAATACTAACAATAATAATAATAATATAATAATAATAATTTTATTTGAGGTGGGCTGACCTTGGGACAAATATACTGCACCAATAAAGAGGATAGGTAGTAGGGACCAAAAATATAGGAGTGGAGGACAAAACCCAAGTACTGAGGGTAAAACCTTTCTGCATGTGTTCTGATAGGCCGGGATTACATGAATCTAGCTTCACTGATTCGCTTGGTCAGACTAAGGCATGGTGCGCGAATCCACATGTATTGATATCCTCTTGGCACAGAAATGCAATTAATGTAATTTCTGCCACAACGTGATTGGAACCCATGATGTGAGGGGTGATAGTGGGATGCCCTCCCAACTATGTCACACCCCTAATAAAAATAATAACAATAGTAATAATTTTAGGTTGAGGTGGGCTGACCTTGGAACAAATATATCGCACCAATAGAGAGGATAGGGATTAGGGAGTGACAATATAGGAGTGGTGGACAAAACCCAAGTACTGGGAGTAAAACCTTCCTGTGCATGTTCTGATAGGCTGGGATTACAAGATCTAACTTCACTGATTCTCTTGGTCAGACTGAGGCGTGGTGTGTGAATCCACATGTATTGATATCCTCTTGGCACAGAAATTCAATTAATGAAACTTCTGCCATGGTGGGATTTGAACCCATGATGTGAGGGGTAATAGCGGGATGCCCTCCTGACTATGCCATGCCCCCTAATAATAATAATTATTATTTTTATTTTTATTTCATTCAAGGTGGGCCAACCTGGGGACGATACCGCACCATTTAATAGGAGATTGAATGAATGGGAAAGAAGGATATAATCTGGAAAACCTCCATACGTGGCATATGATAGGCCAGGAACTCTATGGACCGCCTTTGTTATTTGCTATCTTGGTTCAGGGCATTGGTGCACATCGCCAGCACAGTCATAGTTGTCCCCTACCCAAAGTTCTTGTACTGGAATCAAACTTGGGGAGGTAGCAGTAGAGGTAGCTATTCTACCACTGGGGTATCCTCCCCTAGTAATAATAATAATAACTCTCTCTCTGCTCGGTGTAACTTTCCAAGCAAATTAATTTTGGTAAATTAAAAAGCAAACACTTAATCACACATTGAAGTCTTGCTCCGATGTTGTCAGATCCCCCGCTGACTGTCCCAGCGTGGGGCAGCAGTGAAACTCCCCCTCCATTTTCTGTCTGACAGGAAAATGTGCTCAGACTGGCTCGCTCAGTCATTTCAAACCCTTGGGATGATTCGTCTCTCCCAAGGATCTTGATGCCCATCTTGCCTGAACCTAAGTGGTGCCCCTCTGCCCCCTGGTGCTCCCCTGGAGCAACATGCATTTTGGCCTTAGGGTCAAATATGGGAAAGTTCTTCCCCTTATGATGACCAAGCCATTATCAAAATGGCTCAGGCGGTGATGACTCCAGCCAGTTTTCTTGACTTCCACTCCTAAAAGGGGTAATTTGATCTTGGCTTCCCCTGTGAAGCCAATGCAGCCACTGTGGCAACGGTGCCATTAGTATTTAATAAAATTCCCCTTTCAACAACTCAGACCCAGCTCCCAACGGACACCACCTTGGTGGTCCAGTTTGCTGGCTTGCCCACCCACCTCCCCCCTGAAGTGCTCCACCAGGAGCTGATGGAAGGTTTGGAAGCCTACAGCGCCAACCCCATCTTACAATTTGTGGTCCCAAATGGGGCCACACGCCTCGCTGGGCCTTGGGCATATGCCACGATCAGCCCTGAATTTACAAAAATTTCTTTGGCAATTCCCCCTCGTGCCACCATCCTATCTGCCCCTGACCATCCGTTCTGGGCCCGCGTTGAGGGCGGACGGACGATTTTTCCATCCTGTTTTGAGTTAGACCACTCAAAACGCAAATGCCCATACTCAGAAACTTCTGCCAACACTAAAAGTTTTCCTGACGCCCACCAATCCGCTGCCCACACCATGCCAACTCTGAAATGGGGTACAATCCTACCTTCCACTCCTCCATTGCCTGATGCTACAGCTGCACCTACAGCCACCAATCAGCACCCACCTTGCCCCAATGCCACAAATAATTCATCCAACCAAACATTGGATTGGATCCCATTTTGATCCCATGCATCCACAAATGAATTGAACAAACCTCAACTGTACGCTGATTCCCCAATCCAATTCAACCAAAATCCATGGGAATTATTGGATGAAATTGACAAATCAGTTAATGTCATTAAAGGACTGATGCTGCAACTCGAGCGGCTCTGTAATGCAGAATGGGATGCAAAATTACCATCTCAGAAATATGTCCCACAACCTAACGCCAAACCGTTCTACAGTGACCACCAGCTTGCAGTAAAAGCAGCCGCCACACCAGATTGCCATCCACTTTGCAAAGCTGCCACCAAATCTATGACTGCACTCGCAGGTGGAATTCCACCTCCCACATCTCCATAAATCTTACTACACAAAATAAACTCAACATGAAAACTTTACACAAAAATGTCACTGAAGCCATTCAGAACGTGGTAAAAGTAGCACGGAATCTGAAAGAAAAAATAACCTAAATCAACATTGTCACACTTGTTAAATTCCCAGATGCCCACCTTAAAGCTGAAGACGCTTTGGGCAATTACATCATTGGTATAATGATGGCTGGCAACTATTTGGAAGTTTCAGTCATCAAGGATATTGAACCCTATGCTGCCATTGCCCCACACCCTTACTATCTGCCTTAGCACGCACCCTACTCTGGAATGAGATGAATGCAGCCAAAGACAAGCCCCCCAATCTCCCCTCCCCATCCACCATGAAGGGATACCATTATTCGCTACCCACCTGGTTGGATATTTTGTTTGGTACAATTCAATTGATCCATCCATTTTGGGCGTTTCATTTGAATTGTTATATTTTATTATAATTTTTAGTTTTAGTTTGGTAATGTCCATCCCCTGGTCAGCTTACCTCGGTAAAATAGAATAATAATAATAATAATAACAATAATAATAATAATTCCATCAACCAAAAGACCCTGGGCAATTCTTGGTGGAACCCTGCAAAAAATGGGGAACTTGATTTTGAAAAATATATGGGCAACAACCATAAAATTGAGCAGTTGGATTACTCCAACCATGCAGCAGACCCTGGGGTATCCAAAGAATGGCACTCCCCCAGCCACAACCAGGTCCCTTTAAGCACCTACGCAGGGACCACCCCATTTTATAGGCTTGGCAGGGGTCCCCAAGGTAAAATTATTTCTTCTGATGGGATTGGCTGAAGATCATTAAATCATTACCACACAGATATGTAATGCCAACTGTTAAATCTCCATCCATCAATAAGCCAAGGTGAAGCAAGTATTCCAAGATTTGATAGGCTGCTTTTTCATATTACCCAATTCATATTATTCTAAGCTATTCCAAGACTATTATTGAATTCCCCTCAACCTTTGATACAGTTTAAATACTGATCAGTCAGGTATCTATCATGGTTGGATGACTTTATAGTAGGAACAGATGCTAAAGATAAGGCTGGGCGACAGGAGGCCCAGAAGGTGAAGCTTCAGGCTCTACCTGACCTGAAACACACCTTAGATCAACGCTGGGTGCAAGCTGAACATGCCCAGGTTGATACTAACGGGGTGCAAAACGCCCAGCCTCTGATCGTGGCCCAGGCACTAAAACGAACAATTTATGTTATAAACAAAGATGGTTTGATTTGCTTGGTTGGAGAGCAAGGGTTCAAGTCCCGCTCTAGATATGAAATTTTAAGCTCAGGTAAAATATGGCTTCGATCAATTACTTGATTAAAGGCAATTTTTGGTGTATTTTACTAAAATGGACAGAAGCATCTGTTTATTGGAGTATCAAGGCTTGGCACATTTCCGCAGAACCCAAATTTCCCTGGCACATTTTAAATATGTTTTTGCGACCAACATTCCTTGTTGGTCGACTTTTCTTAAATAAAATACCCGTTTTTTTACGTTTTACTTATGGTTCCTTGGGCTAACTTAGTGGCGGACCTCTTTAGGAAGGTCTCCAACTATGTGGGCCACTACCTTCTATCACAATTTATCAAAATCCCAGGTGCTCCCTTGGGCCGCCCAGGTCCCCTTCAGATCGAGGCACCCAAGCTCCCTGACGCCAAGTTACACTTGATTATGGACTCCCCTCTGGGGTCCACTCAAGCGGTTATGTTCCTAACTTACCTGGTCTTATATGTTGCGTTCTACACCCTTGCCTGGGGTACCTTTGGCACAGATACTGTTTGAGGTGTCTTCTTACCCTTTTTCTTAATGGCTAGTTCCCTAGCAATATGGGTTTGCATCCCACATCACCTTGCTGGGAACAAGAGAGTTACAAACACTCTCTTGACATTAGGTGACCAACCCTTTTATTATATGTGCATGAGAATTATCTGTGGGACTTTTTTTATTGGTAAATTGGGTGCGCTGGCCATTTGTCACTGCCACAATGGTGCTCACCACAATTTTCTCTTTTGGTTTTGTTTTGGTGCGTCTCAGTGTTGTTATTGCAACTACCAATTGGGAAGCGCCCACCCTATCTGCTTGTACCTGGTGGTCTCAGACTTTTCACAATTCAGATGTTGTGATTCCCCACCTTTCTACCGAGATTTACTCAGAAATTCAACAAGCCTTGGCATCCCTTGAGCCAAAACCCTCATTAAGTAAACAAAATCTGTCTGGTTCACGTCCACTTTTGTGAGGAGTGAATCTGTTGTCCCATTTATCTCCCAATGCGAGTGACTGGGTTTTTGTGGTATTCTGCACTCACCCGCGTTTGTGGCAAACAGTGGAGGGCTTGGAGCAGGTCTTGGAGCAGAATCGACCTAAGGAAGCATCCCTCCACTCCTTTTTTGAGTTCTTTTCTCTGCATCAAGCGGGTTAGCCAGTGAAAGCATACTTGAGTGAATTCTGCGAAAAAGCCCAGACTTTGCCATTATCCAATGAGGTTAAAACGTCATATCTCCATTTAACCTTGGACATATCAATTTAAAACGCCCTGATTTGGCAGTCACCTCCTTCCAATTTCGATCATCTGGTCAAAACCCTTTGGGGTAGTTTCTCTGCCCCAACCCATAAGGGGCCAGGTAATTTGGCCATTATTGGATCAAATCATATAAATATGGAGGCTGAAAAGTCACGCGCGCCTCTTGAAATGAGGGAATCTTATCCTTCTAATCCTTCTACTTCTTCTAAATTTGGAACTGTACAGGGGTCTAGCCCTGAGAATGAAGTAAAGGTTTCAGATGATTCTGCCACAATGATGTCACCCATGGTCATCCCTATAAATATCGCGTCCTCAACTAGTGAGATTTCCTTGAATTGTGAGATGCTTCCCACTGATTTCCTCCCCATCTTGGCAGAAATTGGGAACATTGAAGGGTCCAAACCTGAATTTAACAAAAACGATTCCATTATTGTTTTTTCTCCCCAACACATTTCTGAGGTGCATGCTGAGGCATCAGCTCTGGGCTTGGGGGTGATGGCCCTTGATAATGATGCACACTGAACCCTTGGAATGAGTGGGGATTCATTTGAGCCAAAAACGCGTTTTATAATGTGAGCAATTTATCCCAAAATGAATCGTTTATTTGCTCATATGGTCTGGAGGAGGACTCTAATTCCATATATCAGATTACTCCTGAGAACCCTCGTTTGACCCCTACCATGATTAGGGGTTCTCAGGAAGTGGAAAAGGAACTTCGTCACAAATCTAAAGATGTATATGCACCTGCAGAAGGTGTGGTAGGATATGTGGCCTCAGTAGTAAGAGTGGCTCACTATCCTTCCCCCTTCTATGATTCCAAAACATACCCTGATGGCTTGTTCAAGCCAGAGGAAGAATTTTCTGGTGAGTTGATGGCATTTTCTGCGTTGAATAAATCCCATTCTGGATACTTCTTATTGACTGCTACCCTTACATCCTCTTATGAAAAGTTCAGCACAACTATTTTGGTAGATGATGGTGCCTCAAATAATTATATTGACCAAAACCTTGCTGACTACCTTAAGTTGAGTTACTCACCAGGTGGTATGGTTAGAGGTGGGGCTTCTCAAGGTATCCCCACACTAAACATCATGGAGTCAGTCAATTTCCAGGTAGGTTCTTATCTATTGTCTGACCAGTTTCAAGATATCAGAAACCTCTTGTTTCCCATCATTTTGGGTGTTGAGTGGTGGAGGAAGTTTGACGTCAGAACGAATTTGAAAGAAAACACTTTATCCTTGTATTTGACAAATGGTCACCAGTTGATTGTTCCTCTGTCTGAGGAGAACGCCCAAGGCAAATTACCCCATTGGCCCAATGTTCCCAGCCCATATCTTGCCCCTTTGATGAAGCCCACCGTGGGACTTTCCTTACCTTCTTGTTTGGAGGAGTTGGCATCTTCTTTTGATGCAGCTTCATCTAGTACGCTACCAGAACATTCCAAGTTTGATTGTGATTTAAACTTACTGTGGATCTGGTGCATATTTCTTCCCCATATACCCATTGACTGTCCGGGAGGAAGAGTTTTTATATGTATGGGTGAAGGAGCAGTTGGCTAAAGGTGCCATCATTTAGCGTACCTCCCCTGTTTGCTCCCCACTTCTCTTTGTGGAGAAGGCTGATGGAACTTTACGTCCATGTATCAATTATGAAAACTTAAACAATGTGACTATACCCGACCTCCATCCCATCCCTTTAGATTCCCAGATTGCACGCTATGTGGAGAAGGCGAAGATCTTCTCCAAGCTGGACTGCCTCAATGCATTCAATCAAATCCGGATAAAGAAGGGCTAGGAATGGTTAACTGCATTATGCACCAGAAAAGGAATTTTTCAGTTCCGGGTTATGCCCTTTGGGCTTAAGAATGCCCCTGCCATCTTTCAACGCCGCATTGATGTTGCGTTGGGAGACTTGTTGGAGGTATGTGCGGTTGCCTACATGGATGACATTCTGGTGTTTTCCCCCAATCATGAGTCACATACAGTACACCTGCAACAAGTAGTGGAGAGATTGAGGCCTGCTTGCCTTACCCTCAAGATTAGTAAATGCGAATTCTTCAAGTCCTAGGTTACTTTTCTGGGCAACGTCGTTTTTGACAAGGGCCATATGATAACTCCAGACAAGGAGAAGGCTATTCATGAGTGGCTTACCCCCACCTCTGTCAAGGGATTGAGGAGCTTTTGGGGACGTGTACATTTCTCAAGAAGTTCATACCCAATCTCTCCGAGGTGGCAGCTCCATTATATAAGGCTAGCAGGGCCAAGGTGCTTCAGTGGTCCCCCATTTTGGAGAATGCTTTCCAAGCGGTTAAGTGCACCTTGTTATCAACATCCATCCTTCGCCATGTTGACCCTGCAAAGGAGTCCATTGTGTCCTCAGATGCTTCCAACTTCGCCATTGTGGCTGCCCTGTTACAGATAGGTGAAGATGGGTCTGAGCATCCCATGGGATATTTTTCTAGGAAAATGTCTCTGAATGAGTTAAATTACGCCTTATACGACAAGGAGTTATTAGCAGTGGTGGAGACGCTGATTTATTGGCGTCACCACTTACATGGCTCTTCCCAACCATTCTGGGTACGCACAGACCACCGAGCCCTGTTGTACTACCATGCTCCACATGTTCTAACACCACGTCAGACCCGTTGGCATGAGACCCTTGCCCTATTTACATTTTCCTATGAGTTTACCAAGGGCAAGGAGAATGGTTTGGCGGATGCTTTGAGCCGCAACCCTGCTTTGGCTCCCAATCCAAAGGAGTTAGAGATTCACAACACCCAGTTGATGATTCCACCGAGTATGATTCTGCCTCAACTTCCTAAGTCCATGGTACATACGCCAGCGCTCATGCCTCTGGAAAATGCAGCAGAATATAGTATGTTTAGAAAGGTAGTTCTTTCTCAGCCGTTATCAGCTGAATATGCTGTTATTCTCGCTAAGAGCGCTCTGAATCAGGAGGACTTATCCAGGAGTTATCACGTGAAGGATGAGATGGAGTGGTTTCAGGGTCGCCTATGGGTTCCTGCTGGACCACTGCGCCTGGAGATCATCCAGGACTATCATGACGGAATCACTGTTGGTCATCCTGGGAAAGCAAAGACCTTAGAGTTGATACGACGCACTTACAATTGGAAGGGCTTGCCTGTTCAGGTAGGGCGGTATTGTAAAGAGTGCCTGATCTGCAATCAAGTGAAACCCAATTGGCAACCTTATGCAGGGTTGCTGGTACAAGTCCAAAAGGCTGAAGGGCCCTGGACTTCCCTATCAGTGGATTTCATTGTGAAGTTACCTGTTTCAGAGGGTCATGATGCAATCATGGTGGTGGTGGACCGCTTTACAAAGTTCGCCCACTTTATTCCTTGCAGAACAACTATAACTGCTGCTGAAATGGCCAGGCTCTTCGTCGCCCATGTATTTGCGCTTCATGAAGTTTCTCAAGAAATCATTAATGACTGGGGACCTCAGTTCACCTCCATCTTTTGGGAAGAGTTGTGTAAAACTCTTCAGATTCGCCCCTGCCATTCAACTGTTTATCACCCCCAATCAAATGGGCAGACTGAGCAAGTGAACCAGTGCTTGGAACAATTTTTGCGTTGTTACACCACCGCAGACCATTCAGATTGGGTTCCTCACCTTCCCATGTCCCAGTTTAGTTACAACACTTTGCATTCATCAATCAGTTGTTCACCCTTTTTTGCTAACCATGGCTTTTCCCCTGCTTTTAACATGGAGCCCAGCTGTGGTTCCAAAGTGGAAGCGGTGCTGGACTTTTCTAAGACTCTCAAGAAGTTCCATCAAGGGGTGTCCACAAGTTTGGAGGTGGCTATGCTGGTTTATAAGGAGAATGCCGATGGAAAGCGCTGAGTGGGTCCAGCATACAAGAAAGGGGATCTTGTGATGCTTGATGCTCGCAACATCCCTATCAAGCAGCCATGCAAGAAGCTGGGTCCAAAGAGGATTGGTCCTTACCATGTAGTTAGAAAGGTGGGACATGCCTCATACCAGTTGGATCTTCCCTCCGCGTTTTGGATCTTCTCCATCTTTTATGAAAGCAAGTTGACATTGTTTGAGGGCCCTCCTCCTGTGACTCCGAGGCTTATCTTGTGGATGGGGCACCAAAATGGGAAGTGGAGGAAATAGTAGCCTCCCGCCGGGTTAAGTGACGCCTTGAGTACCTGGTATCCTGGAAAGGGTTTGACGCAGCAGAGAACAGCTGGGTGCCAGCACGGGATTGTGTACATGCCCAAGACCTAATCAAATCTTTCCATAATTGTTTTCCTGAGGCTGCAGGATCTCATCCTAAGCCAGCCGTTGCTGCTATGAAGTTGCCACCAGCACATAAGAACTTCTCCTTAGCAAACGCCCCTGGAGGGGGGTGGAGCCCAAGAAGGAGGAGAGGTTAATGTCATAGTTGGATGACTTTATAGTAGGAACAGATGCTAAAGACAAGGCTGGGTGACATGAGGCTCAGAAAGTGAAACTTCAGGCTCTTCCTGACCTGAAACACACCTTAGATCAACGCTGGGTGCAAGCCAAGCATGCCCAGGTTGATACTAATGGGGTGCAAAACGCCCAGCCTCTGACCTCGGCCCAGGCACTAAAACGAATGATTTACGTTATAAACAAAGATGGTTTGATTCAAATGATTGGAGAGCAAGGGTTTGAGTCCCGCTCAAGCTATGAAATTTTAAGTTTGGGTAAAATATGGCTTCAATAAATTACTCAAGTGAAGGCACTTTTGGTGTATTTTACTAAAATGGATGGAAGCGTCTGTTTATTGGAGCGTCAAGGTTTGGGCGCACTTCCACAGAACCTGAATTTCCCCAGCCCACTTTAAATATGTTTTTGCGACCAACATTCCTTGTTGGTCAACTTTTCTTTAATAAATTTGCCCATTATTTTATGTTTTTATCAATGGTTCCTTGGGCAAACTTGGTGGTGGACCTCTTCAGGGAGGTCTTCAACTATGTAGGCCACTACCTTTTATTGCAATTTACAAAAATCCCAGGTGCTCCCTTGGGCCGCCCAGGTCCCCTCCAGATCGAGGCACCCAAGGCCCCTGAAGCCAAGTTACATTTGATTATGGACTCCCCTTTGGGGTCCACGCAAGCTGTGATATTCCTGTCTTACCTGGTACTTTATGTTGCGCTTTACACCCTTGCCTGGGGTGCCCTTTGCACAGGCACAGTTCGAGGTGCCTTCCTTCCCATTCTCCTAACGGCTAGTTCCCTAGCAATGTGGGTTTTCATCCCACATCACCTTCCTGGGAACGAGAGAGTTACAGACACTCTCTTGACAATATCAAGGGGGATCATTTTTCCCTTATTTCCCGGCGCTACTAATAAAATCATGAAAATTAAGTTTTAAGTAGTGCTTTACTTCTTATTTAAACAATCCTTTGAGGAATCCAGAAGTATGAGGCACCAGAAAGCAAGAACAGCTGGATTCCTACAGTGGTATTGACAGTATCCTCTGTATACAGTTTTAAGTTCTTTAAAGTAGCCAGTACCAGCTGCTTTCCATCTTCAATTAAATTGATTATTTAAATAGGTTGGTTTTTTTAATCTAAGTATTTTTTATTTAATACATTTTCGTCAATTCTGTTTACTCTTAACCTAGAAGGCACAGCCACTGCGCTAAGTGCCCCTACCAAGTGGTACCATGCATGGCTAAACCTAATTTTGTTATTATCTTCACCCTCAGTATGCAACTTAACCAGTTCACGACGTTGGTTTGTTCTCTTCGAAAATTTGTATCCTGTTTTCTGGTGGCACCTAGTGGATAAGATTGATAATAATTCCCAGGATGATGACACATATTGCAAGTCAATTTTCAACGGGCCATGTTTTCTGATGTTTTGGATTCTTGTGCTTTGGTTTATTGATTTTATCGTTGGTGACATAAAAAGCCTTGCTGAACCTTTTAGGGGGTGTTCCCAAGTACTTTTATAACATTTTGCACGTCCCTTGTACATTGAGCAATGATTCTTTGAGTGCCTTCAGTGACATCTTGGTTTTGACTTCAAGGGTCATATGCATTTTCAAGGCGGGATGTGTTTCCAATGAACTTAGTAGAACCATTTTTAGCTGTTGTAAGCCATAAGTCCCATCATACATAATTAAAGTGCTTTAATATAGCTTCTAGAGGCATAGTTTGCTACCAACTCACTCTTGCCTGCCTTCATAAGTAAAAGTTTTTGTTTCATGCATGGACATCCTGTTAACTTCCAAACTCTGAGAGTAGGATGCTGTAAGTCCAAAGGACGTCCCCTGTGTGTCAATCTAGCCCTCTTCCCATTTCCAAGTAAAAAGGCTCTGAAGAGGGTGGTTGTACCCCTCACCACCCAGAGCGACCTCACCCACATTGTGGACAAGCGCTGGGTAAAATCTCTCCATCTTTGGATCCCTCCCCTGGTGCCCACATTCACCTATCTCAAACTTGTACGCCTGATCAGGGAAATTTGCACTGAAAGCACTGAAATGAAGTCAATAAGTCTGAAAACGAGTGGAAACAAGTCCAACAATCAGAATTCACATAGTCAAAAAGGAATGAAGATTAACTCAATAGCTGGAATTGTTGACAGTTTTTTTATTTGGCCAACACCGCGATTGTCAAAATTAACCCCCTCCCAAAATCGTCAGGGATGATCCCTGACGTGCAGGTACCAGCATTAGACACCATTGATGATAGTTTGAAGCTCTCTTCTGGCAAATCGGGCATTGCAGCTGATGCAACGCTTCTGACCGAAAGAATGGCCCAGCAAATGGGCAAGGGTGGGTTGGGTATCCTGAACCCATTCCTAACCAATTGGGACCTCCCCTATGTGGGGTAGCCCTGGGGGATTCCCGCTGCTTTTCAGGCCAGACGCCATCACGCTAACTGCAAGAAATGCAGTCAAGCCTCAGTTCAGGCGTTTGAGGTCAAACTACAGCGACTCAGTTTGCTGCTGAATCCTTTGATGTCAGTTCCCAGTGAGCTTATCTGTCCCCATTCCCAAATAATTCACTGGTTAGGTTAAACTTGAGGGTCCCAATCCTGACTTATTTCCCCATCAATCAACCACTATTTAATCAGTTGCATCGCACTGAGAAAATTGTTGGTTAATTTTCTTCCTTTAAATTCCATTAAAAACCACTTTCCAAGATTCAGTTTTTATGTTGAAAAATAAACCGCCCTATCTGCTGACACTCACACACCCCCGGGGTTAAAGGCTATATTTGTCTGGTATTTTATTATGTGCCTGTATGAGATTCTGGCTCACTGGCAGTTATTGGCGAAACTCCTTCCCAGTTTCATATCTGTCATACCAGCATCAGTGCTTTTGGCATTCTGGTTTGCTGTTTGGGTGCTCCAGCACCTAGGCTGTCAGGCTGGTCTAATTCTTTCTTGCTTGCCTGACATAATCAACCAACCAATATTCTTAAATATTTCCGCCTTTCTCTTAGATATTGGCGTAGCAATGGCCCCTTCTTTCAACTGAACCAGGTTGTGTAGAAGATCCCCTTGTCCATAATAGCCCAGTTCCACTCAAAAACTTCAAATCCGCACCCCATAGTTGCTGCGGCTATTTTGCCCATGTCAGTAGTATCTGGCATTTCGACTTGCAATGAGTTTACACCCCTATGAACCTAGAGGTTTCCCCTGACCCCAATACCATCTCTTTGGTATCACTGGATTTATCCACAACTACCATTAAAGAGAACTTTACTCACTTCTTATTACCCAGGAAGATTAGTGTTGGGTCCCATCACGTCTCCTTTGAGGCCCTGGTGGATACCAGAGCCGTGGGTAATTTCATGAGCATCAAGTAGCCCAACAAATTGGAACTTGACCTGGATGCAGGCCCTTTGGTGATTGTTGCGTCGTCAGCCTCCCAAACCTCATACCTGTTTCACCGACCAGTCACATTTTCAATGCATTAGTTCAGCTTCTGTGATCAATTTTCTGCTATGCCAAATTTGGTGTTTCTGGTGATCTTAGGAGTGGGATGGTGGCACCGGTAACATGTCAAGATACACTTGGAGTCTAACATGCTGTCATTCATTAATGACCAACTGGAGGGTGAATTTCCCCTGATTGACACTCTTAAGAAAACTCAAGGCTGTAGATCTATCACTTCCCTCGTCTCCCCTGCGGGCATACTGTCCAACTTTTCAAAAAGTTTAATGTGCTATTAAATCATTTTACATTCTGAAAAGGTGGATCGTCTGCCTCCTCACACTATATTCAACTGTGGATTTTGTACAATGGTGGAGTTGGTGAATATCAACTGCCGTTGTATCCCCAAACAGCAGAGGAGGAGGCTGCACTCAATATTTGGTTGGACAATATGCTGAAAAAGGGTGGTTGTTTAAGGAGACATCGCCAGTCGCATCTCCCATTGTCTTTACTAAAAAGCCATTGTTTCCCTCCATCCCTGCGTGGACTATGGACACTTAAACAAAATCACGGTCTCTGATCCCTACCACCTGCCTTTAGAGCAGATGATAAGCCAAGCAATCACTAAATTTTGGGTGTTCTCCAAGCTGGATCTTGACAACACTTTTATCTAGATTTAGGTAATGAAAGGGCAAGAATGGTTAACAGCAATATGGATGAAGTGAGGCATTTTCTAATTCCGCGTGATGCCCTTTGGGCTGAAGAATTCTCCCACTACATTTCAATGTATGATTGACAATGTACTGGGTGACCTCCAGTTTACTTGCATGGTCGCATATATCAACAGCATTCTGGTTTACTCGATGACTTCTGAACAACACGCTATTGATTTGAAAGCGGTCATGGCCGCCTTGCATAAGGCAGGCTTGTTTGTTAAGCCTTCCAAATGTGAGTTCTATAAGGAGTAATTTCCTTTATCAGGAACCTCATCCTTAAAGATGGCTACGCGATTCCTCCCAGTAAGTTGGATGCTATCTGAGAATGACCAACCTTAACAACCCAGAAACAATTATAGAGTTTCTTGGAAACCATCATTATTTTGAAAAAATTTCCCCAGAACTTTCCCAGCTTGCTGCCCACCCTCACCCCCTTACAGGAAAGAATGTACCATTTTAATGGACGCCAAAATTCCAACAGGCGGTTTGAATCAATCAAAGAGGTGTTTTTATCCCCTCCCATTTTGAAACATGTAGATCCTGTTAAGCCATATATCATTGTGTACAATGCCTCCTCAGTAGCAGTGGGACAGTGTTGCTCCAAGAGCACAATGGCTTGGAACATCTAGTCGCCTATTTTTCCTGAAAGTTTACCTCTACGGAGCAGTCTTGGGCCATCTACAACAAGAAGAGGCAGCCGTAGCATGAACATTAACTAATTGAAGGTACCTGTTACAGGGTGCTCAACATTAGTTAAAAGTCCGCATGGATCACCAGGCTCTCTTGTATTTTTGTAAACCCCAAAAATTGGCACACCAGCAAGCACATGCTTATCAGGACTTGTGCAGTTTTAATTTTAAATATGAATTCTTAAAAGGTGCGCTTAATGTACTTCCTGATTTCCTCAGCTGAAACCCCGCCCACTGTCCCACGGATTCAGAAGAAGTGGATCTCATTACCATTATTACCGCTGCCCAAATGTTGTCAATTGTTCCCCCCATTGTCTCTTCTGCTGCCCTTACTCCTGATGCCCCGCTTGTTGCTCAGGTCTTAGCTGGTCAAATGACCTGCCCTGAAGGGGTGGATTTATTTGAGCAATTGACCCTTCAAAATCATAAACACTCTCTGTACTCCTTGGTGGAAGGACTCATCTATTTTAGGTCACGAATCTGGGTTCCCCTTCTTTTTTGAGTTGAGGTATTTTGTGCGCATCATGACCCTCCCACAATTGGCCATCTGGGCAACAAAAAATGCATCAAGTTGATAAAGCAAACCTACAACTGGGCAGGCTTAACTAAGTAAGTTCCAGGCTTGATCGCTGATTGCATTACCTGTGCTTGGGCAAAGTCAGACTGCTCAGGAAGGAAGGGACTCCTGCACCCATTACAACAGGTGGAGGGTCCATGAACTATGGTGTCTGTAAACTTTATTTTTAAAACTTTCCTGTTCTAATGGGTATACAGCAGTGATGGTGGTGGTTGATTGCTTCACCAAATTTTCCCTTTTTATTCCCTGTACTTCTGTGGTCACATCTGAAGAGACCGCCCAGCTTTTTGTACGCCATGTGTTCTTAATGTTTGGTCTCCCACAGGAGATCATTAGTAACCGTGGAGTTCAATTTACAGTTCAATTTTGGAATGAGCTTTTATCCATCCTAAAAATTACCCTCTGTTGTTCCACTGCTTACCTTCAGTCCGACGGACAAACTGAGCAAGGTAACCAAATTTTGGAACAGTATTTGCGCTATCACGCTTCAGCCACCCAGAGTACTTGGGCAGATGACCTCCCTCTCGCCCAATTCGCTTATGACAACGGTACTCATGCCTCTATGAGGTTGTCTCCCTACGAAGCAACGTTAGGTTATAACCCCTCATTTTTGGTCAGTCCTTGTATACGCCCAGAGGCTCCTGCTGCTGTAGATCACATTGATCATTTCCGTCAACTCAGTTCTTAGTATAGGAGCACCTCACAAAAGCTATTGATGATTATAAATGGTTCACAGATTGCAAACGGCTTCCCAGTCATGATATCATGGTGAATTCTCATGTCATGCTGGACACTCGCCACCTGCAGATGCTGGTGCCTTCCTAGAAGTTTTCAAGCAAATGTTTGGGTCCCCACCTGGTGGAGGAAGACTTGGGCAATGGGTCTTTTTTGTTGAAACTGCCAGCTCATTGGAAACAGCATCTCATCTTTCATGTGTCTCTGTTGTCCCCGTTCAAGGGGATCATCCCTGTCAAACCCAAACCTATTGTGATAGAGGATGCGGAAGAAGCTGAGGTGGAAAACATCTTAGCGTCCCACAAAACCTGAAAGTTGCTCCAGTATCTCATGGCCTGGAAAGGGTATCTGGCTTACAAGAACAGTTGGGTTAAGGCCTGTGATTGCGTTAACTTCATGGAGCTGGTCAATGCATTTTCATGAATCCCACCCTATTGCCCCCGTCCCCCCCCAAAAGGTCACAATGGTAATGCCGATCAGACTACCCAAGGCGCACAAAAATGTGGCCCTCATGCAGTTTCCCACCGGTGGTGCCCTTTCTTTGGAAAAAGGAAAGGGTAATATAGGTCTAGGGGAACGTCCCCTGTGTGTCAATTTGCCCTCTTCCCATTTCCAAGTAAAAAGGCTCTGAAGAGGGTGTCTGTACCCTTGTCACCCAGAGCAACCTCGCCCATGTGTTGGACAAGCGCTGGGTAAAATCTCTGCATCTTTGGATCCCTCCCCCGGTGCCCACATTCACCTCTCCCAAAATTGTATGCCTGATCAGGGAAATTTGTGCTGAAATTTCCAAAATGAAGTCAATAAGTCTGAAAATGAGTGGAAATGAGTCTGACAATAGGAATCCACATAGTCAAAAAGGAATAAAAATTAATTCATTGGCTGGAATTGCCGATGGTTCCAATTTGGTCAACACTGCATCATCAAAATAAACCCCTCCAAAAATTGTTGGGGATGATCCCCAACATGCAGGTAGCAGCATCAGACACCATTGATGATAGTTCAAAGCTCTCTTCTGGCAAATTGGGTGTTGTGGCTGTTACAACGCTTTTGACTGAATGAATGGCCCAGTGAACGGGCACAGATGGATTGGGTATCCTGAACATGTTCCTAACCAATTGGGGCCGCCCCTATATGGGGTGCCCTGGGGGATTCCCGCTGCTCATTGGGCCAGATGCCATTGTGCTAACTGCCAGAAATGCAGTCAAGCCTCAGTTTGGGCATTGGAGGTCAAACCAACAGCAACTTGGCCTGCCGCCAAAGCCTTTGATGTCAGTTCCTAGTGAGCTTATCTGTCCCCATTCCCGAATAATTCACTGGTTAGGTTAAACTTGAGGGTCCCAATCCTGACTTATTTGCCCATCAATCAACCACTATTTAATCAGTTGCATCGCACTGAGAAAATTGTTGGTTAATTTTTCTTCCTTTAAATTCCCGCAAAAACCACTTTCCAAGATTCAGTTTTTATGTTGAAAAATAAACCACCATATCTGCCAACACTCACAACCCCTTGGGGTTAAAGACCATATTTGTCTGGTATTTTATTATGTGCCAGTATGAGATTCTGGCTCACCGGCAGTTATAGGCGAAACTCCTTCCCAGTTTCATATCCGTCATACCAGCAGCAGTGCCTTTGGCATTCTGGTTTGCCATTCAGGTGCTCCAGCACCTAGGCTGGCAGGCCGATATAATTCTTTCTTGCGGTTTGCCTGACTGATGCTTTTACTTTGGTTTATGTCAGTCCTGGTTGTATTACTGCACTAAGGTTCTCCTGAGCCTCACAATTCATATACCCTTGCACGTGAAGAGCTTTTAGGCATTCACTCAAGCCATCCATGCTATTTTGTACATCTGGAGTAAATCAGCGATGTTTCTTCTCTTGGTGTGTACATGGTCTTGAAATATGATTAAAATCTAGTCCTCTTCTATAAGATCGATGTGCACCATATTCTTGGGCGTGGCAGTCATTTGAGTAGACAGGATTGGTGTCTCTAACTGAGTGGCTGTTCAGAAGGAGGTAGAGTCCTGTTGTGGTACAATCTGCAGTTGAGCCTTCAACTCACCTAGGTTCGTGTTAAAAGATATTCAGCATTCTGTTGTGATGGTCTAAGAGCTCTCTATTCTCATTAATGGTGCGGATGTTCATCCCATTCTTGTTCTCAAGGAATAAAAATCGATCTTCCATCTTTTTGATGGTGGATTTAAGCTTCATTATGAGCAAAGGTCTTCGCGCCATTGGAATGGAGGCGATCTGGGCTCTTCTAGAAGTCTTCTTGACACGCTCAAGTTAATTTTGTAAGTGTGATACTTCTATTTCTGAGGTTCAAAGTCTCGAATAGATGGTTTCCTCCTTCCTTTCTAGGAGTTAAGAAAAGCTACACCATGGTACACTTCCATATACACACCATCAAACTGGTCTAGAGAAAAACTTTAAGATCTTCATCATCGTCTGATAGGGTAACCACTGTGGTGAGCACCACAGTGATCTCATTGGCCCTAGCTCACTTACCTTGAGAGGCCAACTTGCTATTTAAGGTTCTGTTCCACAAAGATAGGACACCAGGCAACCTTATGAAGGGTCATGATCCTCCTCACTATGGAGATCCTCTAATGATGCTACCTGATGTAGCATTTAATTCTTTATTGAAACTGTTTGCTCCCATGGAGAAACTCTTGTGGACAATCTATGAAATGTTCTCTTTGAGGTTGGACAACATTGGACATATTAGAATCCTATCCAACCTCTTAGCAGCTCAGCTCCAAGACGTCTGTGCAAATGAGTGTCCTGCTCTTCCATAGCATATCTTAGACTAGTTTCAGTATTCTTCTCAACCGTTAATCCTTGCCTTATTACTGTGATCAGATCACTTAAACTAATATAAGAGAAACAAAAGGATTAAACTGAAATTTCGTGGAAAGATGTTTATTAAATTAGTTTGAGTATTTTTATAATTCTTGTAAAAATTTAAGATATAAAATAAACGATTATTTATTGAAACTGTGAGTGGGATTGGCAATAATGTAGGGTCTTCTTGAACCCCTAGTAGTTTTTGCATTTGATTTCTTTTTTGTCACGGCGTCCATTTTATTCACTTTTTATGCTGCAAACTATGTCTCATGGTGGAAATCCCCAAACCAGGATGTTCACAGGTCCTTTGTCAAGTCCCTGCTTCTAAGTTGAGGGCTGCTGTTCCACCTCAGGCTATTAACTCATTCTTCAATTTGGTTCTGATTTGATTAGTTTCAGGTTCATTTGATGGCGCTGCTTTGATGCTCCTTGCATCATGGTTCCATACAATTCTTGAAATTATTTGATTACTGCTTCTAGTAGTATTATTATGGAAGCTTCATTTTGCTTTACTAGGGGAAATTTAGTTTGGTCATATCTTCATCATCAACCAATTTCAAATATTTTCGCTCCCCTCAAAGTATAAAAGGGTTGGAAATTCATATTCTTTGGTAACAGCTTTGTCATCATTTAATAAAATGCTTTAACTGGAAGGTTTAAAATTTTTTGTGACAAAGTCTTGACCATATTGCAATTTATTGGTTTGTTTGAATTTATAAAAGGGGTTGATCAATTCTATTCATGACTGGTATTTTTACCACAGAAAAGCCTATCTTGTATTTGAACCTGTTAATTACATCAGTTGAGGAATGTTTATCTTAGCCTTTCTCAGCTTCATCCAATAAAGAAACACGTGAACCTTCCATCTGAATGATATTTGAAAAGACATTCAACATTGAGAAACAATTTAAACCATTAAGTGGTATGCATCAGAGCAGCGCCATCATCTGAATCTCGACTTAAGAAACATATTTCCAAATTAAGTAAAAAAGCAACAACCTAAAGAGGTATTCCCGCCACAAAGTTTTAAAGGTGTTCATTAAGGTGCTACTGAGCATCCTGGTTCAGATGTCCACTGCAAGGTGAAGCTCGTGAATCATCATTAAATCAGATGGATGCCACCGCTAAGGCGGAAATCAAGAGACTCAAAAGGGGTTTTTGAAGCCCTACAATACAGCCATAACTCAACCCCCAATTATTTAAAAATCAATTTATAATATATCTTATATTTATATGAAAGTATATAAATGCTTTGTTTAAATTATTAAAAAATCTTAAATCACAGAATCTCAAGTTTATTCTTTGTTTCAGCTTATATTTGGTTTAACTGAAGAGATTGTCAGTTACGGTCTAGGATCTAAGGAACAGAAGAGCTTACCAGTAACCAGTCTGGTAGCTAATTTACAGGACACCCATTTAGTAGGATACTTGGTTGCTAGTAACGTCATTGGAGAGTTTGGTTTTGTTTTCATTGAGAGTTGTGTTAAACCAATGTATAAAAAATATGTTTAAGATTTTCAACAAGAATACTACCAGTAGGGCAATGAACAGTTCCAATGAGCCATCAATACTACAACAGGTAGCATCATATTAAGATCTACTCAGTGAAGATGATAATGAGCCTTCAGAAGGCTTTCTAGTATATAATTTGTGTGGAACAGAACCCCTTACAGCAAGTCACCAACAAAGCTAAGTGAGTAAGTGTGATGAGCTGACTGACATTTTAGGGATAATTTGGGTCAAATTATGCCAATTTATTAGCTTCAGTTCATGAATGGCCTGTGGTTAATGAAATTCATTAATTTCATCCCAGGCTTTTATAGAAGTTAGTTGGAAAATCAGTGGAAGGGAATTCCCTCAACAAGAGGCTCTGTGGCCTTATAGAGAGCTTGGAAGAGGAGGGTGTTGGTGGGGTCAGCAGATGCTATTATGGCAAGCTGATGATGAGTTCAGTATATTGTAAAGTACTTATGAGGGTGTAACCAGCACTGAGGATAAAACTACAGATTTGGCAAAATTCTGATTAATCAAATTTTTGGGCCTAAAATAAGGTGGATCATCATTTGTTACCCATACAGGAAACTCCAATGTTTTTAACGTGAGTAAATTTGAAATAGTATTGTAAGGTGGTTGGCGGAAACAGGATTAATTTCCCATGAACTACTGACCAAAACATTTTGATTGGGGCCTGAACTACAAATTTGCTACTTTACTTTATAAGAAGATTGGTCCCAATTGACTGGCACTGCAAGAGCTGCAATATAGCAGGTGATGGCAGTGGAGGGAGGACCAATTCCTTTTGGAATTTTACCAGATTAGCGGCAGAGCTAATGCTGGAGGTACAAGGGCTGAGTCTTCTTCAGCGACAAGAGAAAGAAACTCACTTCTAGTGGTCTAACCTGAAGCACAAGGATAAGTTATTGTGAGCATCTCTGTGTAAGCCTTAATGAGTGGTTAGTGGTAGAGTGTTTAGGGTACAGGGGAATCGCAAGATGTGTGCCCTGTGGAAGGAGAAGATTGTTACAAAGTCTCATGGCCCAGCGAGGCAGCTATCCCTACTAGGAACTACAACCTGAAGGAACTATTGGCGCCTTAAGCGATAAATCTTCCTGGATCTCTTGGTGGAACTGCTTAGGGATATATGGTTATTTGACACAGTAAAAAAATGACTAAAGAGGTTTCTGCTGTCAAATGAGTATGGGTGGTGGGAATAATTATTTTTATAAACAGCGGAATTGTCTCCACAACTATAATTGGTCTTTACTAAATAAACAAATTTAATACCCCTTTAGAGGGCGGATCTAATAAAACCAGACATAATAGTACACCACAAGAGCAATATAAAGGATACTGCACTTGTTTAGGGGAAGAGGTTACCATACTTGACACAGAGGCTAAAAAGCAGGTTGATCCAGGGGAGTACAGGGACTTCTAAGCTCCGCATGGGAGCACTCAAAATAATGGCCTAGGTCCCTAGGGTGGGTCAAAGAGATTCATTAGATTTAAAGGGCTAGCGGAGTCAGCCTAGGCACACTTTGGCAGCGGCTGAGAGATGCCAGGATGCGGCAAACCACCCCATGTAGGGGGCGGAAGATTTATAAACTTTTATAACATTCAAAGTTTGAGATGGCAGAGTAGAAATAGCTGCTGATATTAAACTTTACAATAATTAATTTAATCAGAAAAGTAAACAAAGTAAAAGAAGTTTAGGAACCTTTATGACCTGAAAGGGAACAAGTACACTAGTGTAAAACTGGCAACTGGCTTTAAAATAGTTGCAGGTAAGAAAAGCTTATTAACAGCAATTGACCAAAATATAATATCTTTCAACTATACTAGAGACATATTAGATTAATCATATTATCTTTCCCTGAGTTGACTACTTTAGGATGTTCATGATGCGCGTGGATAACTTTCTCTCTTACCAGCATAGTAGGATCCATCAAATTTCTTGATGTAGGACATCACAAAAGTCCGATTTTATTAACAAATAGGATTTCACTAAAGCCACATTAATTTCTCATGATATGTATTCTTTATAAAAAGGTCAAAGAGATGCAAACGAGAAAGATGTTTGTTATCTTTACTTAACAGAAAAATTTAAGGTTCTTATGTGGAAAAATTAGGGTTTTATACTTCTGTTAAGGTGATATAAATTAATGTTATTGTTAAATTGGTTAATGTATACGTCAGGTGCTAAAAATGAATCTCTTAACAAGGCGACATACATAGATAGTACCAACTTTAATAAAACTCAATTTTGAAGGAAACACAGAGAAAAAATTTATTAAAGATACAATGAGAAGAGTTTATCAAGAGGAATAATAATAAGCCAATAAATGATACACTAGAAAGTAGTAAAAGATCAACTGTAACCATGAAGATAATGAGGCCGATGATGAACTGCTTGTACAACCTCAGGTATTTTTTGCCATATATAGTATAGTTTGGCTGTCTGGATGACATTATTAAAAGAGTATCCACCAGGACATTCAGTCATATCCACTCCAGCCAAAGTATAGCCGCTTTTACAAAAAGAAAATCTTAAGCATCCATCACCACATATAAGGGCTTGGTTGAATCAGAATGAGCAAGTATAGACTATATATTACAATTATAACACCGCATTTTAAGCAGCATCACAGCTGTAAAACTACATTATGGGTTTCCTTTCAGAAACCAACCAATATGGAGTCGTAACTTATGAAATGAAAGTGTTCTTACCTTAATGAAAAAAGTGTCTATTTAAACTTTCTGAGTTCAGTTAGAAAAATAGAAGTTAACCACTCAGGATATTAACTTAAATGTGTGAGCATCATGTAGATTTTTGATAGGATGATATTTTAGGAAAAAAATTAGGGAATAAACATCTACTTAGATTTAAGGTGAGTTTATCATCATGACGATATAAAACGTTGCAACATGAAGAACATTAATCTCTGTGTCTAAGATAAAAGAGTAAAAATTGTTCATCTAGCAATAGCGCCTACCACCAAAAGGTTATTCATAAACAAAACTAATAAACCGCTGGATGTAGGCAGGTGCATCTTGGATTTTGAGATTTGGTACTAATAATCAATTAATCAGTGGCACTCATAATGAAAAATAACTAACTGGTGCAAAAATCAACCAATCCTTTTCATCATTATATCCTATTAGATACTACCCTAAATCTCCAGAGAAATTGGTTTTACAAAGGAAATTTTATTTTGTGGAAAACTTATCTCTGGTCCTGGAGATACCCTGTTAAAGTCCATGTTTCTTCTTGACCTATGATTTTTTCTTACCTTAAACATAGATTTATTTCTTTTTAATTTTACTAATTGTTGGTATAGTTAAGTTTTGTTTTGCTAACTTCAAGAATATATGTAATTAGCACAAATGACGGTTTCCCTTTGGTGTTAAAACTCTAGTATTGTAACATAATAATTTATAGTCCCAAACTGATTCTGTAATTGCTGACGTTTTTTACCCATCTAAAAAAATCTTTTTTATTGCTTCCTTCTAGTTTATTCTGATTACCTGTGAAAATTGTGCAACTTTATTTACAACTCTTCTTTAGACTCATATCCCTCTAATCATACCATATAATTTAACCAATAGGTGGTTTCTAACAGATCAAGGGAACTGTCAATTGCGTTGAACAATCTCAATGTACTTTCTCTGATGGAAATGAATCTTACTTACCTATCTGTTGACATGTATCAGCTACAGCGTAAAGACTTCTATATTTTTTATTAACTTATCCTGAAAGAGGTTTTTGTGCCTAGAGAAAGAATAAATTGATAAAGGCTTCAGAAGTGTAGCATATTCTGTATATATGTGTATTTAGCTAAGTTTAACTTTACTTAAGTTGGAAAAGATGATCATATTGCTACTCACAGTAATTTATCATACAATTTTATATCATCTGGAACTGATAGCAGGCTTAAATCAATAAGAACTTATTCGACATGTAAAAATATTAAAAACCTTTTATTTCTAAGTAGTAACATTATATATTTCTGCAGATACTCATTTAGGTGAAAAACAGAGGAGCTTTTATAGAAAACTGCCATCTCCCTGTCAAAGATACAGCAAATATCTCGTTATGGCAACGTAACTATAAGGTTTGTATGCTCAGAACCAAACATTAGGGTAATTTAGCTTGAAATATTCTTATTAAAACTTTATATAGGTGCTATAGTTGCCAACTCTCACACTCAAGTAGTTGTATTAATAAACCTCTATATACCATATACTTTACTGAGTATTTGCTACATCAATATTAGTCTTTCTTATTTCTTTTCAAAAACATGATCAAATAGGGCATCCATGACATAATGGAGGATAAAATCTGTAAAAGTCATAATAAAATGGGTCCTCCAGGACCCAAGGGACATCTTGGCCTTCCAGGAACCCTGGTCAAATGGGTCCCAAGGACCTAGTGGTTTACAAGGGCCCTAGGACCTACTGTCCCGTCTGGGCTTAATATTAAATTTAGGAATGCCAAAAGAATAATAAAACACCCTAATAAGTTAAAATATCACCTTGCTAAATAATATACTGCTTAGACAGTAAAAGTGATTTAAACTGTAAAGAGTTCTCTTAAACTTTAAATTCTCCTTTCAGGACCATCATGATAAGATTGAAAACTCATTATCTTGAAGAGTTCCATGCAAGTTTGAAAAAAGGAGTTCTCAAGCTTTAAATAAATCAATTAGACTCTAGTATAGCCTTATCAGTTTAAGATATGGTTTACATAATGTAATCAAACATTGGCATTACTACCTATGCTGCTATATTATACATAATTTTATTATATTTGACGATATGAATGATTAAAGACATCAGATTAATGCTGTATTGACTCAATACTTTTAAGGAAATTGATTCTTTCCTGATATTAGGTCTTGCGTCTTGATTCATTCCATATATCTAACCAGGCAATATACCATGTTTACTACTATAAACACTTATTTAATATAATTATATTTCTTAGATAAGAATTATCTTCTCATATATCTATGTAGATGAGGTTGCCTTAGAATGTACTTCCAACTGACAGAAACTTAAACATTTAACTGTATGCCTCAGTTGTACAGTGTAAGACACTATAATCCACTTTCTTAGTTGTAGTTGTGCACAACACAAGAGCCTGGTCCTCACATCGATGAATCCCCCCTTGGGTTGGGACCATCTAGTACTAAAAAAAAACAAAAAGAGCCTGGTCCTCCACGCATCTTTATCTGATATGTGCCAAATAATGGATAACTAAATAAAATTCCTGACATGTTGATTTGGCTTTGAGATTAGTCATCCAAATTATAAGGGAAGAGGAGTTTGGGATTTTTATCTGACACAGGTTCCTTCAGGTGGAAGGCAAAGACAATAAAATGGGGTTTGAAACATCAAAAGATTGGGGAAGGCAGAGATATTTGTGAGTTTTTTCCTCCTCAATGAGGCCAGCGGTGTGCAAAGCCTTGACATATTGAGTAAGTTGGTGCTTAGAAAAGTTGATAGAGTCAGGCACATATAAAAAAATTTATTTGCTGTTGGATTTGTGGATAGTTAGGAGAGAATAGTGTTTATAACGCCACATTGGTGTATGTGCGTCTTGCAGAAAAAGAAACTTTAATTCCATATTTGGCATCTTATGAGAAAGCATGTGGAAATTTGGTGCTATAATTTTGGCAATATATCAGAGACACACCGAAGAGGTTTTGTGCAGGGTCAAGCCCACTGAGCAATAGGACTGATGGTATGAGGATCGTTGTCCTTGACAACTTAATAAACTTAATAAAATATGGAGAAATTGCCCAACGACATTTCTTTATTTAGTTTAATATTTACAGTGGATCCTCGCTGTTCCATCCTCTCTTTCCTACTAACAATCCTCCCCCTTCTATATCCCTTCTCTCTTATATATCAGCAACTTTGGCTAGTACCACTCCTTGAGCTTATACTACTCAGTTACGCCATATTCTTATTGGCTACAGCAGAGTATGGTATACAAATTAACCTAATGCTTTAGTTTGAGGCGATCTACTCAATATTTGTCAATTGTCAACATTGCCTTATCGTCTTATTAGAAGGCGATCCAATAACTACCCTTCCTGATCCAATATCGCCTCATCCCAAGGCGCTCAAATATCCATACTATATAAATCATGGTCATCTGATTCTAGCCAATCTGTCATGGCTATTTCAGACTTATCATCCAGTCATATCAGGAGCTTGAAATTACCCCCTTGATTGGATGATAAGTCTCCTATTGTTTATACAGCCAGAGGAACTTTGCATGCACTTGGTTAATAATCTGACTGCTTGTGGGGTCCTTGATAGTATAGGTGTTGACACCTATTTTCTTAATAACTTCATAATGGACCAATCCAGATATTGGCCAATTTGTGCTTTCAACCAAAACCCGTGTTGGTCATGGAATAGAACCAGATCTCTATCATTGAACTAAGATAGCTCACTATACTATTCTTAATTGGCAGCCTGTTTCCTTATCTTTTTAGCCAAGCTGAAGAAGTGTGCTTCAGTTTACAACTTTTTCACCGTGAATTCTACGTTATTCAAATAACGTTGAAGATCCATTATGCCAGTATCTTCTACAATAATATAGAGCAATGCTGGAAGGGCAGGGTTTCATCTATATAGTAGTTGAAAGGGACTCTTCCCTATTGCAGAATGGTAAATACTATTATAAGTGAAGATGGCGGTGGAAAGAAGGGAACTCCAATATGAAGATTGATCTGCTACCAGTATATGATGTATGTTCACTAAAATCTCATTGACTTTCTCAACCATCCCATTAGACTCAGGGTGATAGGGGTCATCAAAACCCCATGGATGGCCAATAGCTCATTTAGCTTTGGGAGGATGTGGGAAGTTAAGTTAATTTCATTATTGGTAAGGAGGAACTGAGGGTAGCCATGTCGCTAGATAATACATTCCCTTATGAGCTTAGCCACTGTGACTGCCCCTAAATCCCATACCGCTGCACTTCAACCCACCTGGTCAAATAGTTGATCGCTACCATAATGTATTTGGACTGGTTAGCTCCCATTGGCAGAGGGCCAAAAACATCAATGAAAACCGTATGCCAAGCAAAATGAAGTTTCACTAACTGGTATGAAGTCTTTTGGTGGAACAGCTTTTCTAATTGGCACTTGTGACAGCAGGAGATTGTTTCAAGCACATTGAAGTTCATGATTTCCCAGTGATACCTAGGCCGCAACAATTCCAAAGTCTTACACACTCCACCTTGTCTGACTGCCTTATATGCACTAATGATAATGCTATGCCAGGCTGAGGTTTGTAGAAGTCTACCGTAGAACTTCCAATCCATTTATACAACTCACCATTTCATGGAAGGTATTAGCTCACATCTCGTTTAATACTTTTATGACTTGAGGCAGTTTGTCATCATATATTCCACTTAGAATTTTATTGTACATCACATCGCTCAATCCGCTGTGATGGCAACCATGGGCAGCCTTGACAATCAGCGTTCTGCTGTTTTACTCCAGATCGGTGAAGCACCTTGAAGTCATAATCCTTCAGTTTGAGGGCCCATTGGGCTAGGCGCCCTTCAAGCTCCTTGGGATTCTGCAACCTGCATAATGAGGCATGATCCATTACAACTTTAAACCTCACCCCTTGCAAATACACCCTAAATTGCTTATATGTGTAGATCACCTATAAGCACTCCTGCTCAGTCACAGGACAATTGCGTTCATGGCTGTTCAGGATCCAACTGCAGTACGCCACAGGGTGCTAATTTACATCATCATTTTTTTAGTATAGAACCGCCCAATTGCGGAAAGGTATGCATCCGTCTGGACAAATAATCCTTTATCAAAATTTGTATAGTGTAGCACCGGCGCACTGACTAACACCTTCAAAAGGGTGTCAAAAGAGCACCGTTGGAATATAGTCCATTTGAACACAGCATCCTTTTTAATAGCTCAAATAACGACCCCCAATACAACTGAAGTTAGGGATAAAGCATTAGTAGTAGCCCATTAATCCAAGGATATTTGTATGTCCCGCTTACTGGTTGACGTGGTCATTTTCTGATTACTTTTACCTTGGCTGGCTGAGGTTTAAGCCCTGTTGCGTCTACTACAATCCGTAGGTATTCCAACTGTTCTTTAGAGAAGTGACATTTTTGAGGCTTGATCTTGATGTTGGCCTCAGCAAGCCGGCGTAAGACCTCCTCCAAGTGGGTAAGATCTCAGAGAATGTACACAAAAAGTCATTGATATTGGTGAGGTATTAAAGGATGCATGACATCTTTAGGTCGCCGAGAATGGTGTCCATAGCCTTTTGAAACGTAGCTTTGGTGTTACATAACCTTGAGGCATACAGGCCAGTTTAAAAAGCCCTTTGGACGTGATAATAGTGCATCTTCTCTTGTTCCACCACAGGCAACTTAATTTTCCAGTAGCTCAATATCAAGTCCATCACTGAGAAGTAAGTAGCGCCTCCTAACCAATCTAAGGCATCTGTCAATTCACAGCATGGGGTATAATCTTTTTGGTAATGCTGTTGAGCTTCCAATAGTCTATCCCTACCCAGTTGGTACCGTTCTTCTTTTTGACAGTTATAATGGGCAAAGCTTACAGACTCTTTAAGGGTTTGAGCATCCCTTGCTCCAACAGCTTAAAATTTCTTCAGTGACTACTTCTTCAGATGATTTTTGATTGGCGGATCATCTGAGACCTTATGAGGGATGATCTCCTGTGTCCAGTCAATGGACCACTCCCTGAGAACACCCTAAATTGTGGTCATCAATGGCGAAAATCTCCTTATACTTTTTGAAATAAATCTATAGCTTTGTCTTTTTGCTCTTTTGATAACCCTATTAAATTCTCCTTTTGTACCACATTCATTACGCCAGGCTGTGGCTTGGTAGGTAGGCCAAATTCATCCAACGACCTAACTCGTGCACTCAAAGGATCTCCTCATCTGAGATCATCTGAAATTATGCACTATTTGATGCCAGAAAATTTGCGTTGCTTTGTTCTGTAGATTCACTAGCAAAACCTTGATCTCCACATGTCCCAGGAGTATAATTCCTGGGCCACATGAGGCTCAAGTCGCAATTGATGATAAGGCCCAATGACCTCCCCATAGAGCCTAGCTGGCACTTCCATTTCTAAATCAGTGTTTGCTATTACTTGGCGTTCAGAGGGTATTTATATAGGTCCAGCAGCTCTGAGCAGCAGCCCTTGATATTCATATATCTGCTGGTGAAGGGTCAGGTCTTGCTTTTTAGTTGATAATAGCGAACTGGAATCACCCCATCACTGTATGCCAGGTTGATATGTCCCATGTGCACTGGTTTCTTTTGGAACTCCGTTAGAGGTAAAATAAATTTGGATCCGCTGACCCAATATCTTGAAGGTCTCCTCTGTCATATCAATGACAGCCTGAAAGTGTCTCATGATATCAGTTCCAATTTCATGTCATAATCTACTGTTTGGTCACTATTGCCATAGCTACAATGGCAATCTACCCAAACTGCAATGGTAGCATGCTGTATGCTCCCTCAGAGACCGTGTTATCCGCTCCAGCAGTCCCATATACCATCTGGTGTTCTACATCAGGTTTTAATATCAACTTCGCCATAAACTTGGTGGAAACTACTTTGACTGGGGCGCCCATATCTATTATAGCACTTATTTAATTTTTTGCTACAAAAATATCACGGTATGTACACTCAATATAAGAAGAATTTTGACTGTTTAGTATGTGTACATTTAATGTTTCTTGTTTCTCCAGAAAAACACATGATCCCCTCGCTGACTTTGGGGTATTCTTTGGAGATAGCTTCTACTGGGAAGGTGTCGTTTACACCTTTCAGGGAAGGTGCATCTGAGGCTGGGTCAGCCCTTTTAAAGCAGTTTGATCAAACATTTGGCAGGTCATGGCTTCGGTTGCTCCTGAGATCCTTCTTCCACTGCATCCTTAGCTTGCTCCCATTTCAGTACAATTACCCCTCTGACCGGTTGCTGGTATAAAAACCCGTTGTCACACTAAGGCCTTCTTCTGGATATATTACAATTGGTTTAGTTGGGACGTCTGGGGTTAGGATAACGGAGGTAGAGAGTCCCATCTCTACCCCTCTCCATCTTTTCCCTGGCAGCATTAATCCTACTGTACATAATGGACCTGAAGATTGGGGCAATTTGAGTAAGGTTCTCATGGCAACAACATTCAGAGCAATTTACCCCATAGGGTATGTGCCCTTGATTTTTGTAAGATGGGTCAGGCTGATAGTTTGACTGCTGACGGTCATTCTAATTAGGCTCAGGTTGGTAGTTGGGATATTGACAATTATAATAAGCAGGTCCAGTGTGGAAGTTAAACTGCTGTGGCTAACTTGTCTGAGGACGAGGCGCATATTTATATAATGCTGGGAGTTAGTAGGCGGAAGCTGAACAGTATTAATAAATGTCCCCTAATAAGATAGTCTGCAAACGGCGTAGGTATGTTTTCACTAGGTATTGTGTGGGGGAAAGTAGCAGGTAACCAGCGCAAAAACTGAACAATTTTGATCAGGGGCACATTTTCCTCTAAAATTGGAGTCATGACATTGTAAAGCTCATGATATGGCTTCACCACGGAGGTCATTGCAAAGCACATCAACTTCAGCTAGAACGCCTGCTCCTATAATACATGGGCTTTCGCCATGAATCGTTCAGAAAACACAGTGAGGGTCTCATTACGCTGGACCTCAATGGTCAAGAACTCAGCCTTCTCTTGCAACATCTTTGTGGTACCTTTGAACAACTGAAGCACAGTATCTGTCAGGATTTGAGATAACAATTGTCTCAAATTCCTGTCTTCTGAATCTGGCCGTGCCAAATCAGTCATCAAACCCAGCCAAGACAAAACTTTTTCAGGAAAATCCTTACCTAGTACTGAGTCACGTGGAGCGGTATTTCCACCTTCTCAGTCAGGTTAGTGATAATATCTATTGAGGACGCCCTCAAGGAGGCCATTTTGGAAGGTTAGTAAAGATCCTGATCAGATGAGGCTCTGAAGATCCCGAAGGCATTGAGTCCCAATGCACCCTATAAATATCAAATCATTTTGATTTAATAAAATATTCAGTAAACTAACCCATATTTTCCCATTTCCTCTTCGGTGCTCTTTTCTGATTTTCCAGCTTTGAGCCACCACAAACCCCAGCGCCAGTCTAAGAAACTGTAGCGCCAACAGTATCCTTCACTTCTTGGTATGTAATGGAGCTGCTTGGAAGATAGCAAGTAGCTTGGTCAGCACTCCCAACATCCAAGGCGGATATTAACAATTTAGCCTTACACCAATTGGACGCTACTTTTTCCATGATTTAAATCATTTGAAGAACCTGTGGATGTTTCCATTATGGTCAGACGGAGGTATTTTGTCAATGCAGACCTCCTCCCGCTAATAACTGCAAGTCTTAGGAGCGTACTGAGGATTTGATTGAGGCCCATAGCTAGAATCTTGGTGAGGAGCTGGCTCAGAAGATTAAGAGGCTTTAGGGGTGGCGTAGGGATCATTAGTAGGCAGGACTGCCATCACATGGTGGTTTGTTGATTCAGACTATAATCATCCCCAAGGCTGCCTCCATGAGTCAAGCAGCTCACACTACATTTGTGTTTGGAGTAAAGCTCCTCAGCTGGGTATCCAGGCTCATAGTCATTGTGTTGTGATCCTTTCCAAGCGACTCTTTGTTCTTCTGATTACCAATGGTATTAGGCTGGTAAAGGGTAGATGTTAACTTACGCTCTGTGCAGTGTGTCACTCCATGGTGTCATACAGGCGATTGGCAAGTTTCCTGTTCTGTTGCCCAAGTATCTGCATCTGACTAACCGCAATTTCAAGTTTATTCTTTACTCTTTCGCATTACTTAAGGAGGTCTTCTTGTTTTTGGAGTACTGCGTCCACAACCAGCTTAATTTTTGTGTTTTCAGCAAGTGCAGCAGTTTGGGAAAATTCTCCTTTGGTGCAGGCTTGATATGCCATGGCCATGAATTAGAGATTTTTGTGGATTGTTCAATGGGCCCCCTGTAGTGAGAACAACAGTTGTAATTTCAGCGATATATTGGAGATGTGCTAAAGTGTTTTTGTGAAGAGTCAAGCCCACTGAGCAATAGGACTGACAATATGAGGATCTTTGTCCTCGAGACAGCTTAATAAACTCAATAAAATATGTAGCAATTGCCCCAACAACACTTCTTTATTTAATTTATTATTTACAACAGATCCTTGATGTTCTTATCTCTCTTTCCTGCTAACAATCCTCCCCTATAATCGTCCCATCTCACTTATATATCAGCAACTTCAGTTGATACTGCTCCTTGAGCTTAAACTATTGGGCTCTGCCATATTCTCATTGTTTTAGCAGAGTATGATATTCATAAATTTCCTATAGCCTTAGTTTGAGGCAATCTACTCAATATCTGTTGAATGTCGACATTATCTTAACACCTTTTTGAAGGCAATCCAATAACTACCCTTTTCTGACCCAATTTTGCCTCATCCCAAGGTGCTCAAATATTTGTACTCTATAAAGCATGGCAAGAGGATATAGCTAATCTTCCATGACTATTTCAGGCTTATTGTCCAGTCATATCAGGAGCTCAACATTTGGTATATAAATACCCTCAAAAAAAGGCTTCATTTTCATATGGATGGCTCAGCGGAGGAGGGAGTTGGTGGGGCAGCAGTTGCTTCAACAGACTTTTTGATGAATATTTTTGTAGGATATTGTCATGGGTTTGGCTGATAAGGATTAGACTGGGCTCCCAGTCAAAGTGCGCGAGCACCCAGTGGAGAGCCCAGAATGCCATAGGCACACCGGTCCATGAAACTTGTAGGAGTAGAATTCTATTGGGGATTTGACGAAAGTAAAAGTTCATTAACATACCAAAGGCCTCCAAGGAAAACCAGATGGTTGCAATGGGGGCAACCGCAAGCCTTGTGGGGGCAACCCCCAAGGGTGGGAGAGGCATTGAGGACGACGACTCCTCCAGGGTTCACAGTTGCTGTCCTATAGATAAAAAAAGTGGGCTTGTGAACCAGCGAGGTGTGACACAGGGGCCAATACATGATTAGAGGTGAGATTGGAGGAGGAATGCGACCCTCAGAGAATGTTGGGACCGAGCTTCCCTTGAACAGGATGCTCCAGGCCCCACAGATGGGCTGAAATATCTGTGGCTGAGCCAGATGTAGACCCTGAGGCTGAAAGCGGCGGAGCAGGGCTACTCTGGTGCTGCTATAACAGGGGAGCGGTTCCAGAAATTTCAACAATAGGTCAGATGGGAGGGTTTATATTAAATGGGCGTGCAATACTGAATGAGACAGCAGTTTTGTCATTGGGGATGATCTGGTTTATTACATTTACAATCCACCGCCGCATGGCAGGGTCAAGAAACTGGATTATCCGATTGGCAAACATCAGGTTAAGGACTTGGGGGATGACATGATTCAATGGATCACTTGGCGTAATTTTTAATTTAAAGTAAAGTGGAAGGAGGCCACAGAAAGCTGAAAGGGGTAATTGAGGTTTTATTGAGCGCAAAGTGTGAGAAAATAAGAGAATGAACTGACAACTGCCCCTGGGCAGGGCAGTTGCCTTAAGTACTGGGTGATTTTCATAATGGATGTATTATGAATCATTCAGTTGGGGTTCAGTGATGGTATTTTGTTGGCTGGCAGGGAGGGAGTGGAAGGAAGTTCGAAATCTTGGAAAAAAAAAATTAAAAAACCTTTGCAAATTTTTCTGCTTTTTGGGAATAAACCAAGTTGATGGTGCCAATCTGGGTCCTGATTATCCAAGTTGGCCTGTTTTCATGATTCATTTTTCCAGATTTTTCCCAGGAGTAGGGGTCACTGGACTGAGTTGTTCAAGATCTGGTCCAAACTCTCAATTAGGCTATTTGCGCAATCTTGAAATACTGGATTTGTCCTGTAGAGAGTTGTAACAACTGGTCCAAGTCATTTGGTGCCTGGTTCAAGATCTGAGTTGTGCCCATTCTGATTTCTGGCACCGGCCAGTCTGGACTGGCTCCCCCAAATCGGAATTTGCAAACTGAGTTCAAATGTTAGAGGATGCTATTTCCTCAAAATTTTGACATAGTATGCCAGGAAAGTGGGAGGTCCTAGTCCTGACCATGGCCTCTGGTGTGCGCAATCACTCTGAAGACCCCCTCTATTAAACTTACCAGGGTTGAGGAGGGGGGAAGGGGTTAAAAAGGGTTACCCTTGAGGGAGAGCAATCACCCAGTGCTCGTCTACCATGTGTGCCAAGTCGCTCAACTGTGACGGGTCCACTTGGCCCTTGGGACCTCTTTTTGTTTGGAAGGGGTGTTGCTCCCTATCCAGTTGCAGGGGCTGGTTTCCAGGACTTACAGATATCTGCTATGAAGATGGAAACAGCAGCGGGGAGTTTAATTGAAATGTTGTTTAAATAATTCATCCTAGTTCAAGGAAGTTTTTATCCCATAGGTCCAGTCTTCATCATTGATCTAATTGAGAGCCTCAAATATATTTTCTTTGGCCAGTGCTAATCCAGAAACATGAGTCAGTTGGGCAGCAGGAGTTATTTGGCTGCACACAGTAGACCATGGCAATTCTTCTTGTGCCAGAGCTGCAATATGCTTGGGAATAGATCTGATGGTCAAGATTTGGTTAAGTGGTTGTTGGATAAGCGCCTGCTGTGGATGAGGGTGAGGGAGGGAGGAATGATCCCCATTAGAAAGTTTTGATGGGGCAATATTGGAGCTGACGCCATAGGAAAATTTGGCTGACGCAACATCAGCGGTAACTAATGGGCACTAACACTTCAAATAATTTAATTTGAAGCACAAAGGGCATATTGCGCAGTGGTTTTTGACTCTTGCTATAAGAGATGATTAGGAGTGAGTACTTAATCATGGTTTGGGAGTATCTTGGGGCGGTTGACTCAATAAAGGGAGCAGGTTGTTGAAAAAGTGCGTGGCCCAAAGATATGTTTGGCGCCATTAGGAACCATGAACTGTAGCAAGGGGTTAGCGCCATAAAGTGCCAAACCCTCTTTAATTTTGTGGCAGAGGCATTTGGGGTAAAAAAATTATGACCCAACTTATTCTGTCAGATATGGGGTGATGCAAAGACATTATTATCTAAGGTTTTTACAGTGATGATATCTTAACTAACTAAAAGCAAGCGTTTATGAGGACATATATGACTAAAGGAGAAATCATCCATGAATTCATTTAATGAATTTTAGCTTGCTGCACTAACTCTGATTGTTAAAAATTATTTATAGTAGATGACACTATAATTCTGTTCTATCTACGTCAAATATGATAGCTTTTATCCAAATTTTCTTAATGCGGTATAAAACAATCTTATTTCCTTGTTCTATAAGTATTAGTCTATCATTGAAACTCTTTGATTAACTAAAAACTGTTGGACCTCATCAAACTATATCAAGAACGGGACCTCATATCTTAGGCGTATAATTATTTGAGGATAACATCTGAAATAATATATACTGTAGCTACTACAAGCGTATAACATCTAAAGAAAATACAAGTGCTCTATTTGTACAGGTATAGTTTCGTCCTGGAACTCTGTTGATCCTTCATAATTTTAACATATATATCCTTTGACTAGGTAAATTCTGCAGAATATGGTATGGAGCGCTATATGATATCCGATATTCCTTTGACTTTTGAGATGTAACTTCTACTTCAAGAGTGACCTCTGATAATCTAATATAAATTTAAGCGAATATCAATACTTTATTGAGATATAAAGAAAATATACTTAAAAGGGATTCTCTAATAATGGAACTCCAATGTCTCCAAGCTAGAATCATTATATTCAGGGTGTACAATATGAACAATCCATGCAATGAGTAAAATACGTATAATCATGTCCATTTGTGGGAAAAGGTTGATTTAGAAGGTAGAAGTTGCCGTGTGACAATTCTGGAATGAGTATGAACCCCAAAAAGTAGAATATCCGTAAAGCATTTTAGCAAAAATTTCACCACTCTTAATCTTGTTCTGACCATAGACATTTAATATGTGATTATTCAAAGTTGAGTTAACACCTTTGACAATACTTCCTATCATAAACAACATAAATTCTGATGAAGGCTAGTGGGGAAAGTGAATGATTAAGTAAGGTATGAGAAAATTGCATAAACTCTATTAACAATTTTCTCATTTACAATTCTTAATGGTATAGACATTGAGAGATGAGCGCTCCAAAATTAAGTATGAGCCTTTCCATAGCGTTGACATCTTGTGGGTTCATCTGAGCATGTAGAATTCATAGTATGCCACCAGGTCAACTATGTTGAACTTGTGCAAATGTGCTCAATGAATAACATCCAGTTTCTTCTGGTAAATTTATGGTTAAGGAGAGCTATAATCCTCAGTCAGAATTTGACTAGTGCCTTGACTAGTTGATCAAAGTACTCCTCAGGCCTGACTTAATGTTCATCCTTAACAATTAATTTAATATGAGCTTAAATATGTCTGTCACCTATACAGTAATTGGAAAGAGGAGAAACCAGTAGCACTATGATTTCTAATGTAGGGAAAACAGCGGGGTTGACATAGATAGTATTATTGGAAAGGGAAGAGGGAGTAAACTTATAAGGATATTTTCTAAGATTCTGTTAACCCTATTAACAGCTCCATTGGTCTCCAGATGGTATGGGGAAGAATTATATCCTAATTCCTATAAGATGTTCAGTTCTAAAATCAATTTTGAGGTGAAGAAGGTAGTGTTGTCTGTCAAACAACCTGCAGAAACCCGTGCATGTGCATGATGTGCTATATTGATAAACTCAGCTGTATTGACTGCTCCAATCACACATAAAGGCTTAGCTCTGACCCACTTGGCTAAATGGTCAATGCCCACGATAATTTACCTAATCTTAAACTTGTTGATTTGTAGGGGACTAAAGAAGTTACTCAAGATGGTGCGCCACACAAGTTGAGCTTAAACAGTTGATAGGTGGTGGAAGCTTAAAGGATTGTTGCGATTGGCACTTAAGGCACTTCAACAAGAAGTCCTGAATGTCAAAATTTCATAACTCTTAATAATAGCTCTGTTGGATCTGCCTTATTATTTTAACTAGTCCTCCATGACCAACGATATGATGAGCTTGCATAATAATTGATGTCATTCAGAGGGTACGGGGTATAGTCGCCTTCTACTTACACTATTTTTAGCACTAGTGGTGCCCAACCCAAGAGGGGAGCCACCACGAATCTTTACTTGCAAATGTCCCAAACAAATGGATTATCATGAAAAAATTCATATATGGCACCTCAGCTAACAGCCTAGGAAGCCATAGCAGAAGGTGAGAAGCTTTGGGGAAACTTTTGTCCAGTGCCCGCTTGAGCTGGCAGACCATGGTGAACAGCATTGGGGTGGGAGCATCAGCGACATTAGGCATAAGGAGGTCCATTGTGGGTTTTCTTAGTTAATGAGGCTAGCAATGTCCATTGCCTCAACGTATTGAGCAAGTTGATTCTCAGAGAAAGTGATGAGAGCAGGCACACAAGTAAACAACTTGATGCGCCGGTGGGTTTTGGGATAATTGGGGTCAAAAAGAGATTTTTTCTGCGTTGATGTAGGCGCAGCTCACATCAAATGCAAGCTCCTCAATTTCATATTTCACATTTTCCTCAAAATCATGGGGAAAATTGGGGATAGGAATACCCTCAACAAAGAGATCCATCGCCCCATGAAAATGCTGGCAAAGTAAAGTGTTATCAGGGGCAGCTGCAGCCTCCACTGCCATTTTATTAATATTATTATAGACTGGAAAACTATATTGAGGGAGAAAATGGCAGGGACGCGAGATGGGAGGGTCAACAAAGAACTCCTCCAAAGCAAAATCTAGATTCACATGGTATGGCCGTTCATCATTATCAATCCATCTGAGAGCCTCAAATGGATTGGATTTAGCCAGCTCTGGGCCGGCCACCAGAATTGAGGCAGTGGCAGGAGCTGATTGGCCACGTGCTGTTGAACGTGGCAGCTCAGATGAGACTGGTTCAGCCAATGGCTCAGGATTCTGTAATCTGATTGAATTATATATTTTTAGCACTAGTGGTGCCCAACCCAAAAGGAGGAGTCACCACGCATCTTTATTTGCAATTGAGCTAAATAACGGGATTATCATAAATGAAAAAACTCCAATATAGCCCCTTAGTTATCAGCTTAGGAAACCACATCAGATGGTGATGAAGCTTCAGGGAAACTTTTTTCCAGTTCCTGCATTATCTGGTAGATCAAGATGGACAGCATTGGGGTGGGAGCATCAGTGACATGGGGCATAAGGAGGTATAGCTGTGTGTTTTCTTCATTTATGAGGCCAGCGGTGTCCATTGCCTCAATGTATTGAGCAAGTTGATGCTCAGTAAAATTGATGAGAGCTGGCACACAAGTGAAAGTCTTGATGCACTGGTGGGTCTGGGGATAATTTAGGTCAAAAAGAGAATTTTTGCTGCATTGATGTAAGCATGGCTCACACTAAAAGCGAGCTCCTCAATTTCATATTTTGCATCTTTATCAAAATTGAGGGGAGATTTGGGATAGGAATACCCTCAACTAGGGGTTCCATCACCCCATGGAGATTCTGGTGGAGGAGTGTGTTGGTAGGAGCATCTGCAGCTTCCACTGCCATTTTATTTATATTTTTATAACTGGGAAGCTTTTTAGAGCAAAAATGGTGGTGGCACAAATTGGGTGGATTAATAAAAAACTCCTCTATTGCAAAATCTGGAATGACTTTGAGTGACCAGTCACTTTCATTGAACCAATTGAGACACTTGAATGAGTTAATATCAGACAGCGCTGTCCCAGCCACAGGAGTCAGTGCAGTGGCGAAACCTGATTGGCTGCAAACAGTTAACCACAGCATCTCAGCTAAAATTGTTTCAGCCATTGACTCAGGAATTCTGAAACCCAGTCAAATTATTTAAATTTTAAAATTTTTTAAAATTTTGATTGGCTGCTGCTTTTGAAGCAGTTGCATAATTCCCAAGGTTGAGGGTGGGAATATCATGCCCCATTTAAAGAATTTGGAAATGGCCACAGCTGGGCCAATGCCAGAAAGAGGGGAAGCAGAAGTGGCAGAGGCAGAAACTGTGGGGCACATGTGCTTCATATGATTTAATTTGAAGCACAAGGGGTAAATCATGCGGCCATTCTCAACCCAAGCCCAAAAGGTGTGATTTATAGTGGATCTGATCGCCATATGAGGGGGTAGCAAGATGAGTATCATGATGGAAAGGGTAGATTTGTTGCAAAGTCTTAAGGCCCTGTTAAATGATCCGCCCCCTTGGGCACCATGAACTGTAGCATGGGGTCTGCACCATAAATTTGTCTAATTCCTTTGCAAGCTCATGGTGGAGGCGCTCAGGGGACATATTGAATTATATAAAAAGTGATAATGTTTATGATTGGCCGCAGCTTTGGTAGCAGTGAAAGATTGCCCTGAGGTTGAGGGAGGGAGGATTTTTCCCCATTTAAAAAAGTTGAGCGAAATGACCACTGACCCAACACTCAAGTGAGGAGCAGCAAAAGTGGCAGAGGCGGAAGCTGTGGGGTTCTTGTGCTTCAAGTGATCAATCTCAAAGCACAAGAGGCAAATGGCGCAGCAGTTTTTGGCATGCGCCCAGAATGGGTGATCAGGGGCGGGTTTGATCACAGTGTGGGGGAATAACAAAGTGTTAATTTCAATGAAATGGGAAGATTGTCACTAAGTTGTGAGGCCCTGCCAGACAATCCGCCCCATTTGGAGCCACGAACTGCAACATGGTGTCTGTGCTGTAAATGGCCAAGCCCTCCATGAGCTCATAGCAGATGCGTTCAGGGGAGAGAAGTAAAAGCAACCTGGTGTACTGGCCATCAAAGTAGCTTCATCTGGGAGCCAGGTTTTAATGGTAGGGATGGGTTTTTTTAAAATTAATTGCAGCTTGACTGCTGCCACTGCATTGGCTTCAGAGTGGGAGCTGAGATAAAGTACTCCTTACTGGGGCAGAAATCAATATAATTGGTAGGTTTAAAAACTGCCGTGGCCATCTCAATGATGGCCACGCTTGCATATGGGAAGAGATCCCCATATTTGACCTGGAGGCTAAAATGCATTTTGCTTTGTGAGAGCACCAAAGGGCTCCAGAGCACCGCATGAGAGCTTGCAAGGGGTGGGCCAAATCCCAAGGGGAGACATATAGTCTGGTAGGTTTAGAGAGCTAGCAGAGCCAGCCCAGGCATGCTTTATCGGTGGCTGAAAGATGCCAGATGGCAGCGCACCACCACCCCAAGCCAGGGCAGCAGGCATTGATTGCATTGACATTGGTAAGTTTTGGCTCAATCAAGCAATTGTTTCTCATTTTTAAAAAAATCTGAATTTGGCTCTGATTTAGTTATTGAAGCAAAAGAGAAATTTTCTACCATCACTATCGATTTTGTAAAGTATCTCGCTTTGGATTTTGGTATTCTTCATTAATTAATCCAAAACATGGTTAAAAAGAGGTTGTTCATTGTTGTACTTATGGGTTTCCATTTCCAAAATAATTGATTAACATATGGATCAGTGCATACACAATGAATAGCCATAAAGTCTGTTAGCATTTAGATGAAAGGACACTGATTAATGCACCGCCTCATAGTTGTATAATTAAAGCTTTGATGCCCACTTTTCAATATGACCTTCAGGCTTATTAAGGTTATACAGCCACCGCAAAAAGCATGATCAGTTTTACTTGGTACCTAGTGCATAAATATAAACATGCAGATTGTTTACAGGTAAAGATAATAGTTAAACATTCTAGCCTGTTACCATATAATTTCTTTCCTACTTGGTAAGGGAGCAACTGCAGAAAGCTACTGGGCGCTCCTCTTGTTCATCCCGCTGAGAGAACAACTCCAATGACTGTAAATTAATCACTGTATTGAATACTATAAAGCTCATAAAAATCAGGATAACAGCACTGGTACTTGATTTAGTGTTGCCTTCAAATTATTTCAAGCAATGTCAGATTTGTGGGGCCAGAGAAAAGCCACTCCGCCTCAGAGTATGTGGAACAAGGGCTCAGCCAGCTGAGCGAATCCTTTTATGGACCAGCGATAGTATCCCACCATACCTAAAAATACTTTTATTTCCCACTTGTTCTTTGACTTTACGTTTAATTAACAGCCTCAAGCTTCTAGGACTGAAGGTATATCCTTGAGTATTAACTAGTGACCCAGGTACTCCATATTAGTCTTAAAATTGACATTTGTTATCCTTAGTCTTAAGTTGATCCTTGACTGTTTACTTAGAGGCTTCCACTAAATAATAAAATGTTGGGTAAAGGTATGCGAAAATATTGATGATGTTGAGTTATACTAGGACAGCTCATTTTTTAAATCACTTATGATGGTGATCATTACCTTTGGAAGGTTGCTGGACATAACATAGACCTTAAGGCATACGTGCAGTTTAATACAGCCCTTGAGAAGTAATAAGCTCACTTCTCCTGCTCAGCCTTGGGTAAATCGATTTGTCAATAGCTGCTGATGAGATCCAAGGCAGTAAAGTATTTACCCTCTAGTCAATTGAGAACGTCATCTTTATGCGGTAGAAGATAAGAGTTTTTAGTATTTGATCTAAGTGACAATAATTAAACATGACTCAGTTGGAGCCATCTTTATTATTTATGATAAGTACTAGACTGTCCCAGGGGCTGTTAAAGGGCACAATTAACACTTTTCATAGTAATAATGCGCTCTTTCTGTATGACTTTTTCACTGGATTGACTGTATTGTAAATATAGAGCATATGGGGTGTGCATCCCCAGTTTTAATATGATGAAGTATACCTTTGGCGCACTTAGGTTGTGATCCCCAGTAGTTAATATATGCGCATTAATTTGCAGTAATGATAAGGCTTGGTTATTTTGCTCTTCAGACGGGCCTACCAATTGGTCCCAAGATACAATAGCACATGCGATAGGAGCGGTGCCAGATACGCCAAACTCTGACAGGTCTCCAATACTATCAATATTAATACCTCATCCTGGGGCAGTAAATATACATAAGCGATCTTCTCTCCTTTAGTTCAGTAATCTTCTGAGCAGTCAGCTTAACAAGGAGCACATAGATCTCCTGATGCCTAGGGACAGTTAAACTGGGTTTTGTAAGTGGTTCAATTTAAAATTTTCCCTTGGATAGTAAACTTCTCCTAGAAACCCAACCAAAAGGTTCATAGTCAATCCTTTGTTTACAACTCGTCTTTCCTCTGGTCATTGCTCAAAATTGAAGGAAGAACGTAGAGAATTCCCTGGCTTTCTGAGATGATGGAGGGTGTGGCCATACTATGACGACCAATCTGCTTCTATTGAATAGAAATTATTCTATCAGTGTAAGTCACATTGATAAATTTAATTTGATTAGTAAAAGAAACCTTCTTATTTCAGTAGTAATGGAGGGTCAAAGTCCGACTTAGTATTTTGGAGGTATTTTCCTCATAGATAATGACTGTCTCATAGAATTAAGGAAACTCATTCCAATCAAAATTGATAGTTCTGGCTGGTTGATACTATGGCAAGGGTGCTGACTTGAAGCAATTCAATTCTCATGAGTAAAGCTCTGTAGGCTCCTTCACTAATGGTGCTGTCTAGGCCTGATTTCTCGTATTGTTGACTATGGGCCACATCAGGAGAGATTTTAACTTCTTTAAATAGTAGCTCATTTTTCATTATTTGGCTCTCCGCTTTCAATTATTGCATTAACAAAGATCCTATTTACAAGTATATTAATATAAGTAAAAAAACAAGTAATCAGAATTTGCATTTAATGTATGAACAGTGGATAATAAATTTGGTTGATCATATTTTAAACTTTTCTCCTATGTCTGGAAAATGGATTTAAATCTTAAAGATGTAGGGCTACTTTGACTCTTTTAAAGAGAGTTAAATATCTCAATTTGTCTGTTCTTCATAGTGGTTCTGTTCACCAAGACGAGTATAGTAAAGTTTGAAGATAATTATCTGTCCTTATTTTTAAGTTCAGCTCTTTGACTTCAGGTCACTGCGAGCACTATCTGGATGGGTTTGGTCCTGCATCTGAGATGTAATAGATTGTTGTTTGACAATAGAGTATCCCGTCTCTGTTGATTACCATGTTTCCCTGGTCATCCATATTCACAAGTGAAGTAATATAGCTGATATTGGGACAACTGGCAGCATAGTGCCTCTTGGAATCACAAAGCTAACAAGTAACTTCAGAAAGGTTCCGTTGAGGACCCATATCTCCACGCTGATTATAGCTAACTTCTATAGGGTTCTTAGAATTACCTTTGTGGGGTTTATGTGAGTGTCTTGTATTTCAATATTTGGTGGTCTAAAGGTAACCTCGCATCTCTTGAGGTATTCAATCAATAAAAGGTATCCAACTCTTTACCCAATGAAGGTAGCATCAAGTGATGGAAATCAGGGAGAATGTGTTAGCATTTTTCAAGGTAATTTTCACATCAAAGTTGATTATGTCCTTAGCTCACATTAAGGCATGTGCCTCATGGTAGAAACAATCAGCGAACGCAGCAATGTCTCGTTCTTAAAGAACTGATGTGGTATAATCTTAACCTTGAGGGTACCACCTTTTTCAGGTCTGTTAAAATAACACATAGTACCAAGTTTTTAACATTGACGTAGTTCTAATGGTCCTGATGTGGAGGTAGGCATAATTAGGTCCAAACTTTTATCATCTAAAATAACTGATTTTTTGTGGCCTTGAACAAATCATCAGCTCCATGCATCATAAATGCTAATCATCTTTATAAAATACTGCACATATCTGTGTCATACAAATTTAGGCAGGTTGACAGGGTTTAATTGTTGGAAAATCTGGAAGGGGTTTACTAGAGGTATAAGGTTCAAATGCAGTTAGTGAAGACCCAACGTGAGGTCCTGGGTTGCTGGGTTACCCAGTAAGGCTGTTCTACTGGCTAGAAGGATCAGTCAAAGGGGACAGTGCCAATAGTGCAGCCAGCGTGGATTATAATGGCTGATCAATTTCAACTTGAGCCATATCCACTTTGAAAGGGGATTCCTCAGTTGGTCTGATTCTCTCTTGGTTGTAAACTTGGACTTAGCATCAGCAGCATCCATTGTTTAGTTTAGTATCCATGCGTCACTATCAAGACAATCTTTATTCTTGATATTGTTCTTCAAAGACTTGAATTGCTTCAAAGTAGTAATCTCACTTCATAATGCGAAATTAAAGTCCTGAGCTCAGTATTCTTGGCTTTTGATCTCTGTTGGAGTCCCATAACTTTTAAGTGTAATCGTAAAGCTTGGTGTTAGCTTTTAAAACGTTCTTAAATTGTTAGTCAAAGAGACGCAGGCACTCTTTTAGGGTGTTGATATTGTTGCACATGACCGCCTATTAGCTCTTTAGGTTTCACAGCTCCTCTTGAAGAGTGGTATTTGCCTCAGCTATACTTCCAATATGTTGGGCAGCAACTTGCATTTCCCATTAAGTATACTAATCTAGTTACTCTATTGCTTCAGATTGTTTAAATCCATTCTTGCAGCATTAATCGCGTCCCTAGCTTCTGTTTGAAATTGGTTTACTTCATGTACCCAAGAGACAGTGAAGCCTCACTCATTCATACCTGATGACTGATCTAGATCGCATTCTGATTTACTGATCAATAAGTATAAATAGTCATTGAGAGATTTGATAACTGAGCTTGTGGTTTGAGTCAACGGCTATCATATCTCTTAGAAATTAGTTTTAAGCTGATTGAGCAAGGAGCGCATTGCGTTTACATGTGTTGGTTCCACTGGAAACCCTCCATGATTAGAGCATAGTGACAAATAGTCATATGAATCTAGTCACAATAGCTGCAGGTACCCATAATTGTGCCCTAGATGTTTAATGCTACTTTTGAAGGACAACATTTGATAACAAATCATGCCGCAGAATTTTTTATATCTTTACATAGTTGCCTTGGTTCTGTCACCAAAAAATAAGGAAGGTATAAGGTCGGCTGACTCATATTTGATATCTAGAACCCTCTTAGCAACATGCGACCTATACTCTGTACCTGCTCGTTAAGATTTGCCCTCATAGATGTGAATCATCAACCTTATAAATCCATTCATTCATTTACTTAGACAATCTCATCCTACATTTATTTCTATTTGTTTATCAATTAATGCTTTTATGGGCGTAAGGCCTAAAATTACTACTCATACTAATTTAAATAGCATCAACCAATCTTTAACGCCAAAATGCCTTGTTAACTGAATCTAGGATGACTCACCATCTAGTTTTCCATTGGCCAGTATGAATCAAGGCAAAATTAAGCCTTGTCTTGCCTTATACCTAACTTATTTACCAAATATACCATTCTATTAAAGGTATATTCACTTTATTAGTATAAAAGGTCTTGGATAATAAATCCTAACCATGTTTACTCTAATTTCCAATAATAACTTAAGACAAAGCTAACTTGAGGTATAGTTGAAGATCTTTTTAATCCTATGGGTTGATATTTGTGCCAAGATTATACCCCTCAAATACTATACATATTCCAATTATTGATCAAATTAAAGTTACGCTTTATTTCGCCCTCTTGTGTCATTTTTAATTTAAAATGCATTCTTATTGACTTAACAAAGGAATATCCCCGCTAAGAAGAGGTAAAGTTATATACTTTAGTGAAGAAATATTCCACTAGGAAGCTCGCTGATGCTAGTTCAACTCATAAATCATTTATTCCTATAGAACCAGCCAATCAAGTCCATAAAATCCCAAAACTGGTGCTCCCAATAAGGTAACTTTTAAGGATACCAAATGAAGATATACTTCTTGAATTTTTTATAATTCCAGTGGAAAAAATAGTTTAAATGAATGGGAATATGATTGTACACCAAATTGTCCACTCTTTTAATCAAATCATACATTTCTTGATCAGATTGAACGTTCCCATTCCAAATGAGCTGAAAGAAAAAAGTAACCTATCATTTTAAAATAGAACCTAATCAGATTTGAATGCTTTCTATAAACAAAAAAAGTCTAGTATGATTAGACAGTTATTTACCAGACCCTAAAAGATATTATCTAAGAGATCAGACTCCTAGCTACTAAAGACTGACATTATTTATACAACAACCTCAAATATTTAGTTTTCTATTACTAAAATTTATGAAAAAATTAAACACTGTAAGGAGAGAATACGTCAATTTTGGAATGAGCAGAATAAATATTCTGCTAATTTCAAAGATGGAACAAATGCCATGGCACCAGTTTTAATTTCCTGCACTAATGATCCTGGCTGCACCAATTCCAAAGTTAAAGCCAACTCAACTGCCTCAGAGCCCTCTCAAGAATCCTTCACTAAAGATCACTTAGAAGAACTTAGGCTCACTACATCTGACAAATCAAATGTTACTAACGCTTATGTCCAAGAAAATCATAAGTTTAGTTTTGCATCTGCGTTGCAGCCTCTCAATGATCCAAAAGGAGCAGCGAAACTAAATGAATGCCTCACCACTTTGTTTCCCAACGCTGAGACTCACAGCTGCTCAATTGGGCCAGTCAAACTAAATAACTTTGTGCCAAAATTTGTTTTCCTCAGCTAAATCTACCAGAAACCTCCAACAATTCACTAAAGTTAGCCAAGCCAATTAACCTTAATACCAATTTTCTCTCATCACCACATTGATTATCTGATACCTTTTTTATCCTTATTTTTTATTTTTTTCTAATATTTTAGGATTCCCTGATAGCATTAGAAAATTAAGTTTATCTTATAAAAATTCAATAAATTTTAAGTATTTTGAGAAATTGCCACCTGACTGCCTTTCAAAATTACATAAAGCTGCTTTGTATCTATCATCCTTTGATGCATTGGTCAACCATATCAATAAAAAATACCTTCCATTTTCTGTTTGGATGTAATTATCAGTCAGCTCCATATTTTTATGTAAACTGATCCTAGAGTCAGAATCTTTCATGAACTTCCCAGCTACCATCTTGAATTCATTTGAGGCTAAAATCTAAATTCCTCGCCTTCATTGACATGTCAACTAGATAAATAACTCAAAAATTTCTTTTTATTCTGGCTCCTATCTTGGATCAGTTTATTCCAAAAATCTTAAGGTTGCCCCAGGACTAAGATGAATTGGCAGCAAGTTTTTGTAAACCTATTTTTAAAATCTCCCCTAATCAATTTGTACCTTGAGAATCTAGACAGCCAGGCCACTTAAATCAACTGTAAAAACCTAACCACTTAACCGATGCATTATTTTAAAACCAAAATTACTAATCTAAACCTTGATGTTATGCCTGGCTTCATGTTACCAAGCTTTTCTTGCCTAAAAAGTCACCATAAAAGTTTTCAAGTATGATGCTGAGGTTTTTTCCTGTGACAGATCACTTCCTCCATCTCTGGAGCAGCTCTTGGGTTTAATTGCAGGGTCAGTTGATTTCTATACAGGTTCTTTATGCAACTTTGTTGTCAGTTTCTGCATTCTCCCCCTCTACTTCACCATTTCTCCCATCTTCCAGAAACGTCAGAGTGCTGCCTACTCTCCTCTGTCCCTCGTCTACCTCAACTTTCAAGAAAGTGCTATCACCTATCTTGGCAATAATGTTTACCCCATTTCTCAACGCCAAACTCTATTTGATAACTAAGCCTAAAGGACTACCTTTTATCCTCACCCTCAGCACTTCCATCTTAGTGCTGAAACTAAGGTTACCATCAATAAGCTGGGTGAAATAACTAAATCTTGGAATGCACCTCTTCAAAATCAAGTTTTTCAGGTGAACAAAATCCAAGAGATACTTAGCCTACCACTAACTGTCTACAAATTATGATACTGAAACACAACTTTTACTCTCCAGGATGATACCTAATTCAACTACCTTAAGTTATCACATCCAGCCCAACTCTGGTAATTTGTGATCCTAATGAGGCTAGCTGTCCTGGTGAAATTAATAACACCTAGTTGAGGCTTGGAGGGGGCAGTGTTTAGACTTTCCCTCAGAGGTGTTAATCCTCAACCTTAGGCTTTTGATGCATTTATTTATTTAGGATATCTCAGTTTATATTTATTTCATTGTATTTATCAATAGATGCTTTAATGGGATTACTGCTTAATCATAGTATTGGTACAAATTTAAATAGCAAAAAATGATTTATAAAGCCAAAATGCCTTGTTGTTTGGATCCAGGATGACTCACCATTTAGTTCTTCACTGACTATTTTGTTATAAGCTTTAATTTAGCCTTGTCTCGCCATATCTCTAACTTTATTTTACCTATTATACCATTCTATCTTTTGTGTAAGGCTCCCTTCATTAATAAAAGGCATCTAGGACAGTAAAACTTAGCCTTGTTTAAGCTAATTCCTTCATGAACTCATGACAAAGCTAACTCGAAGTATAATGGAAGATCTTACCAATCCGGAGAGTTGATATTTGTGCCAAGAGCATACCCCTCAGATACTATAAATTTTAACAACATTGATTAAATAAAGTTAGGCTTGTAAAAACCCTAATGTGACAATGTCTGATTGAAAGTTCATTATTATAACCTTAGCAAAGGAATATTCACACTAAGAAGAGCCAAAGTCTTATACCCTATTGAAGAAATAACCCACTATGAAGCCCTCTGACATTATTTTGACGCAAAAACTTTCTACCTTTAAAGGAACTGGCCAATCATGTCCTTAAAATCCATAACTTGCTCCTCAGAGAAGGTATATGAATAGAATCCTTCAAAGCGTGGAGAGTAACTCCATCCTACTTTGGCACAAGTTAGCTAAGAAGGGGTAGGTGGGTTGACATAAAATATAAGAGCTTAATTACCTGATCATTTTCATCTCCAGTGGAAGACTCCATTTTGTTAAAAAGATGAATTTAATGGATGGACCCCTGTAGTGTGCACTACAATGTAGAGCTCAAGACAATCACTCTCATGTTCAGATATAGTTCAGTCTTGGAACTTCTTTAATCATACATGATTGTAATACCTCTGTCCCATGACAAGGTGAATTCCACAGAATATCAAAAAAGAGTTCTATACAATACTTAATATTCCTTTGAATTTTGAGATGGTAAATCTCTATTTTAAGATTAAATTTCAATAAACTAAGATAATTCTGGGCAAATGATAATACTTTATTAAGATTGAAAGAAAGGGTATTTTAAGAACTTCTCCTACCACAAAACTTTCATGTCTCCAGTCTTGAATCACAATTGTCAGGGAGTATATCAGGAAAAATGAGTAGAATGAATAAAATAGGTATAATTGTGCTCATATACAATAAAAAGTTGATTTAGAGGGTATAAATCGTCGTGCAATGATTCTCAAATGAATAGGGGACCTGAAAAGCAGGGTAGACCATTAGATCTTCTTAGCAGAAGTCTAATCACATCTATTTTGTTCTTCCATGTACATTTGAGAGATAATTTAGAGTAGATTTTACATCTTAAAAAACATAGGTCATAGAGATCAATTTGGCTCAGGGTAACCCTTGGTAGCATTCTAAGGAGCAATCTCCATATCAAATTCAGCCATTGACTTCGCACCCAATAAGAACTGAGCCTCATGGTAGAACCAAATAGCAAGCTTAGTGATAGTCTCATTCTTTTGGAGCTTGATAGTTATTATTTCAGCTTTATGATTGGCCATATTCTCTGGGCTTCCAAATTCCCATAACATGGTATTCTCAACATCTGCATAGCTCCAGTTTTGAAAAGGTAAGGAACAAATTGTTCCCAACTTTAATCCAAAAATTTATTAAAGTGGTAGCTTTGTATATGGTCAGCTCCATGCATGGCCTTCTAAACATATTTAAGAAAGTAATGTATTATTGTTTTAATCAGACTTGAGAACTTTAACATTGTTGGACCAATGAATAGATTGTAATGGCATTATATGAGCAGTGGTATCAAAGGCAGTCTGGGAATACCCAACATGAAGCCTGTGGTTACAAGGTTTATTAGAGCAACCCAATCCTGAGCAAGAGTTCTGGAGGGACAAGGTAAGGCTAGTAGTAAAGCAAGCATGGGGCGCTGGGGTTGGCTTGTTGGGACATATATAGACACATCCAATGATATACTTCCAAAGTTTAGATCTGACCTGATTTGGAACTCAAGGTTCACACCATAGGCATCCTTTGTTCAAATCAATTTTGATGCGCCACTCCCAAGTCACTCATTCTTCCTGTTCTTGCTCTGAAATGTTGTTTAAATTGGTTTAATAAAAACAATCTCAACCTTTATTGGTGTATCAAAGTTTGAGTTCTGCATTTTTTATCTTCTGGTTTTTTTGGCTTCTCACAGCTCTCAAGTAATGTGGTAAAGGACATTATTGGCACTTAGTACATCTCACAATTCATTGCTTAAGGTGAGACAGGTTTTTGAAGAGCAACAAATGCACAGTCTTATGAGCGATCAATAATTAACTAATAAAGCTTCCTGTTTAATGACAGGAGTCATGATCTGAGAAGATAACAGTTCTGGTAAACTGAGACCTTTCTTAAGTAATTTAGGCAAGCATTGCCTACAATAAACTAAATCAATACTAGTACAAATCTAATAAACCCAAAAAGAAGGTAACATTACTAGATATTCTTTTACTATATTTAATAGGTTGGGATCTCATGGCAAACTAATGCCCACATATCAGAAATAATTGGAATCAATTGCTGGTAGATCCTAAGAACCTAGGCAACAAATGACAATTATATTCCCACCTATTAAATCTCTAGCATCAGTTGACAAATTTTAACCCTACTGATATTAACTAAATTGCAGCATTCAACATGATATTAGCTGAAACTTTCATTGACTCAGTTCCCATAGTTGTGGCAATTTCATCCGCAAGTCTGGTAAGCCAAAAGTTAAAGGTATTGTTCATGATAACTCATGGAATCTTAACAATAAAAAATAGGTATAAAAATCACTTAAGTGACATAATTGCTAAATCAGAACTTCTTTCTTGAAAGCTTACACTAGTTATGATTGCTCCAATTAATCAAATTTAAGTTGAAGGTTTCTCCTTGGAAGCCCTAAAGTCATTGAAACTAGTTATATAATTGACATTCATCCCCCTATTTATTTAGAGCACCAGTATCAGAACATCTATCTATTTTAATAGATGTTTGTTTCTTTGTCGCATATACATTAATATACCATTCAGCAAATTGTGATAAAACTTTGGGTTGTTGTGTTCATGCTTAAAAGGTTTCTAAAATTTAGAAGTATTATTTTTATAGCAAAATAAAAAGTATTATATGCAATGGGAGGATACCTCAGTGATTGAATATGGACCCACTACCACTGCCTCCCCAAGTTTGATCCTGGTAGATGAACTTTAAGTAGTAGACAATTATGACTGTGTTGGAGTTGCGCACCAATGCCTCAAACCAAAACAGCAAATAGCAAAGGCAGTCCATGGAGTTCCTGGCCTATCTTAGCTGCGGATGGAGGTTTTCTGGGTTTTATCCTCCTTTCCCATTTCTTTGATCCCTTAATTGGTGCAGTATTGTCCTCAAGTCAGCCCACCTTGAATTAAATTTAAAAACTTTTATATGCAATAATTGAAAACCATTTATGCTCTCAATGATATCTGTTATATTGTTACAGATGAGCAGTTTGGTATTTAATGATTCGATAGTTTCAATTTTTTGGCAAGCAGTTGGTGAATTTTCGGTTGATTAATAAGCTTGTTGGCTTTAGTAAGCAATTGGTGGTTGGTTGATTCAATATGTTAATTGGATTTGGTAAGCTTTTAGTGCTTTTTGGTCATTTCAATAAGTTTAGTTTGGGGCTATCAAGCAGTTAGTAATTAAAAAATTTGGTATGTTTGATGGTTTTATGCAAAAGTGATTTAACTATGCTATGATATAAAATCTAATGTAACAATTTGAATTGTCTTTTATTAACCTTAAGCGATGCTGGGTAATACCACTATCTTTTTATAATATAAATTTTAATTTAATCATTTCAAATGGTTTGTTCATTGAACTTGAGCAACGCTGGGTAACTCCGCTAATGTTGGATAAAAATAACCTGGTTAAAACCTAACATATCATCTGTCTTAATCAGAATATCTTCTTCCAAGATGCCTATTGATGATCGTTCCTCTACAGACAACAAGCTAGGAGTCATGGTACCTCATTAATAATTGATAGATAGTGTCACAGATGCAGCTAAGGAGAACTAGACTGGGATCCCAGCCAGGGTGCGTGCGCATCCAGTGGAGGCCCCAGAATGCCAGAGGCATAGCGGTCCAGGCGACTAAGATAAGTGGGGATCTACGGGACATGTGAGGAAAGCAAACGTTCAGTAATGTACCAAAGGCCCCCAAGGCAAACCAGATGGTTGCGTTGGGGGCAACCCCCAAGGGCAGGGGAGGTGGGGAGGATGATGACTTCTCCAGGGTTCATGTTTGCTGGCCTTCAGAGTCCAAAAGGGAGGCTTGTGCATCAGTGGGAGGTGGCACAGAGACCGCCACGTTGTTGGGAATATGGATAGATGTGTGGGAAACCCCATTAGAGGGGCTGGGACTGAGTTTCCCCTGAAGGGGACACTCTAGGTCCCGCTGGTGAGCTGAACCCACAGTGGCAGGGGTGGCTATTGGAGCCAAACTCATTCACAGTGGGCCAGGGACGCCTTGAGGCTTTTCCCACTGGGGAGCAGACTTGGCGGACTTGACATCCAAATGAACAGAAGGGACTCCATTTAACAGATGTGAGGAAATGAATGGAACAGTGGGCTCACCTTCAGGGGCAGGCTGGATTATCATGTTGATGATCCGCTGCCACGTGGTGGGATCAAACAACCAGATAATCCAGTCAGCGAACATTGGGAACAGGATCTAGGTGACGGCGCGCTTTGTCAGATCAAATGATGGAATCATGTTTAAGGTTGTGTTAAAGTGGGTGGAGTCTGTAGCAAACTAGGCAGATTTTCGGATTTTTTTGACAAGGCTAAAAAGAATGAACTGACAACTTCCCTCAGTGGGGCCAGTTGCCTTTTAAACAGTGCGATAGGCATGGGGAAGTATTGGGGGATTGGTTAATTGGGGAATGGGGAGGGGATTCGGTTGGCTGACTTGGAGGGGGTTAAAGGCGGCTCCTGATTTGGCAAAAGCTTAGAAAATTTTTGCAAATTTTCCCAACATCTTGCGACCAAGCCAAATCAATGCTGCCAATCTGGGCCCTGATGACTCAAATTGGCCTACTTTCATGGCTGGGGTGCTCCAGATTCTTCTCAGAAGGCAGGGGTCCATGGATCAGGTTTGTAGCGATTCAGGCCAATCCCACAATTGATCAGCTCATATGATCTGAACTCCCTGGATCTGCATCAGAATGCCAAACCTGACAATCTGAGCCATTCAGAAATGGGTTTTTGATCTGAGCCATGTTCTGATCTGGCTCCTGAAGCCAGCCATCCTGGACCAGCTCCCCCAGTCCAGAAATTACCAGCTGGGCTCCAACACTGGAAACTGAACTTTCCCCAATTTTTGGCCATGGCTTGCCTGGGGAGTGGGTGGCCTTGGGACCCTCTCCAAGCCCCCCGAGGTGAGCCATCTCCCTGAAGACCACTTATATTAATCCTACCAGTATTGAAGAGGGGGAAGAGGTGGGAGTGAGAAGGCTTTAGGGAGGAAAGCTGTTATGAGCTCTCATTTATTACATGGGCGAGGTCACCCAGCTGTGACAGAGGGTCCATAGGAGCCTTAAGGCCCCTCTTCATCCAAAAAGGGTGCTGAACCCTATCCAGCTTCAAGGGCTGGCCCCCAAGACTTACACTACCCTTCCCTTTCTTGACAGGGAGGATCCCACCCCTGGGGGCATGGACCAAGGCGTAATTATTGTGGTGCTTGAGTAACTTTATGGCCAGGATGACCGCGATCTTCTGGGGAGGGCAGGGTGCAGTCAGGTGGGAAGTGTGGAATTCCTCTATCAGGTCCTTGCAGTTCATATAATCGCACACGTTCACCCAGCTGTTCTCATATGAGGGGTAACCTTTCCAGGTGACCATATACTGGATGGACCGGTGGGACCTTTGGGAAGCTACAATGGCCTCCACCTCCAATTCCTGGGATTCCCTGATGACAATTGGCTAGGGGAACGTTGGCCTATCCCCTTAAAGGGGGTCAGAAGGGAGGTGTGGAAGACATTGTGCTGCTTCCGATGTGCGGGCAGCCTCAGGCAGTATGCTCCATTGCCTAAATCCTTCTCAACCTCAAAAGGTCATGAGCTCTTGGCTGAGAGCTTGCGAGTGGGGGCCTTCATGAAGAGGTTGTGATTATCCAACATGACAAGGGAACCAACCATGATCTCATGGCCTGGAAGATGCTTCTGATCAGAAAACTTCTTGTAGTCCTCAATAGACTTTGTCAAGTATTCAAGGACCAGGTTGTGCATCTTTTGAAGAGAGCTCACATGGTCCTTGGCAGCCAGAACTGCTGTGGAGAGTCGAGGACCAATCTGGAATGAGGGTTATACCCCAAGGTGGCCTCAAAGGGAGAAAAATTTGGTGGAGGAATGGAGGGAGCTGTTATACACGAACTGAGATAGAGGTAGATCCTTGGCCCAGGTGTCTTGTGAGGCCGTCACGTAGCAGTGCAAGTACTGCTCCAGTACCTGGTTTACCCACTCAGTCTGCCCATCATATTGGGGGTGGTAGGAAGTGGAGTGACAGGGCTTGATGCAAAGGAGGGTCAACAGCTCTTCCCAGAACCGGGCTGTGAACTGGGGTCCTCTGTCACTTATTATCTCCTGGGGGAGACCAAATATGGCAAATACATGATTGACAAATAAATTCGCGGTCTCCACCGCAGTAATAGAAGAGAGTTAGGGGATGAAGAGTGCCAACTTGTTAAACCAATCCACAACTACCATTATGGCATCAGAACCACAGGAGGGTGAGAGCTCCATGATGTAATCCACTGAGACTGATGTCCATGACCCCTCAGCCTGCTGCAAGGGATGCAACAATCCCTCTTTTCCAGAACAATCAGTTTTTCCCAGGCACAGGTGACACAATGAGAGATCCAATTGGGAATATCCTTTGAGGACCCAGGCTAATTATAGGTTCTCTTTATGAGATCAGTACACTTTTTGATACTGGGATGGCCGATGGTCTGAGGGGACGTGGTGTTCCTCAATGACCCAGCAGCGTAAGGAAGGAGGAACCCAGACTCGACCATGGAACCAGATTTTTTCATCCTGCAAGGCATATGGGGTTATTTTGCGGCGCATAGACTCCAAGTCGGCCAGAAGCCTGATTCCTTCTGGGCAGCAGGTTTGGAAAGCGAGGACACATGGGAGGAGCGGAGTGGCAGGGTCTACATCAGCAAATGATACAACAGGAGGAGCCAATGAGAGTGTTTGGGATGGGGGCACCACAGTCATAAGGTCCAAGGAGTCCTCCTCCCCATTAGGAAACAGGGAGGGGTTGCGGATGAGCATGTCTGGAAAGACATTCATTTGGGCCTTTGATTGATTCATACTTAAACTGGAACTCACAGAGGTCTTGATGTGTGCGGGTCTGCCAGCGACCTAACTTCTGAGGTTTATGGTAGTAGAGCGGGGCCTTATGGTTTGTCCAAATGGTAACTTAATGCAGAGCGCCCTGTAAGAGATATCGCCAGTGGGTTAGTGACCACGCCACCGCCGCCAGCTCCTTATTGTATATAAGTCAAGCTTGCCTGGTTGTGGTAAAATTCCAGGAGTAATAGGCCACCGGGTGCTCAACTCCCTCATACTCCTGCAATAGCACAGCACCCAAGGCCACTGACGAGGCATTGCAGGCTACTATGAAAGGCTTGGAGGTGTCAGCATGACGCAGGACAGGGGCCATGACAAACACCTCCTTGATACCCTTAAAGGCCCGCTGGCACTTGGGGGACCATTTAAAGGGGACTTTCTTGCCGGTGAGGGGGTGCAATGGGGCTGCCAGATGAGCGAGAGCTGAGGAAGATTTTCTCAGAAAGGTGACGGTCCCAAGAAAGCTGCGAAGCTGCTTTTGAGTGGTTGGGGTAGGCCAAGACTGAATGGCCTCCATCTTGTTGGAGGGACGAAATACCCATCTTTCAGGACAAGGTTCCCTAGGAAGGTCACCTCATCCCTGAAGAACTCGCACTTGGAGGGCTTTACAAATAGCCCTTCCTTGTGGATGGCTGCCACTACCACTTCAAGGTCCCTGACTTGTTGTTCAGGGGTAAGGAGTGGACCAGAATGTCGTCAATGTAGGCCACCGCACAAGAGAAATGCAAGTCCCCCAGCACATCGTCAATAAGGCGTTGGATGGTAGCTAGCGCATTATTCAAGCCAAATGGCATCACCCTGAACTGGAAAAGCCCCCAGAGAGTGCGGATTGCTGTGAGTTACTCCTGTCCCCTCGCCACCCTCACCTGATTGAAGGCATTCACAAGGTCCAACTTCAAGAAGATGCGAGACTTGGCGATGGCCTGTGCTATGCTCTGCTCTAAGGTCAAGGGGTATAGGTATGGGACGGTGATGTTGTTAAGGTGTCCATAATTGATGCAGGGGCGCAGTGACCCATCTGCTTTCCTGGCAAAGACTACAGGGGAGGCGATTGGAGAAGACTTCTTGATGTGCCAACCCTTCTCTAAAATGTCATCCAACCAACTGCTGAGAGCCCTATCCTCTTCCTCCGTATAGGGGTAGAGGGTGCAGTTGATCTTGTCTAGGTCGACTGTCAAGTGAAACATCAAGTCATACTTGGAGTGGGATGGGAGCTTGGTTGCCAGGGACATGTCAAAGATGGTCTTGTATGGGGCTAGGCAGGGGGAAAATCTGGAGGGAGGTCAGCTAGAATGAGATCCGGTTGGGATGGAACCAAGTGATGTACCCTGGGGAAGGGTTTTCAACAAGTGAATCTCACCACTCAACTTGAGGTTTTTAAACAACAAGGAGTTGGTGGCAAGCTTGATATGAACTTGTTGGTGGCGCCACCAGCCCACCCCCCAAGATCACAGGGTAGAGCAAGTCCTGTACCACCAAGAAATGTTCAGTGAACCCAAAATTGTGAATCAAAAAGTGCAATGGATGTTGGACGTGGTGGGACATCAAAGTCTCAGATGAGGCGCCCAGTATGAAGGAAGCTTCGTCCATTGCTAGGTCCAAGGACTGTGCCACAGCAAGGTTGATGAAGTTACCCGCCGCCTCGGTGTCCAGCAGGGCTTGCACTGTGACTACCCCTGACTCTGAGGGGAAAGGAAATTGGAAACAAGAAGTATGCTTGGTCCTCTTTATTGAGGTGAGCTAGCGAAAGGGCACCTGAAGAGGTCCTGTAACCCAACATCAGAAGAGACTGTCCCAGATCCACAAGATTGGGGCGTGGCTGATCCAGGATCTCTACCACCTCCTTGTTCCACATGGGTAAATGGGGTTAATACGCACCACCCCCCACTCTCGCCAGGGGGGATATGGGTTCACCCTGGGGAATGATCTCATCACACTGAGCAGCCTCCACCCCCTGGGGGACGATCTCATCACCCTGAACAGACTCTGAACACCGGTGGTCCAATGATTCAACCTCCTAATCTGAGCTAGGGGCCGGCAGTATCATAAGCAAGGACTCCCCTTGGGGAAAGTTAACCAAGGAAGCCCCTAAGGGGGAACACAGGGCAGTTAAACCAGGGGATGCTTCCCCTGGCCGCGTCCACTGGCAGGAGGAGGTGCAGTATGAGGCGCCTCAAGAGTGGCGACAGGACATGCCAGATTGTGCTAGGGCCTGGCCTCAATTGCCTGGGCCACAGAAAATTTGACCTCTAAAGATCCAGGGAGAGAATCCTAAGTGGTATGGGCCGCCGCATTGGGATCCAGGGCTGCACGGAATTTGGAGACTGTGATTTTGACCAGGATGGGAACCATTGGAACTAGGACAGTGAAGGCCTTGATCAAGGAGGCCAGGTCCATGTCTGCCTGTCCCAACGTAAACAAGCGGAGGAGGCGCGCTGGTCTTGACTCAGGGGGCCTGGACCGCTGAGGTAACCAACGCCAACAAGGGGGTGGGGTTGCCCAGCTTGGCAGCAGAGCAAAGCACTCCCCTGACCTAATGGTGGGCATCAGCATCCAGGGCGTCCAGGAGGGCCACTGTAATTCCTGAGGAATGTCCGCTGGGCATTAATTAGGCCAACCTTCTGTTCCTGAGCAAGAAAATACCAAAGAGGATGGCCACACCCCCATTACCCAGGGTGATCTCACTCGCATGGTAGATGAGCGCTGGAAAATGGTCCTTCAGCTTCAGATCCCACTTTCGGTACTTGCACTCTCCTCAGCAGAACTGTCATGATGAATTATTAAAATCTGCGCCAAGATTATGAAATGGAATTAATTGCAACTAATTTGAGCGGCAATCAGCTGGATACTCAGATTTCAAATGGTTGAAAAGGTATGAAGGCTGAGCTATCAGTTGGAACGCCCAATGGTTGCAAATTCTGTTTACATGATGATCAAAAATCTTCACCCTCCTATTCCCAAATAGATCACCTATTAGGTCGAACTGACCAAAACTCAGCTCGTCACTGAATTTTGCAATGTTGGTCCCTAGGGAACTAACCCACATATTCCCAAATAGTTCACCACTTAGGTCAAATTTGTGGAACCTGATCCTGACTTATTTTCCCTCCCCAAAATTGATGACTATTTAATTGGGTGCATCGCCCTGAGAAAATTGTTGGTCGATTCTCTTAACTTAAATTTCCCAATAAAAAACACCCTCCCCCAAATTTCTGTTTTTTATCGGTTGAGATTTAACTTTCCTTCCAGTTCCATAACCATCATACCAGCAGCAGTGCCCCTGGCATTCTGGTCCACCACTTGGATGCTCTGACATTCAGGCTGGTAGGCCAGTCTATTTTCTACTCGCCATCTGCCTAACATAATTGACCAACCATCAATCTCTACCATTTCCACCTTTCTCACAGATATTGGTGAAGCAATGGCTTTTCCTTTCTAACTGAATCAGATCATAAAGAAGATTATCCCTGTCCACATTAGCCCCATCCCACTCAAAAACTAAAGGAAAACCATGCCCCATAGTTGCCATGGCTTTTGCCCATGTCAGTAGAGTCTGACATCTCAACTTGCAATGAGTTTGTCCTCCAAAGCCCAATAGTTTCCCAGCTGTCGCCCTTCAAGGGTGCAATTCCTGTGGAACTGATTATCATTGCAAATGTGGAAGAAGCCGAGGAAGAAGTTATCCTGGCATTCCAGAAATTGTGACATACCTTCCATAAGAACAGTTGGGGCAAGATGCGCGATTGTGCAAATTGTATGAACCTGGATGAAATATCCCACATCTCCCCCCCAAGCTTCCCCATTTTCCCAAAAACCTACATCAGTAATGGCGATCAAGTCACCCAAGGCGCACAAGAAGGTGGTCTTTACAGCTTCCCAGTGATGAGGCTCTTCTTTTGGAAAAAGGAAAGGGTAATGTAAGTCCCGAGGAATGTCCGCTGGGCATTAATTGGGCCAACCTTCTGTTCCTGAGCAAGAAAGTACTAAAGAGGATGGCCACACCCCCATTACCCAGGGCGATCTCACTCGCATGGTAGATGAGCACTGGAAAATGGTCCTTCAGCTTCAGATCCCACTTTTGGTACTTGCACTCTCCTTGGCAGAACTGTCACAATGAATTATTAAAATCTGCACTGAGATCACTGAAATGGAATTAATCGCAACTAATTTGAGCAGCAATCAGCTAGATACTTGGATTTCAAATGGTCAAAAAGGTATGAAGGCTGAGCTATTGGTCAGAACGCCCAACGGTTGCAAATTCTGTTTACATGATGATTGAAAATCTTCCCCCCTCCTATTCCCAAATAGATCACCTCTTAGGTCAAACTGACTGAAACTTGGCTCATCGCTGAATTTTGCAATGTTGGTCCCTAGGGAACTAACCCGCATATTCCCAAATAGTTCACCACTTAGGTCGAATTTGTGGAACCCAATCCTGACTTATTTTCCCTCCCCAAAATCAATTAGTATTTAATTGGGCGCATCGCCCTGAGAAAATTGTTGGTCAATTCTCTTCACTTAAATTTCCCAATAAAAAACACCCTCCCCCAAATTTCTGTTTTTTATTGGTTGATATTTAACTTTTCCAGTTCCATAACCGTCATATCAGCAGCAGTGCCCCTGGCAGTCTGGTCCACCACTTGGATGCTCCAGCATTCAGGCTGGTAGGCCAGTCTATTTTCTACTTGCCATCTGCCTGACAGCCAAGCTCTTCTGTGCATCAGAGGGAAGTGGGGACTTCTCCCCAACAGCAGTGAGATGCACCTGGATCTCTGCCAGGACGCCCAGGACTTGATCTGCAACCTCATCAGAGGGGACAGGGGAAACCACCAACCCTGTTGCATTTGCTAAAGGGGTAACACTCTCCGTTGGTGCTTGGTGGGCTGAGGACCAGTTCAGCTGAGCCTTGCAGCAGGCCCAGATGAATGAGACTACCTCCCAGCAAGAGAAGGCCAGGTCACAAAGGGAAAACATTCTCAGAGTGAGGGCATAGGCCAGCGCATTGCCCATCTCAGTGAGGAGGGCGGAGAAGGCTGAAATAGGGGTCTTTTTATTATGTCATGGATGCAGCTAAGGAGAACTAGACTGGGAACCCAGTCAGGGTACACGAGCACCCAGTGGAGGCCCCAGAATGCCAGAGGCGTAGTGGTCCAGGCAACTAAGATAAGTGGGGATCTATAGGACATGCGAGGAAAGCAAACGTTCAGTAACGTACCAAAGGCCCACAAAGCATATCAAATGGTTGCATTTGGGGCAACTGCGAGTCTTATGGGTGCAACCCCCAAGGGTGGGAGAGGCGGGGAAGATTGATGACTCCACAGGGTTCACAGTTGCTGGCCTTCAAAGTCCAAAAGGGAAGCTTGTGCACCAGCGGGAGGTGGCACAGAGACTTCCTTGTTGTTGGGAATATAGGTAGATGTGTGGGAAACCCCATGAGAGGGGCTGGGACTGAGTTTCCTGAAGGGGACACTCTAGGTCCCGCTGGTGAGCTGAACCCACAGTGGCAGGGGCGACTATTGGAGCCAAACCCACGCGCGGTGGGCCAGGGACGCCTTGAGGCTGCTCCCACTGGGGATCAGACTCGGCAGACTTGATGTCCAAATGAATTGAAGGGACTCCATTTAATGGACATGAGTAATGAATGTAACAGTGGGCTCGCCTTCAGGGACAAACTGTATAATTGCGTTGATGATCCGCTGCTGCGTGGCTGGATCAAATGACTGGATAATCCAGTCAGCAAACATCGGGAATAGGATCTGGGTGATGGTGCACTTCATCATATTAAATGACAGAAATATTTTTAAAGTTGTGTTAAAGTGGGTGGAGTCCGCGGCAAACTAGGCGGATTTTTAGATTTTATTTCAACAAGGCTAAAAAGAATATAATGATAACTGCCCTCAGTGGGGCCAGTTGCCTTTTAAATGGTGTGATAGGCATGGGGAAGTATTGGGGGATTGGTTAATCAGGGAATGGGGAGGGGATTTGGTTGGCTGACTCAGAGGGGGGGTGAAAGGCAGCTCCCAATTTGGCAAAAGCTTAAAAAAATTTTTGCAAATTTTCCCAACTTTTTGTGACCAAGCCATATCAATGCTGCCAATCTGGGTCCCAATGACTCAAATCAGCCTATTCACACGGCTGGGGTGCTCCAGATTTGTCTTGGAAGGCAGGGGTCCATGGATCAGCTTCATAGCAATTCGGGCTGATCCAACAATTGGGCAGCTTGTATGATCTGAACTCCCTGGATCTGCCTCAGAACGCTGAACCTGACTATCTGAGCCATTTATAACTGGGTTTTCAATCTGAGCCATGTTCCAATTTGGCTCCTGAAGTTGGCAGCCCAGACTGGCTCCCCCAGTCTGGAAATTACCAGCCAGGCTCTGATACTGGAAACTGCACCTTCCCCAATTTTTGACCATTGCTTGCCTGGGGAGTGGGTGGCCTCAGGACCCTCTCCAAGCCCCCTGAGGTGAGCCATCTCCCTGAAGACCACTTACATTAATCCTACCAGGATTGAAGAGGGGAGAAGAGATAGGAGTGAGAAGGCTTTGGGGAGGAAAGCCATCACCAAGCGCTCATCTATCACATGGGTGAGGTCACCCAGCTGTGACAGGGTCCACAGGAGCCTTGGGTCCCCTCTTCATCTGGAAAGGGTGCTGAACCCTATCCAGCTTCAAGGGCTGGTCCCCAAGACTTACAGATAGGTCCTTGGTATGCCCCAAAGTGACGTTAAAAAGTAAGACTGAAATTTGGCAGTGCTCATCACCAAAAAATTAAAGTGATAAATTAACTAGAACTTTTAATCAATAAAATTGATAGCAGAGCCACAAAGAAAATAGTCAGCAATCATTTCTGACAACCTCAATTACCTAAGCCATCCTAAAAAACCCTGGTTATTTGCTTTTAGTAAAATAAATATGAAATAAAAAATAAAAAGATAATTAATAACAAGATTTTTGTATTGTCCCTATTAGATTAGTTATCTTCATTCTTTTAAATTTTTAGCATAAAAACCTATGCATGATACAACTATCAGTGAGGTCCTTAATTATATAGACATCCAATGCCAATTTATCATTGACCTTGAAGAATATAACCTAGAGTTTGTTTAACTTATTTCGCCATTTGAAGCAGTGGGTGTCACAATAATTACCTTTATCACTTTTTCAAAAGTTGGGAGAGCTGGCCACTTTGCCTCTTCATAATCTTTAGCCTTGAGCTTTTGATTGAAATTATTGGCGTAGGCACGGACTGTAATCCTATCAAAAATTTTGTCAAACTCTAAATAATGTAAGGGCGCCATTTACAAATTCAGTTTAGGAGCTGAATACAAAAATTGGGGGGAAACAAGGCTGACACCCATGAAGTAAACTAAAAGTAGATTCTACCTATTGACAAATAATAACTTAGAAATAATTAAATGTTTCTAACAATTATAGTTATTCATTTGGAAGGTTTTTTAGTGACAATATATTTTAAGGTAGTAGCCAGAGTAACATTTATCATTTCAAACATCCCGTTGGTTACTATATGGTAAGGCGTCATAAGTAATACTTGTATTCCCATTAACTCATTTAGCTTTAGAATGATGTGCATGGTAAAATTGCTGCCATTTACTTTTAGAAGAACATGAGGCATCCATGCAATAAATTAACTTCTCCAATATAAACTTTCCAGTGCTTCTAACATCTACTTTAGCTAAAGCACGCATCTCTACCCAATGAGTCAAGTGATCAATAGACACAATGAATTATTAGTTCTTCCCTGTACTCATGGTCAACGGCCCTACTATGTTGATGGAATAGTATGCCACGCAAACCCAGGCTTCACTAACCTAAAGTTGGTGACTTTATTAAAGGGCTTGTAAGCCTGACATATCACACAATAAGCAAGATTTTCTGTGACATCAAAATCATGGGATTCCCAGAAGTACTCCCATTGAACCTGCTCTGGGATCTTCTTATGCTCCATGTCAGGTTAATCTATGATCTGTATTGAAAATTGCAGTGCATTTGGATGGCTTAGGAAACAGCAAAAGATAATTCTCCAAAAACTTTGATTGATTGACCCATAACGATATTTGTAACTCTATCACACTAATCAATTCTACCTGTTTTGAGAGATTGGTCTTTGAATTTTAGTGAGAATCTTCTCTTATAAATTGTTTTCGTTACTCTGCAGAACCAGGGTGGTTAGCAGCTGCAATAATTCTTCATCAATTTGATGCATGGTACCTGCTCAGTGCACAATCTCAAAATCATAAGCTTAAATTTATAGAGAGCATTCGGATAACCTCATTTCAGACTTTTTGAGTTATGCCTCCATCTCAGCAAGGCTTATCAGTCACCACCATAAGGTGGGCTCCGTGGATGTATACTCTGAACTGCTTATAGGCTATATTACTGTGAGACATTCCCACTTGGTCACAGTGTAGTTTTCTCCTGTTTGCTCAGAGTATGGCTCATATATGCTACAAGGTTATTGCCAACCTCGTCTACTTGAGCTAACATGGCACTGATTGACCTTGAAGATGAATCTTTTATTATTATATGGCCAATCAAAACCTGGATATCTTAATATCAATTTAATCATTAAATACATAATAAGAGTCAAAGGAGTCCTGGGCTTCCTTATTTCAGAAGATGCATCTCTTAGGATACTTTAAAAGCTGATAAAGTGGCTCAGCAATGAAAGCAAAGTTCTTAATGAATTGGCTATAATAGCCAATTTTTCCTAATAATACCTTTGTATCTCAAACACACTTTGATTGTGACATAGTTCTATTCTTTAACTTTGGGTTTGTGAGGCCATATTCCATTGGCATCTACAATAAAACCCAAGTATATAATCTCCTTCTATAATAAGTGCCAAATACAAGGTTTTATCTTCAAATTTGCTGCCAATATTATTTTAATACTTCATTAAAGTGTTCAAGGTGATCTGTAATGGTGTGACTATATCTCTGATAACAACTTAGGTTACAAGAACGCACAACAACTTTACATCACTTAACACCTTACCATTGCTCATTAAAATGTAACTGTGCATTGCAAAGACCTTGAGGTTTTACATCAGTTGATATAGCCCTCACCAGTAATAATTGCATTTTTTTCTATATCCTCAAGTAAGTCAATTCGTCAGTACCTGGATATAAGATTCATTGCTGAAAAAAATTGAGCCCCTCCTAAGTGATCAAGAGTATCATAATCTGTGGTATCAGGTATGAGTCCTTTTTTGTCATTTTATTAAGTGACAATAATCTATGACAACTTTGTTGGATTCATCTTTTTCTTTTGCATTCTATATTGGACTTTCTAAGGGCTTAAATATGAGACCAACAACCCATAGTCAAGTAGTTTGGCAACTTCAGTGGTAACTATGGCTTCACTTTCCTGCAAGTGTCAGATTGGATGCATATGAATTGGCAGTTAATCCCTGACGTCAACCTTATGAACTATATTATCAGCGCACCCAAGGTCATAATTGTCTCATGTAAACACATCAGAACACCATTCAGATAATTTAGTGACCTGATCCTCTTTCTCGTCAGAGTTTTCTGACAGTTTAACTTGATAAATTATAGTTAAAAACTCCCTGGGTTTTTAGTCATCTGGCAATCCCATCTTGTTCAGCTGGATTAACCCATGAAAGAGTGATAGTTCTATAGTAAGAATCAGGTGATCTTTGGTTAATACTTGATTCTTTTTTTATCTATATTGTCCTATCCGATAGGTTGGCAGCCAGTACTTGAAATTCACCATAACCATACATTAAAGTTTTAAGTTTAACATAGGTTCAGTTCTACCTTTCTGCTATGGTGCATGGACTTTGGCATACAAATATGCACCATTTTCCAAAGTAAAATCAGTTCTTATAATACACTGCTTCTTAAAATAACAGTTTTCAGCCTTTGTGCCCTTAAAGTAATCTCCCAATATTCTTTAATTTGACTCAGTCAGTAGTCTATAATGTCAACCAGTCTGATGGTACTTTACTGGGATAATCCCATTTGAATATACCAGATTGATATAAATGTTTCTCTTACTTTGTGGTGAATCCCTATATATTATTAAATCTGCGGCAAAGTTTGCCCTAGAATTTTGAGAATATTTTCTTGAAAAACACACTGAACCCCGTACTGTCACATGAAGTCAGTGCCAATTAATATAATATAATTCTGATTAAGAAAACTATTACCAGTGCTGTGATGGTAAGTGATCCAAACCATAGAGGCAAGGGAGTATATGACCCCTGAAGTATTAGTTTGTAGGCCCTCCATTCTGTAAACTTTATTATGATCCAAATCAGGTGCAAGTTTTATTTTCTCACTAACTTTTATAGAGAAAATAAAAAATTTGAGTTTCACTTTCAATGATGGCTCAAACATTTAATTATTTACCCTAATTGCCATAAGTGCAATCAGAATAAGAAGAAACATTGTTTACTAATTTGTAGTGGAATCAATAGCTGAATTGAAGAATTAAAAAAGCTGTTCCACTACATCAGGGAATAACAACTTAATGGTGGCCATTGAAATTGATATGTTAACATCGCCTAAGGTACTACTACCAAATTCTGGTTATATCAGTTTTTTTGAGTCTTCTTCACATATGGTCCCGCCAGATTTTTTATATATAAGGCTCAGTAACCTTTGATTGTAAATTAGTAACCGCATTTATTTTATTATTCCTAAAAAGATGTGCTTTATGCAATTGTTCTGAAAAATGAGAGAAACTTGAGCATAGGCGGAAATATTGTGCCATGTCTATTCCACTTGCTCTTTTCTTATATAGAACACTTGATTTCATTTTTACAACCACATTGACCTTATCCATATTAGTGTGACAAATCTTTAAAATATGACCGTTCTTGTCACACTTGTAATAGTTGACTGGAGTTCTTACATTGGCTATTTTGGGTTTCTCAACCAAATAATCTTTTCTTCAAAGTTAACTACTACATGGCTGTTATTAGGGGAATTCCTACATAATTTGTATTTCTTGTATTGGCGGTACAGTAGCTTTTGTTGGGGAATCAAAGGTAGTTCCACATAAGCCATAAAAATTCTACCATCTGGGAGATCTTTGTACCCATATTAAAGGCATATAACATGGCTTGATGCAATTTATTTATGGTCCCAAAGTGAAAATTCTATCACAATTTATGCATTGAAATTTGTCAATGCTCCCGCCTCAGTAAGTATTTGGGCTTCTTGGTAGAGCTTGTCAGTAAAGGTATCAATATATTTATCCTTTCAGAACTGAATGCTCATGAACTCTTGCTTCTGGTTATTGACGTGTTCAGAGTTGCCAAACTCCCCCATAATGGCCTCCTTGCCTCCTTGTAAAGCCATTCATAAAGCAGATAATTGGGGTAATACATGATTCTGACTCAATAATCAAGGCATTTGATCATGGTAACAGCTTTTTTGCAGTCTCCAAATCTTATCATAGTCATCTCAAAAAGTCTAAAGAACGCAGGTAAATTGTTCTTTTGTAAATCTGGTACTTTTGGTGTGGGCAGGAATTTAATGTTCTTAAGTTGATTGTTGCCAGTATTTCTTTACCAGCTAGAAACTCCTCAACTATTATGTATGAAGCCATACAAGATAAGCGGCCAGATTCCCAAGAATATCTCTCAGGACTCCATGACCAGATTCAACAGTGCTATCATCCCTAGATGATGAACTCTCTTTAATTTGGTCAGATATGCCTTTTTGTGGTTCTATTACAATGATCAGTGGTTCCTTCCAATTTGGAAAGACAATTAGTAAGGGTCTTCTCTCATTTTTTCTGGATTAAATTACATGCCTTCAACTTCTAATTCTTTCAACAAAGTTCCTCTAACTCTTTGGCAAGATGACAGATTTTGTCATATTTTGTACAAGGATTCCACTTGCAGCATGACTTGACTTTCCATGTTGATCATTTCAAACCCTGATTCATCATAATTTCTTCCATGACATTGACTCTCCCCCTCAAGGCCTCTCCTTCTTTTATGGATATGGAGTCCTAACCCTGATCTTTGTTTCCTGCTAACTCACCCCAGACTCCCTTAACTTCAGTCTGGTTCTTAGTATTTATATTAATGACAAGAAGTTGCAGTTTCACAATATATTTTCTTTGGCATCTTACTGCTGCTTAATGAAACAATATATTGACTCATAAATTTTCACATCAGTCTCCATTTTAACGTACTTAGTCCACTTTTTGGAGTTTTGTCCTCACCAGCCTTGACTCAGTCATGTCCCCCTTCACTCAAAATTTTGCTGCTCATACCCTTGACTCCTTACTGATAGACAACGTCAGCTCAGAACCCCCTGTAATGATCACCACTTTTTGAAAAGTGGCAACTGCACAATTTAAAGGTGTTAAACACTTGTCTAACAAAGCTTCCTGTTTGATGACAGGAATCATGAACTGAGCTTATAATGGTTCAGGAAATTGGACTCTTGTTTTTCTTAAAATATTTAGGCAACTGCTGCCTACAATAAACTAAACCAATACTATTACAAATACATTAAAATCAATAACAAGGTAATTTAAAAGTAATATCTTCCTATATACATAGTGACTCATGGCAGCTTGATGCCCACCTATTAAAATCCTCAGCATCAGTTACCAGAGAATAATCTTATTAATATACATTGACCTTCAGCCTTCAACATGCTGTTGGTTATAATTTCCATCAACTTAATTCCCAAAATTGTGGCAATTTCGCCTGAAAGTATGGTAAACTAAAAACTATTAGTTTATCCCTAATGACTAATAGTAAAACTTGGTCATAAAATTAGCCACAAATAAGCCCTTAGTGATAAATATAAAATCAAAGCTTTCTTCTCAAAAGCCTACAGGTCAGAAAAATAGCTCCAATTAATCAAATGCTAATTTGGAAATCTTCCTTGGAAGCCTCAAAGACTTTGGCACTAATTAATATAATTTGATATTCATTCCCAATTAATTAAAGCACTAGTATTGGAACATTTTGGATAAAGCATAACCTGGTTGAAATGCCAACACAGGTATCCTTTAATTCCTTAATATCCTGACACATGGATACTTTCTGACAATGGGAAAATTTTAGTAAAACATGTAAAGAACTAGTAGCTTCAGCAGTACTACAGATAAGTTGCTCGCAGTTGCTTCTCCTTATGGATGCACTAACTGAAGTTCCTTTAAAAATTCAGCTTTGTGTGCCTTGGCTCATGCAGAAGTGGTAGCGTTCTGGGCCTCTAATTGGAACAAGTTTAACCTTAACACATTTAATAGTAACGCCTTTCTTGTTCATGGCAACTTGCTGATAAAAACCATGTTATGGTTTATTTAGATTATAAATTCATCCAGTTGTTGATAAATCTGTTTATAGGTTCATGATTGAAACCCACTGCTTGTAACACACCTTATAAAATGTTCTCCAATTGGCTATGTAGGGACCACAGGGAATTTATTTTTAGCACTATTGGTGGCCAACCCAAAAGGGGGAGCAGCCACGCATTTTTTTGCAAATGGGCCAAACAAAGGGAATATTCAAAATAAAAAAATCCTAGTATGGCACCTCAGCTAACAGCCTAGGAAGCCATATCAAAAGGGAGGAAGCTTTGGGAAAACTTTTGTCCAGCGCCCGCTTGAGCTGGCAGACCATGGTGGAAAGCATTGGGGTGGGAGCATCAGCGACATGGGGCATAAGGAGGTATAGTTGTGGGTTTTCTTCATTTATGAGGCCAGCGGTGTCCATTGCCTCAATGTATTAGGAAAGTTGATGCTCAGCAAAAGTGATGAGAGCCAGCTCACAAGTGAAAGACTTGATGCGCCAGTGGGTTTCAGGATAAGCGTGGTTAAAAAGAGAAGTTTTTGCTACATTGATGCTAGTGCAGCTTGCACAAAAAGTGAGCACTTCAATTTCATATTTTGCATCTTCCTCAAAACCATGAAAGAGATTGGGGATAGGAATACCCTCAATCATGGGTTCCGTTGCCCCATGGAGTTGCTGGTAGAGTAGGGTGTTGGCAGGAGCTGAGGCGGCTTTGACTGCCATATTATTTATACCTTTGTAAATGAGATAACCATTTTAGAACGAAAACAGTAAGGGTGCAATTCAGGAGGATTGATGAAAAACTCCTTCAATGCAAAGTTCAGTTTAACGTTATACAACTAGTCATTTTTGTCAATCCAATCAAGACACTCAAAAGGATTAAACTCAGCTAATTCTGGCTCAGCTTTTGGAGTTAGCAAGTTGGCTGTACCTGATTGCCATGAATTGTCAACCACGGCAGCTCAGCTGAAACTGTTTTAGCTATCAGCTCAGGTTGGTTTAATTTGATCAAATTTCTAAAATTTTTAAAATTATGATTGGCTGTGGCTTTGGAAGCCACACCAGAATTCGCCAAGGTTGGGGCAGGAGAATTGAGCCCCACTCAAAAAAGTTGGGTGTGGCAGCAGCTGAGCTGACACCAGAGGGGGGAGTGGCAGAAGTGGTGGAGATGAAGCCATAGGGTACTTGCACTTCAAGTGATCAAGCTCAAAGCACAAGGGGAAAATGGTGAGGCCATTCTTGATGTGCTCCCAGAATGGGTGATCAGGGGTGGATCTGATCACCGTGTGAGGAGGAATTGTGAGATGGGTGTCACAATGGAATGGGTGGATTATCACAAAGGTATGAGGCCCTGACAAACAATCTTCTCCATTTGGAACCACAAATTGCAGCTTGTGGTCTGCCCCATAAATGTCCTAACCCTCTGTGAGCTCATGGCAGAGGCATTTGGGGGAAAGGTGGGAGGGCAACCCAGTTGTCTGGACCACCAAAGTGGCCTCATCTGGGAGCTGGGTGCAAACTGTTTGAAGGCGAATTTTTTTAAAATTAATGGCAAAATAGATGCTGCCATTGCATCAGCGTCAAAATGAAAAACAAGGTTGAAATACCCCTCAAAGGGGCGGAAATCTATGAAGCTGTCAGGTTTAAACACTTCTGTGTCCATCTCAATGATGGCCACACTTGCATATGGTAAAAGGTTCCCATATTTGACATGGAGGCCAAAATGAAAATTGCTGCATGGGAGCACCACCTGGGAACTTGCAAGATGGTGGGCCAAGTCCCAAGGGGGACATAACGCCTGGTAGCATTATAGGGCTATCAGAGCCAGCCCAGGCGCGCTTCAATGGCAGCCAAAATACGCCAGATGGTGGCACACCACCACCCCAAGTTGGGGCAGCAGGTGTCAAAAGCATCAACATTTGTAAGATTTGGCTCAATCAAACAGCAATTTTTTGTATTTTTTTAAAAAATTCAAATTGGCTTTGATTTTTTGTCAAAGCAAAAGAGAGCTTTTTGACCGTGGGTATCTACATTTTTCTAATTTTAATTAAATACTTCCAAGGTTAATGCATGGTTTTAGACAAAATTCATCTAGGAGTTATGCACAGATGAATGGAGGTATCCAGTACATATTGCCAAAGGTGCTCAGCATTGCTGATGAGGGTAATAGCTGGATATTATTCATACTGCAATATCTATTATAATCCTGGATCAACTTTTCTTGGTTATGCTGATAAAAGATTAAAGAGGGTATAAGATTAAGAATCTTTTGGCTAAAGTGTTGGAATCTGCGCACAAGCATTTATAGATCTGCCAAAAAATTTGTTAGTTAAGAAGTTATTTGAATCCTACAGTCTGGGGTGTTTAATTATATCTTACTTCAGTTCATGCTATTGAGAAGGATTGGGAGGATTGATGTAAGGATCAATTATCTGTTCAAGACCAAGATACTACTAATGTGAGTTGGATTTTATATTGGGGTAAATTAATAATTGAATTTAGTAGTATTAATGTGACAACCCCTGTAGTGAGTACCACAAATTTAGTACAAGGGAAACGCACACTACTGCACAGGTTATAGTTCTTATTGGAACTTCTTTGATCACCCTTTTTTGCGCAATTTCTGTCCCTAATTAGGCTAATTCAGCATATAAATATATAGAGAAGCTACACAACAGTTAATTCCTCTAATTTATAGTATAGTAGATAATCACTCAAAAATAGCTTCTCAAATACTAGATAAATTTGGGCAAGAGATGATTCTTTTAGGATATTTAGGAGAAAATTTACACCCAATCTCCAAGCCACAGAACAACAATGTCCTAATTTTAAGAGCATAATCATAGGAGTACAATAGGTACAATGAGTGCAATATGCACAACTGTATATCCATAACCATTTATAGTAAAAGATTGATCAAGTATTAGAACTGTCACATAATAATTCTGGAATGGCTGGTAGGCTCAAAAGATGGGACGGATAGTGATACACATTAACAATTTGGCTCTTGCATTTATTTTAATAAACAAAATAATTAAGGAGTGAAAGATTAGCTATAATAGATTGAATTAACATTTTTTAACAACATGGGATCAAATATATTCTTACAAAAGAGCTTAATTTACTCATGGATAATCTCATCAATAGAAAAACTTATTATTTTAGTAAATAAGATGGGTCAACCTTGAGCAATTACCACATCAAATTTTATAGTCTGTGCTGGTTTTAAACTTGTGTCAATTGAAACTGACCCAGAGTGGAGCAGAACCACCCTGCTATGCTACCTTTCCTCAGAAAAACTTGTCATTTAAAACGTTTTTTATACTCACTGTGGTGTCTGCCTGTCTGTCTGTGATGGAATCTTGCAGATTGCTTTTTGACTACCTTCCAGACTAGCTAGAGCCTTAAAATTTGGCACACTTATGTATCTCCAATGACAATACATCTATAATTAAATAACAATATGATGATCCATTATAAAAAATTTAATTTTATAGTCAAATTAAAAAGTTATTTATGTAATAAGATAAGATCCTATATGTTTTTATAATAGCATTATATTGTTATAAATGAGCAGTTTAGTATTTGGTTTTTTTGAAAATTTAGTTAACTACCTTCCAGACTAGCTAGAGTTTTGAATTTGGTACACTCATGTGTATTTTATGACAAAACAATCCATTAAAAACTGTGAAATTTGTGACTTTTTAAAAAAAACCTTTTTAAAACGTCAGAATTTTTTACTTTATTTTGTTGTTTGTTGGTTATTTAAAAGTTTAAAAACGTTTTTCTCAAGCTTTGCTTGGGTCTATCTTGTTCTCTACTCGCTGTGGTGTCTGTTTGTCCATCTGTCTATCTGTAGTGGACTCTCGCAATTTATTTTTAACTACCTTCTAGACTAGCTAGAGCTTTATATATTGGTACACTTACTCATATCTGATTATAATACAATGATATACTTTAATTTTAATTTTCATATTCAAAAATGAAAAAACAATATGTAACAAGTGAAAATTATATATGTTTTAATGGTAGTTGGTATATTGTTACAGCTGAGCAGTTTGGTATTTAGTTGATTCAAAAGTTTCAAGTTAGCTACTTTTCAGACTAGCTATTCCTTTAAAAAATTGCACACTTATGTATCTCCTATGACAATACAATAATACATTGAATGTTGTAAAAATTATGGATTTTACAAAAAAACGTTTTTTAAAATGAATTAAAATGTTTTATACTATCATGTTCTCTACTTGCTGTGGTGTCTGTTTATCTGTAGTGGTACCTTGTGATTAGTTTTTAAGCTACATTTTAGACTAGCTAGAGCTTTTAAATTTGTAACACTTATGTATTACAAATGACAATACAACAATACATTGAAAACCTTACTTTTCATAGGCAAATAAAAAAATATCTATCAAGTGATAATCCTATATGTTTTTGATAGTAGTATATTTTTTATGGCTGAGAAGTTTGTTATTCAATTGGTTTAAAAGTTTCAAGTTAACTAACTTTCAGACTATCTAAAGCTTTAAAGTTTAGCACACTAATGTATCTCTCATGGCAATACAATAATTCATTAAAGTATTGTTAAAATTGTGAAACTTACAAAGAAACGTTTTTAAAACATTATAAAACACTTTATACTATCTTGTTATATTATGATAGTTATATATATATAAACGCTTAAACTATGGGGTATTAAGTTTTCTGTTATATATAAACATACAAACCAAAAGAAGCATTATTTAAACATTACAGCGCTATATATATTTAATAGTGTAATATTTGTTTTAATAAGCCTATATATGCTTCTTGTTTTATGTTTTGCACAGAACATAATTCTAAAAATTTAGGCTATCTAGTTTATTTTGGTCTTTGGAGAAGTAATAATGAGGTGTGGTACTTCCTTAAGAACAGTAAAAATAATAATAACATATAGGTATTTTAGAACTTTATATACATTATAATTAACAATTTATGTTTTTACTTGCATTAAGCATAGCCACTAATTGTTCTTAACCAACTTTGTGATTCAAGTATCATTATTATTCCTATAGGATCTCTAAACATCAGATGATCTTAAATTTCTTTAAATTTTAACAATTTTCTATCAATCATAGTGTCACTGCATCATCCCTTATTTTTGATTATTTTAATCATGTAATGTATATATATATATATATGTGTGTGTGTTATAATGTACCTATCTGATATTAATACAATTGCGATGCTTTGTGTCATAAGCTTTAAACTGACATTTTAGTCTGTTGAATAACTACAAGCTTTCATATAGACTTTGTCTATATGGAAAATTGTAAAAGAGTAGCAGATTAAAAAAAGTAAAACTAATAATAATACTAAGATGCAAATTAAGTTTAGTAAAAGAACTTAACTTAAAAGATTAGAAATAACAATGACACACTATCTCAAAAAATAGTATAAATGTAAGAAAACAAACAAAAACTATATACATAATCTATTGTTATAAAAAAGCTTTCAACAACTTATAAAAATTTCTTTGTAATTAAATCTCCTGTTATATCAAATTAAGTTTAGTCAGCCTAGATAGTAATTTTACAATAGTCTTAAGATGCAAAAGCCATCCAAATTATGATACACAATCATTTTGGCACTGATAAATACAGTAAATCCCAAATATGCTTTAAAAATATTTCTTAGACAAAACTATTAAAAAAAGCCTATGTCTATGCCTAGTACTTTCAACTGATATGATATGATTGATATAAAGTACCCTGCTGTACTTATGTTTTTTATTACAGTATGCAATCTAATATTTTTAAGATCCTAAGCTTATATATAGCTTTAAATGAAAAAGAAGATACACTATATATCTTATAGTTATCAGATAATTGTGGGAATTTTATATGACCACATTATCCAGATTGGGATTAATTAAGCTTCAGTTTATTTAAATTAATGGTTTTCATATTTTAATTTAGTTTACTGATTAATCTTTGGATGACAAAATAATTATGTCATCTAGGCAGCAATAATAGCCAACTGAACGGTTAATTGAAAAACACATTGGATTATATCTGATGATAATTACAGTTGCAATTTTGTTGGGGATTGTTGACAACAATTTGGAGATGAGTAAATTGGCTTGAAATGGGCAATTGCTCATAGAAAGTCATCAGGTTTGGTAGCCAACATGTGGGCTGATACAAATGGCGATTTAAATATGCTATTCCTCATAAATATCAGCTGAAATATTTCTAAAATTGAAACAATATCTCTTTTTTGTTGTCTAGGCATTCCAAGACCATCATGATTACCACAATTTACCCCTAAACACATGTCCTCTCATACTTCCACCTATAAATATTCCCTTATTTAATATTAATAAACACCTTAGACTGAGATAAACCTTATATCTATAGTTTATATTTATTATATCTTTTAGTTTATCTGCTTCTTGTAAAGAGAGTCCTTGTCAAAGTGTCAATGCCAGAGTGAGGCTGAAGTCACTTAAATTATTATATCTTGCCAGAGTGAGGCCAAAGTCAATTGAATTCTTATATTGCCAGAGTGAGGCCAAAGTCACTTATATTATTATCTGCCAGAGTAGGGCTGAATATACCCATTTATCCAAACTTGACTAAGCTAATTGTCTTCATAGAATTAGCAAATTCATGTTTATTTCCAGATACAGTAGTTAAGTGAACCTGTGCACCAGTGAAAACCACTCAGTTTTTACAATGTTAAATTTATAAAATATGTTTTGTTATTTACAATTATAAATAGTAGAAAATTATTACTTAAGAGATATCATATAGTTTTTAGGAATCTTGTACTAATAAATGAGCTAATTTGTTTAAATATGCACATTAGTATAATATCTTAATAACTAAAATATTTTTTCTCTCATTGTGAAGATAAAAACTTGTTTGCTGGTTTATGATATACTTTTACATTTGAATAGTAAGGATTTATATAAAGTGAGTTATATCTACTCAGATTTAGTAGTTCAAAATAAATTTAATTATTTTAATAAGTATTTATATCTCTTTACTTGAGAATCTTAATTTATTTTTACTTTGTAATATAATATAAAACTATAAAGAAGTGTTTGGTCTTGACACTTTATAGCTATTAAATCCTGGCAGCTATATTTAAAAAGGCTATGAAGACATACATAACATATTATAAAAAGTTATCAAAAAGTACTGCAAAATTTTTAGTTAAACATCAGTTACTATTTAAGTGCTTTAAAAAAAATGATTTTAAATTAAAAGATCTAAGATTTATTTACCCATTTTTTAAAATCAATTTTGTTAATTGAATATTATAATATCTATTTTAGCTGTCACTTCTAGTCCAAACTTTTAATGACTATAAAATAATATTATAATCATAGAGGATATCTTCAAATAAAAAGGTATAAAAAAGTGCATATAAATAACCCACCTTTATAAAGTGTTCTTTTTTACGTTTAGCTGTGAATTGGATGTAACTTCCAACTTGAATTATATTAAAAGGACTAGCTGCAACCTTAGTATCAATCAGTGAAATGAAATCAATAAGTTAACCTATTAATTTAAAGAGTATCCTTTGGTGCATGTTCTAATATTAGATTTTCTTTTTTTAGTACTAGATGGTCCCCTAAGATTAGATTTCCATGAAGTAACTTTTATGATATAATCCTTTATAAATTTAAGCCACTAGAATATAAAAAATGTATAATCATGCTGATACCATGCTGCTAATAAAATTACTTTTGTGGGGAGTATATGTCCTTTATTATCTGTGTATAGTGCATGCCTATCATGTTATTTTTATACTAACTGATGAAGGTTTTATATTTTAGTGTGATAGGATTATAATCTTACATCATTTGTGAAATTTATCCTTAGGTGTGTGGATTCTGAATATCTTTCTAATATGCCAACAAAATGATACCTATATATTGTGTAACTTTGACTTTTACATTGTTGGCATTAAACCTCACTTTAGATGCAACAATTTTATAGGATATTTTTTGTATAAAAGTTTAGACATGTATAGAGAAAGAGATCTGAGTTTTATTCCCTAATCACATATGCAAGGGATAGTCTTCATATACAAATTTAAAAGGTATTTTGTCAATAAAAAAGGGTATGCAGTCTAGTATAAGCTATATAAAATTCCTATTTGCAGTATAGCCAGAAGATGTTTTTTTATAATTGGCCTAAAGATTGCTTACTCATGGACTGCTAAATTTATAGCCACACATTATTGGCATCTAAGTGATCTTACCTAATATTTAAAATTATAAATAAAGTAGAAAACATTATTAACAAGTCTACAAGTTTCAGTATATATCTGGTAAGGTAAACCCTATCAGGACATGCTACTACATAATGTTTTTGATACAGGGTTGCCTATACTCATTAGCTTTCATTATAGATGTTTTTAATTAAAAAGACCCATGTAACTAATGAGGCTGGGTTAATTCTAAACAACATGTCAGTGCTATATGATTTATGGCAATGGACCATTGAGAATTTTATACAATAAAAAACAATTAGCCTTGGGACCATCTAGTACTAAAAAAACAATTAGTCAATACTTACATAACAAAGAAAAAAATAAACTATTTTTATGTATAGTGTAAATATATATTTTATTAAAGCAACCAGAATATATATCCAGGGAATAAATTTTAAGTCTAATTATTTTTCAAAGGAATGATACGTTACAAAACATACTGAAATTGTCAAACTAGTTGATTAATTACTATCATTACTTTATTAATTGCTTAGTAACTCTCATAGACATAGCTTAAGCTTTAAGCCTAAAGAAAGATATGTAGGGGCTTGAGATAGTTCAATTTTCCTCAGACAATTTTTTTGTTATATTCAAATATATATCACAATTTAATTTGAATTGATTATTGAAGCTAGGCATAAGCAAAGTTAAAATGTGTCAACAGAAATATGGTGATTTAAAGTATATAATAGTTCTTCTCTCAGAACTAGGCTGCTAAGTAGTGATACATGGTTGCAAGCAATGCCCATCTTTTGCAAGATAATCTTATCAATGCAGTCACATAAATCAGGAATATAATTGCTATCTAGTTGTAAATATACAATGGAAACAAAAGCATATTTAACATGTTCATTGCCATGTCACCCAAATATGGGTGGCAGGTTCTTCCATGAGTCCCATCACCCATATTTGGATGATGGGGTGATGAATGTGTTAACAAACAATTTTTAGGTTTATTATTGCTAATAGCAATTTCAAATATGATGCCTTAAATAAATAGAAGTGCTAAAACACACCCTAACCCACCATTGATGCACATAAGAGGTATATAAGAAAAAGGCATGCAAAACAAAGCTCCTAGCTGCATGGGTATAGGTTAGATTAGATACAAATAAAAAATCAAAAAATACACTTTACTACACTTTTTAAAAATTTATACTCATGTTATAATATTATTTATATTACAATGTGTTATCGTATCTGTTAAAACAGTCCAACCACATTTGGGATGATTTTGGAAAATTGGTACATTAGGTTATATTTTTTAAAATATTTTATATTGCTTCCTAGCATTTGACAATTTGTCAATAGTCACATTTGGGCCCCACGAGAAACTCAAATGAATCACGCTAGGCAATGAATGTGTTAAATAGAAAAGAACTAAAATCTTATAATGTCTATCTAAAACAGAACATGGCAAAAAAAGAAAATAGTTTGTGCAACAAAAAATAAGTGAACAAAAATTTATGAGACGCATAAATACACGTGTATTGTGTATGTACAGTTAACAAATAATGCTCTTTGCACATAGACTTAATATATACACTAATAAATTTTTGTGAATGTTAAGAGTCTTGCTAAAGTAAGATATATGGCCATGAATATATGACATGGATGAATCTCCCTCAGGTTGGGACCATCTTGTACTAAAAAATGACCATGTGTATACATATAAACTTTATTACATAGAAGAAATAAACCATCTCTACTGAGGCTTACTAAATCTACATCATTTGTCAACATTAATATTTAGCATATTAAATTTGGCAGGTTTTTACACTATTTAATTGAGAGTAAAATGCAAGTTTTGAAGTTAAATATGACGATTTATTTTGCAAAGCACACAAAAAATGTAAATACTAGTAATAAATCATGTCATTTGTTTTCACTGATAAATATAGGTCGAGTCTGACAGCATTTATCTGAATACCAAAATTTTATTAAAAATCTATTCGCTCATGGCTGGGATCGAACCAGCAGCCTCAAGATTAACAGTCTTACGTGCTAGCCAATTGCGCCACACGAGCTTTGTTTAAATCTAATTGAAAAAATATATAAAGCAACGTAATTTATTTAAGCTCACTCTTAAGAGAAGCTAATAACTTAAATTTTAAATTTTATTCGAGGTGGGCCGACCTGGGGACGATACCGCATCGATTGAGGGGAAATCGAATGAATGGGAAAGGAGGATAAAATCCGGAAAACCTCCATGCGCGGCGTATGATAGGCCAGGAACTCCATGGACCGCCTTTACTATTCGCTATCTCAGTTCGGGGCATTGGTGCGCAACGCCAACACAGTCATAGTCGTCCCCTACCCAAAGTTCCTGTACCGGAATCGAACTCGGGGAGGCAGCGGCAGAGGTTTCTATTCTACCCCTGGGGTATCCTCCTCTAGAAGCTAATAACTTTATAGTGCATTTACTTGTAATTATGAGAAAAGATGATATAAACAAAATTTTACCAGAAGGTATAAATTTACATATTAAGGGTAAGTAATTTATTACAACTTAAAAGTTGCAGATGAGAAGAAATATATAATTATTTTAGGAAATCTGTTTACATGAGATATAAAGGCCATATGGTATCTATATTAATAAAAGATTTTTTGGAAAAAAGAACCTCCTTTAAAAAAACCATTAAAGTATGAAATAATTGAGAAATTATGCCCCCTCAATAAAGCCCCTTTTTTAAAGTCTGTGCCATCTTCCAACCTGAATTATAAAATTTTGCTCACAAATAAAATTTCTATCTTATGTCTGGATTGGGTCCAAATGTAAACTATAAGCAACTTAGAATATACAGTGCTGAGTATATATATTATAAATACCTATTATAAGTCAGTTAAAATATGGTGCTGATACCATCTAGTACTAAAAAAATATGGTGCTGATTTCAAAAAGGGTTTTATTGAGAGGCATAATTTCTCAATTATTTCATACTTTTTAGAGCTTTTCTTAAGAGAGGTTCTTTTTTTCCAATTTTTTTTTTCAAAAAGGTTCTTCTTTTCCCAGAAAACCTTTACTTCCATTCTTTTCCCCCAAAAAATTAGTGTATTTTTAAAGTTTGGCTCTTTTTCCTACTTTTATTAAATATTACTATCTCTATACATCCTTTTTGACCCCCTACTATTTCTCTATAAAATTAAAACTTATTGTATATATTATATATAGTATATTATAAACAAATATGCTAATAATTCATTTTATTAAATTTATTTAATTTTATTGGTCAACTTATATTAAATTTACTGATCACCATCTACAATACTCCATTTTATTAAATTTAGATAATTTTATTGGTCAATGTATTCTAAATTTACTGATTGCCATCTACAGCACTTCATTTTATTATATCTGGTTGCTTTTATTAGTCAATCTATGGTAAATTTATTGATTGCTATCTAGAATAATTCATTTTATCAAATTTAGAGGAGTTTATTGGTCAAATTATACAAAAATGATAGCCATCTATAATGATTTAAGCTCATCCCACTATGATGTCAATTTTGCCTGGATTTTGAACTACCCCCAGCCATAGGACATATATCATTAGTGATTGAGATAGGATTTGAACAACTGACTTTTTTAAAAATTAAGTTTAGAGCCAAAAGCTGAGCCAATATGCTAGATTTTTTTATAACTCCATACTTTATTTAAAAATAAATTTTTAAGGGAAAGTAAGAGGGGGGCAGAATATAGGCAATTTGGCCAAAGGTAAAAAAGGACTGGGGTTTCAGGCCACTAGAGTTCTAGCACCTCCAACCATTGCTGATTGGTGATCACCTTTGCTAGCTACAGTTCTAGCATTTGCAGGCTTACATGCCATTTGATTCTCAGTCAATTAGTTGCCTTATTGTGTGCAATGAGCAATCTGGTGGGGAAAGCCAAACGTGTGGCTTTATAACACCTGGGGATTATGCACAAAAATTTTGAGATCTGACAGAGCTGATCAGAGATAATCCAAATGGTCTTCAATACCAAACCTCTGTGGTGGGGGCGCTTGTTGCTCAAAACCTTGGTGATGAGTGCACAGTGAATTACCCATACATAATAATGGTAAATGAAGGCTTGTAGTTGGATTGGAGCTGTTCTCAGGGGTTTTTGTAAAGAACAGGTCCTGCGATGGATGTATACCTGGTGGAGAATGTTTGCCTGATATGATGTATCACATTGTGGACCAGTATTTTTTTAACATGGTGCATTCATAATAATGGTGTGCTATGTCTGCTTCCAGTTCAGTGCATATGGGGCATTCTTTGTGCTGGTAGTCCAGCCTGCTGTGCTTGCCCAATTTGAATGCTCAATTTAGGATCTGCCAGGTTACCAAACACTGTTTGGCCATAACCAAGTGGGAGTTCAGGCCTGAGATCAACTCCTTTGTCAGGTAGTTGGTGTCATGGCCTTTGGTAGTCCAGTCAATTAGGATTTGTGGATGGGTGGGCAGATTGCACCCCAGTTTTGGGAGCAGATCCCCATATTCTATTAGCATCAATTTGTACCTTATTCTGATCAACTTGGGTGCATATTCATTGGTGATTTGGTTATGCTCCTCCCAGCTTGTTGTGGAAGTCATTGTGGAATTACATGCTTCAACATCCCTCTGAATTTGGTTGGCCTCTCAGTCCAATCACTCAAATGACCACCTGCCCTGGCGCACATCCCGATTGCATAGTCACCAGTAGTGTGGGGCACCTTTTTGGGATTTTATCCACAGGTGGTTCACCATCCATTCACATATCAATCAGGGGGAGACTGGCTCTTGCCCAGTTCACGCCCCATGCTAGGGTCAGGCAGCACATGTGCATCTGTGTTAGCTTCAGAAACAACTTTCCCCATATGCACTGGGCATGAGATTCAAGGTCCAGGAGGCCCATACCTCCTTTGTTCTTTGGTTTTGACAGGGCTTCCAGTGATATTGGTGCTGCCTTCACCTTGAACCACAGGAAAGTTTAGAGCATTGACCTGATTTTCTTCTCTAAGTTTGGGCTCATTGGCAGCATGTGAGCAACATACCACAACTTTGAGAAGATGAAGATGTTTATCACCTGCACTTTCTCCTCAAGACATAGTCTGGCGTTTTTCCAGCATGCCATTTAGATTGATAAGCTTGACAATACTTCTTGTTCAGTCTCCAGTACCGCTGGTCCCTTGTCATTGAAGAGTATCCTGAGCTATTGGACTGTCTGGGGGCTCATAATTGGCATTGTGTCAGTTGGCAGGCTGAAGCTCGGGCTGCTGACCCTCATCACTGAGGTTTTTGCCAAGTTGATTTTTGTGTTCTATGTGAGCTGATAGAGGTTTAATAGTTCCTCAGAGCCCTGGAGGTCAGTTGAGGAGCTTATTCCTACTACTGTATCATCAGCAAATGCTAGCATCTTCAGTGGCATTTGGTTAGGGTGTACTAAACCCTGGAGCTTCACATCTGCTGCTGCCAGTAAAATGTTGGCTGCAAAATTGAAGAGCATTGGTGACATAGGGTCACCTTGGCGGAGACCTTGCCCAACAGGGATTTTGTTGGTTGCACCATCTGCAACCATAACCTTCATTACCAGACCTGAGTACAGTGTCATTATCCATGCTTGAAACATGTCAGGGATACTGACCGCCTTTAGTGCCTCATGTAGAAATGACCACACTTCTCAGTTATACACCTTTTCCATGTCAAGGAACATAAGGTACCCTTGTTCAATGCCCCTTGTATCCTGGAGTATGCTCTGGACTGAACCAATGCTGTCCCATATACTACAGCCTTTGATGAAGCCGTTCTGGGCATTATGGAGTGTGCGTGGTGCTGTTAGCATCAGATGATTAGATAGTATGCGCATGAGCAGTTTATAATTAGCGTTCGATAGTGCAATTGGGCGCCAGTTCCAAAGTTGGCATCTGAGGCCTTTTTTGTACAGAAGTACAATTCAGGTCTCATGGCCTCCCAGAATTTGTTTGGAATTGTGCAAACAGTGGTTAAAGAGGGCTTTGAGCTCTGATGCAATGCAGCCTTGGAATATGCTGTATATTTCTGCACACATATTGTTGGGGCCTGGTGCTTTCATTATTAGCGACTCCTTTAGTGCTCTCTTAATTTCATCAATAGAGATTTTGATGGATAGCTTGGCAACATCTTCTGGTGTACGCCACCCAGTGCCAGCTTGGCCAGGTCAATAAGGGTTTTTGTTGCTGATTCACTCATTTCTCTTTATTGGAAGAGATTGCCATAAAAAAGCTTGACCTCACGCTTGATTGTTTTGGGGTCTGTTGATACTTCTCCTTCCACGGTCTCCACTTCCCATACCCTAGAATTAGCTCAGATTTCCTTGAGGTGTTTCAGGCCCTCTTTGGTCATCATCCCCGCTAGGCTCTGATATTGGCAAGTTGCATTGGTCTGTCTCTCTGAGTCTTGCTTCATCATTATGGCCTGATACTTTTTGTATGTTGTTCAGTACTCACTCCACCAGTCTTCGCTGTCCCAGTGGGTGAGCCTCAGCCTTTCTAATTTAGACTTCAGTTGTTTCATGGTAGCAGTTCACTTGTAGGAGGTCACTTTTACAAACTTCATACTATTATGTTTCATTTTCACTTTGATCTGGGTCCATCGTTCTAGTGGGTCCAACTCCAGGTGGTTGTCCAGATGCACTACCAGTCAATCCAGTCCTGCATCAACCACTTGGCGCCAATCCCCATTCCTCAGCGTGGCTGGTGCCAGTTGCCACTCATGGTTCCTCAGAGGTTAATCAAGGTCAATCTCCACCTGGATGACCATGTGGTCACTTTTGGCATTTATGATAACCTCACTGTTGGACATCATTGGCCTGAGATCCAATGACACTAGGATATAATCTAAACGTGATCCCGACAATGGGATCTGGCGGCATCATATGACCACTGTGTTAGATTGGCTGGGTTGTTGTCCTCTTTGTCAATTGTTAGGCACATCCCTGATTTGACTAGGTAATCAAGCATCTCATTGGCTTTACTGTTGGGACGTTCTCTCATCAGGTATGTATCCCAGCTCAAATTTGTCCAACAGTTCATGTCACCTGCTATTATGGTCATCGCTTCAGATGGCACTTCTGCTAAGAATTCCCAAAAAATATGGTTTTTGTGGAGCTTCGGTGGGGGCATAGACTGCTACCACTTGTATGCTCCTGCCAGTGTCTCTGTTTGTAGCTGTCGCTATCAAGATTCTACCAGCATGAGTTTCTTCCACAAATTCCAGGTCTATTTTCTTGTCCATTGTGACTATCGCCATGTGGTCCATCCTTAGGGCTTGGTAGCCTATCTGGTGGGACCATGGGTGGTTTTTTGCATTGCAGTTTGAGCTTGGCACCATTTCCTTTTGGTTATCAGCTTGTGTTTCTGAAATAAAAATTAGGTCAATATTATTATTACTTTTAAATGGTGCATTTTACTCCTCCTTGTTTATATGCTTGTCATCCCCTGAGCATTTGTAGTCGCTATCCTCATTTCTGGCTGCCCAACCCACAGGTATGAGGTTTAGCATTGTCTGGGTTGTGGATTAAGTCTTGTACTGAGGTCTGGTTGGTCGATGATAATGGTGTCAATGGTTGGTGGGGTGCAATATTTGGTTTTCAGGGTTGGTTGGTTGAGACTGGGATTATATTCCTGGGCATCCTGTGTACTGGGAATTCAGTCGCCATCCCCATCTCCCTGTCAATGGTTAATGGGGATGGTTTTATGATCAGGTCTGGGTGCCCCTTGTTCCCTGCTGGTGGACCAGCAGATTCTCCCTCATCCATTAATTGGATTCTCACCCCTTCATTCAATTTAGTGGCAGAACTTGATTTTTTTGTCAGTGATTGCCCAGCAGATTTTGTTGGTTTCATCACTCCTGCTGATTTTTCACCAGTTGCCTTGGGTTTATTTGCTGATAACTTTCAATTTAATTTTGTATTCCCTTTCTTCTTGTCAGGCATCATTTTTGACTTGCTCACATCCTGTGTCCACCCTTGCTTGGAAGACTTTTTTGGGTTTGCCTTTTGCCATCTTTCCTCCTCCCAGACCATCCATTATGCTTGGGTTGGACGTTTCTCTATTGGTCCAGGGTCAGTTCCCTCATCCATTGTGTAAGATTTGGGGTTCAGATTTATAAATGGTTTGTCATCTGCTTTAGGTCACTTTTCCATTTCCTGTTCCCACGTTTCCCTATGTGCCAGGTCCAATTCTTGTCGCTGGCATTTCTTATCCGCTATATCAATTAAGTTGTGTGGGATCCATTCTCTGGCTTTTGGGCAGAGGAAAGTCTTGGTACTCACCTTAGTGAAACCCCTGATGGGGTCATATTCGCATTCCCATGTAGTTTTATGTTTACAATGATGGCATTGAACCATTGTGTGGCTGGTCTGGTAGCAGAACTGGCACACTTTTTTGGCATCCTCCTGTTCGACATATACTACCCTATTGAGGCCAGGCAGGCAGATGAATCTGGGAATAGCAATTTTGTTCAGTTTCATCCAGGGTGCTGGTTCATACAGCGCTTTCACTGTCTGAGGGCGGAGGCACTTTGCAATGTAATCACCACTGGCTTATTGGAATTCTTGTACTTCCCCATAGTATGACAATCCAGTCCAGATTGCTTTGTGCACCCATTCCTGTTCACAATTGGTGGGGAGATTCTGGAAGGTTACCCACCTTGCAGTTTGGTTGGCATATCTGGTCAGTTCCATTTGCAGATAAATCCCCTTATATTTGATGCTGATTTTGAGGAGTTCCTTGTGGTCCAACTCGCCTGGGATCACTATATCTATATAGCCCCATTTGGATACCCAGTGGTGATCTGTAAAGCCTCCATTGATCAACTGATGGATGTACTTGATGTGGCTCCCTTCTCTGTTCCAGGTTTTGTCTTCTGTATGTGCCACCACGGCACTGTAAGACTTGGTTTTTGCACTTGGTTTGGGAACTTTGGCAGGGGTCTTTCCCTTCAAAATCCAACTTACTGATTCATCAAGGCTGAATCACTGGTTGAGGAATGCTTCAATCTGGTGGATGCTGATACCTCAGCGGTTGATACTTCTAGCCATTTGTGCCCCAATTTCTAGGTTCTGCCACTCTAGGGCATCCAATGGCAAGGACCCCAGTTGGTACCACTTGAGGGCGGATTCTGGGCTGCACGTTGGGTGGAGGTATTGTTGAAGGACCTCCAGCGTAATCAAGCTATGCTGGCACCAGTCCCTTACTGTGACACTATTCCAGCCCCCATCTGTAAATACTCATGCCATGTCTGCTGGAACACCTGCTTCACTTCATTGGAATACTTTTTGGGGTGAAGCCTTTGGTGGCATATGGGGCCGCTAGTATCAGTTCCGAGAAGGATTACTTCCAATCCTGGATAGTTTTGATGCAAATTCCCGCTTTGAGCCATTCTCAGCCTAAGTCTGGGGTCGTGACCCCTTTCATCGCTGTTGCCGCCTGTGGTGAAATCTTGTGTTCTATCCACGGTTAGGCTGATTGGGGGGTGAACCCCACTGCATCCCAGTCTGCAGCTTTGGTGATTGTTGTGGTGTCGCGCCAGATTTTCTATTTTTTAATTGGGAATGGTCAGCCTCTAAGAGTTTTGTAAATTGGTTTAGTCACCCCCAGCTCAGGCCATTTGCACACTAGGTCCATACTGGCCCCTTCTCAGAGCCAGTGTCTTCATCTCCATTGGTGTGAATCTGTGGGCAGACCAGTTGATGGCCTCTTACAGTGACCAATCCTGAAAGGGTCCCCATTCCACCACCTTTTCCTTTGTCCAGCCTGCTTTCATCAGGTCTGATGTGGTGGCTGGTAGAATTTGGGTGTATGACCAGTGTAAAGCCTCAGTGGCTTTGAACCCAGCCATGATCCATGGTAGTGCCTCCTCTGGGGAGAAAGTAATGTTATACCATTCCAGTGCCATGTCCACTGGAATAGAGTGTCAGGCCCATTCAAGGGCCATAGAGGTGTTTGGGAATTGTTTCACATACTTGGCTAAATCTGTTGGGTTGAGGCCCAAGCTCCTGACAGCTTAGGCATATTGTGCTGTAATGCCTGCCTTGTTGTACTCCATTGCGTTTAATAGGTTGATGCCAGCCTCCATCCAGGCTTTTGAATCCACCAGTTTTAAATCTTTGTGGATTGTGGCCTCTATCACCTTGTAGTCCATGGGGATCTTCATCTATTCCAGGGCATCTTCAGTTCAAACTTGTGACACTTTGAATTGAACTGCCATATTGATCAAAATTTGGGTGTCAAGCCAGACTTTGGCTGCTCTGGCAGAAAATTTGTGGTCTCACCAAATAGCCACAATGGCTAGCTTGATACCTTTAGAGACCCACTGAGTCACTGTAGAGTATGGAAACTGGAGGGCTTTCCATTGTTTGACCTTGCGGGTGGATATACCTCAGTGTGCTAACATATCTAACTGGATCAGTGTAAATTTAACTGGGGCCCTGGCCGCTGACTTGACCGCTGTCAGGGTTTCCACTCCTTCCAGTAATACTTTTAGTTTTTAAGCTGAACAGTCTCAGATTTCTGATCCCTCAGATTCAGTACCTGATAAAGTTTCACCCCCACCTAGGTTGGTCCCTAATAGATTGTATTGGGTTGGCAATTGGTTATTTAGGATTGGCTATCAATTTATTGTTGGGCTAGAGCTCCCTGTCAGCATGACTTTGTCAGGGACTGTACCTGATAGTGTATTGGGGATCATGCCTGATGAATTTCTCATGTTGCCAAATCAATTTTGGTCAGGGACTGTATGCCCCCCAACTGGGTTTTTCCAGAATTGGAGCCTGACTTGTTCTTTACTTGAATACCCCAAGCAGATTTGGTAAGTTTCTCCATGTCAGTAGAAAACTTTTTATAGCTTGGCTCTGTCAGTTTGAGCTGCCAATTTCTATCATTCAAATCTGAGTCAGTTTCAGATACTACCAATACTTTGTCCAGTTTTTTTTAATTTTTTTGGCAATAATTTTCTCACCCTGTGAGGCCCCAATCCCCTCTACTGATTGAGGTTCAATGGGGAATATTCCTGACTCCACTGTTCTCAGCATCAGGCCTCACTTCTGGAAGGTTGCTCTTGTTGTCTGGGTGTTGGCAGTCATTGATACTAGGGAGTCAACACTGTCATCTGTGCTGGTTGCTAGGGCTCCATGACCCATCAACATGTTTGTGTATTTCATTGTTGTTTGTGTTGCCAGATCATTACTTGATGTACACATGTTAAATTGCCCTTCCCCATTTCTAGTCATGTGGGGGCTTGGGCCAGCGGGAAGGTTGTCAGATGGTATGTCTATCGTAGCATCCTTCATTTTATTATTAGAAATTACTATTGGTGCAGGCAAGTCATCCATTTCTATGTGCTGTGCACAGATGGGTGGATTGACTTCACTATGCTTGGATGGTTGGCCTTTGTTCACTGCTCTATATAATTGCAGTGCGCTCTGGCAGTTGGTTGCTCTCTCAATTCTTGTTCAGTTCACTTTTTGCTTTAAAAAGTGATATTTGTGAGAGAGAGAAAAAATGGGCCGATATGCTAGAGGAGGTTTTTTATAAATAAAAAGTTGATTCGAAGCTATCGCTTAACCGATGTCGGAATTAAGTTTATCCGGAGTATATTTTTCTACAAATATACATCGCTTCCGAGCCCATTTTTTTTTTTTAGTACTAGATGTTTTCCGAGCCCATTTTGATGTACTTACTAAGTTAATAGCAGAGCCTTACCAATACTTACAAAGCTAAAATGGGACCTAAGTTGGAGCATCCTCTATTTTTTAAGATGATCATCCAAATTGGTCCAGTATTTTCAGAGTTATGCGCGAACAAACAGAAAAAAATACATACAGGTCGAATTGATAACCTCCTTTTTCAAAGTCGGTTAAAAAGCAAGTGTGTATGTATGTGCGCGATGCCCAGCCAAAACTACAGCATGTCGAGCTTTGAAAATTTGGATATAGGTGGATGGGAGGGGGTCCGTGTGCACCTCGGAGCCAGATTTTTAATTTTTATATTAAAATAAAAAGTTTTATATGTAAGAAGTGAAAATTTCATATGTTTTTATTGGAAATCGGTATATTGTTACGGCTGAGCAATTTGATATTCGGTTGATTCGATAGTTTAAAAGGTTTTGCCAAGCGGTTGGTGGTTTTGGGTTGATTAATAAGCTTGATGATTTTATCAAGCAGTTAGTGATTAGTTGATTCGATAAGTTAATTGGTTCTGGCTGGGTGGTTGTGGATTTTGATTTATTCGATGGGCTCAATGGTTTCAGGTAAGTGGTTGATGTTATAGTTAATTCGATAAGCTTAATTGGTTTTGGTAAGTGGTTGATAATTTTATATCGATTCAATATAATTTGATTTCTTAATTATATCGATAGCCATCTATTAATTTAAAAAAGAATTGATCAGGATCTGGTAAACTTTAAATCCATAAACAAATCTGTGCTAAACTGGGTATCAACAAGAATTGGCCTATAGTTTTCTTTACAAAAGTATCCTCTGTTTATTTTTTATAAAGGATATTATCTCATGAGCAAATAAATCAAAAATTACTAAACTTTTTAGAAGCATCTAAAAAAAAGTTTAGGGATAGTAATATACTCTCTTTTTAAATCATATAAATTTTATATCAGTTCTATATAAGATCTAAAACTTATAATTTTAATTGTAATTATATAGCAATTTGGCTGAGCATTTTCATATTCATTTATTTCTATAGTTTCATAGGTTTTGATAAGTGGTTGATAGCTTTGGCTGTTTTATAAATTCAACAATTGGTTTTTGCTGAGTTGTAGTTCAATTTTTGGCTGATTCGATGAGCTCAATAGTTTCAGGTAATTGATTAATGGTTTAGTTAATTTGGCAGGCTTAATTGATTTAGCTAAGTGATTGGAGGGTAGAATATTCGATAGATTTAATGGTTTCTGAACTTATTGATGGCTATCTACCAATATAAAACCAAAAGTAATTTAGAATCATCTGGTAAGTTATGAACATTGTAGCAAAGCACGGGTATCTGGATGCTAGTTAAAGAATAATTGTGATCAGGAGAAAGCACGTTGAAACTTATGAAACATGTAATTAATAAAACTTAGCCTAAATTATAAGTTCTATTTTATGCAAAGTATTTGACTATAAAAATATTTATTAACTGAATTATAAGTCAGTTACATGAAGGTTAGTGTATTAAGATATGGAAGTTTGGATTCCCCTCTTTCAATATGGACTAAAAAGTCTTTCCCTTCAGTAAAAGAAAGTTTAAAGACCTACTGCAAGCCCTCACAGTAGAAGAGTGACTTTTCTCACACATTAGTTGAACACTTGGTGGCACACTATAAACTTAAGAACTCCTTACCTCCAGATATAGGTATATAATTATTTTTTGTAATTGTGTACTTTTCAAGGGTATTAAGAAAAGTTAAAATTGCTTTATAGCAGTCCCAATGCCTTCCCTAAAGCCTCTTACTCCATCATCACTCCAAGAATCCTCTAGTATTCCCCAAACATGGTTCAGGATTCCTACATGGCTTCAGGGGCCTCATCTGGGCACATTATGACAAATACAGAAAATTCAGGGGTTAGAGAACCTTATTATGGGTACCATAAGCCCTTGTCCTGGTAAAAATACTCCCAGAATCCCCTTTATAAGGTATTAAGTCCAATTTTTGTTATAGATGTTTGTTTATACATAAAATACCTTAAAATGTTAGAATAATTAAAATTTTTATAAAAACCACTGGCCACAATCTGAGTTCACATTAAGAAACCTTGTTTAATTAATATAAGAAATTAAGTTTATATTATAATAAATTTAGGCTCTCAATTTGCTCAAAGATGAGATTGATTAGGCTCCTATGCATAAAGTATTTTCAATTTATTTTAACTTCACTGGTTTCATTTAAACTTTGGGGCGGCAATTACAATGCTCTCAGTTTAAAATTCTCTAGTCTACCTACCATATCACCCAATTATACTAAGCAAGCTGATTTGCAACAATATTTACTTATTATAATTTTAGTTAAAGTTTTGAGTTTTTATGTTCAAAGGGGGTTGTTGGCTATAAGTGAACCTCCATAGACTGTTTCTCTATCCCAATTATCCACCTAAGTGATATTTGATCCTACAAAGTTACAGATGCCAAATGGATAGTTTGGGTGCCTTCCCCACCACACATTGACCTAAATTTGATTGTCCTTAAAGTGTTGCTAAGTGAACATCTTGTAATTACCCCCAAGGCTCCTGACCTTGAGGGATCCAACCCACATCTTGAGCGGGATTTTCTTCAAACATTTTAAAAATTACTTATTTTGCCATTTGGTTGAGGTGGTTCTCTTTTGGCTCAGTTTAATATTTTTCCAAGTAACAAATGGGTTTTTTTAAAAGCCAAAAGTCACATTTACTCCATACTCATACTTTAATTAGCATGCCATGAATCCTACCAGCCTGCAAGATGGGGGACAACCATTGTTCCATAAAATTAACCCCATTGCTTTCCATATCAGTTTAGTTGGCCTCTGATAGTAGAGGAGAAGGTTGGAATGATGTCATTCAGACTACTAATGGTCAAAGCCTCTTGAGTCCATCAGGAGACCTCCAGAGGTGATACCAATGATTTTTGGGACCATTGGATTACCAAATGGTATACTCCCCACTTTAAACAAAAAAATCACCAATCAAACATGAGCCAATAGTTTCTCCTGCACCCAGAGGGGCTTCATAGGGGCTCATCTTTAGTGAAGGATAATACAACAATGTTTTGTTTTTACATAAAATACCTTCATAAATTTTAATTTTTAAATTTTAAATTTTATTCAGGGGAGGCTGATCATGGGATGGATACTTATGATAAACAACAACTACAATGGAACACCAAGATACACAAGAGGCACCACAGAGGAGCAAAAGCTATTTTCTGTTGCCAAAGGGACTGCCAATGGAAGGAAGAAGGGGAGTTTCAGTGGAGGCCTGGGCCAATACTGAGCACAAATGAATGAAAAGGTTTGATATGAGGAACCAAACAGGGAACCAGGATGAAACCAACTGGCGTTGGTATGATGGCAAATGGCCAAACAACCAAGCTTGGAAGTGATCTGTAAGGTGAGAATGGAAATAAAGCACAGCTTCATGGAGGGTGAGAGTAGATCCAGAAAGAGCGTCAAAGACAAAAGTGTGTATTGTCCACATAGTGATAGCCACGACTAAGGCATGGAGAGAAGGGTGATTGGGGGATGTCATGGAAAAGGCAAAGATGTTTTATACAGTCTGAAAGTCCATGATTGATCCCAGAAAAAGAGATGCATAACATAACACCAGATTGCCTATGATGGCAGGCAATCTTCCAAGTGATGGACTAAAGACTCATATCTGACACACATAACGCATGAAGACTGAGAGGCTTTGGACCACTCAGCAGTGCGGTATACCCTTTTTAGGAACATCCATACTTGTGAGAAAATTTAGGGCTTTAATAGAGGATGGTGCGCGTAACTCCAGATGTCCTGATAGGTTGCCAAAGAGTAAGGGTTGTCCATCATGTCAAGATATTCAACACAGGCAATGGTAGGGGGATAATGGGGTACCAAATTGTGCAAAAATGATTTGTTCATGGACTTCTTGTGTGAAAAGGTTTGAGGGCGACCCTCTGGGAGATGTGGCCATTGATGCTAATCCTCCATTCTGTGCTCCTCATAGTCAGGAGAATCCGCTTGAAGTGGGAAGGGGTCCCATGCAGGCCTACAGTAGAGGGGTGAGAGGCCAAATAGGTAAGGAGAGAGTTTGGGTGGCCTGGGTTACAGAATAAATTAGTGTGGGAAAAGTTTGCATGTGCTGCGTGAGACTAGTGTTAGGTAAAGAGTGTGGGGTTGGTTATCTGTGCAATTCAGGCGCCAAGTATCTTGGAGGCATGGTCCGCGTAGGTGATCAGTCCCATACCACCATTATGGCATGGGCTTAACAGGACATCCAGGCGCACAGGGGGAGGGAGGACTAGCCAAAGCCACCCTTGGAGAAGGGCATACAGAGTAGCAAATAAGGATAAAGAAAAAAAGCGATGCCATGGGCAGCAAACCAAACTTTTTTATAAAAAGAAGATAGTTGTCAAGCACTACCCAGACCGTCAGACTAGTTTGTTGGCCTCTTAGGGAGGCGATGCACTTTGTTACTTTGTCTAAAATGTGTTTCTCCCTTACATAAATGTCGTACCCTCATGCCTCCAGCCATACTGCCAGGTGGCGTACCAGAACAGCCGTGGGCCTGGATACAAAGGGGAGTGCAATAGAGGCGAAATGGGGTGACCGCCTGGGCAAGCTAACAAGAGACCATGATGCTGAGATGCGTTGATCTGAGGGTGCAGATGACCAGCGTGCTTGGTAACTTCCAAGAAGATTGATTTTGGTTTTGTTAGTATTAAGGTCACATTATTAACCCTGGAGTACCCCTGAATAGATGCCTCCAGTATGCGTGCATAATGGTTACTAGAGATCCCAATTACACAAATGTCATCATATGCAAGCATCCTGACCGGTGCCTGGCCTTTCACATGAACACCAGTAAGATGTAAATTTACACTGCGGAGGTGTGGGTCAAGGCTAAAGTTATTTGAAATTGGGCTCAAAGGGTCCCCTTGAAGGTGACCCCTATGAGGGAAAACCAAATCAGTCAGGAAACCTGGGCCACATACTGCCATAGTGGCTGACTCAGTGAGCAACATTACCCAGCTGATAAACCAGGAGGGGAGGTGAAACTTGTGGAGGCAAGCCCTGAGGTAGGCCCAGTTGACACAATCATAAGCTTTCTGTTGATCTAGTAACACAAGCGCACCAGTAGCAGGTGATTGGAAGATGTTGGCTACTGCATGGACGTTGTTTCATATTGATATCTTGGTGATATAGCCAAATTGTTCAGGGGAGATCATCTCAGAGGGAACCACCCCAAGGCGGTTGGCCATGATTTTAGCAAAATTTTTGGTGTCAGTATTAGTAAGAGAGATAGGTCGCCAGTTTACCAAATCCAGCTTATCTTCATTATTAAACAAGGTCACTGTATACACCTCTTGACCATCAGGAAGGAGGCATGTCTCTAACAGACATTTGTTCATTGAGGCTAGCAGCAGAGGGGATATGTTATTAAATTTTTGATAAAATTCATAAGGAAGACCACATGGTCTGGCAATTCCTGTGTGGTGCACCACAAACAGAAACCCTGAGTTCATTGTGGGTTATTAAATTCATCAACCTCAAGTATAAAGAAATGGTGCAGATATGTGCACCAGCAAGGAAGTTGTCAATTTCAGACGTCACAACTGGGTTGGACCTATACAACTCAGAGTAATAGTTATAAATTTTGATGAACACCTCCTCTGGTGTTTCTGCATTGGTGTTGCCTGGCCGCTAAGCCTGTGTCCAGGACAAGGTTCGGTGCAGAGCAAAAAATCGATGGAAGAAATAAGTGGAGCATGTTTTGTTAGCTGTGGTATTTTTGGCCTTATGTTGAAACAAACTTGGTGTTTGTGCTCCCCTACCAGTTTGTTCAGATAAGCAGAATACCAGCTCGTTTATGACCCCAAACAGGGCTATACCCTTCAGCAGGTACATTACTCTCTGGGTGATCCACCTCCACTAAAGTGTGCTTAATGAATGCAGAGGCAGCTTGTGAGAACTGAGACAAGATGTGGCATGCTTGAGAGAATGTGTGCGCTTTAAAGACTGACCATGTGGAGAGTGAATCGGCACAGAAAGGAATCACAAACTTCTGTGTCAAAGTCACAGTGTCTATCCAGCCTGAAAACTCAGGCAAGGTTAGTTTATATGGACAAAGTTTACTCCATCTTGGTGCCTGTGCCACTGGGCCTGACAAAGTAAAGGACACTGAAACCATCATATGATTGGAAAATTATACTTTGGTGGTGGTGAAGTTTGAGATTAGGGGCAATAACTCAATGGTGCAAGAATAAGATTGATGCATGACATTGACATCAACTGCTCATGGCGCACATGAGGGTGAGATACGTTGGGTAAAAGAAGGGTGTGTTTGGGGAGGGTATCATAGAGTCCCAAGTTGGCTTTTAGGACACAAAGTTTGAAGTGCCCCTTCAGGGGGCAATTGAGGAAGACCAGCGGTCAGTGGTTGGATTAGCCCAGAAGTTCATGTCGCCCACCACAAAGGTATTGTGGGGAAGGGGAAGATAGCCACAGCCAAGAGAAATATCTAATAAACCTGTGCACAGGTTGGGGCATAGATGTTAGTGAATGTGTGCACTTTGTCACACCACAGAAAGGACATGATCAGCACATGACCGTCCAGAAAATTTTTGGGGATAAAAGTTAAGATTACAATTCACCTGTACAAGCAACCCACAGTGCAGCGACCAAAAAAATGGGAAGAAAGAATCATGGTTGCGAATATGTCCTCAGAACCTTGCAGACAGTGGGTTTACTGAATTTCCAGGATTTCCAAAGGTAAACTTTTTAAAAAAACTCAGTTTTATAGCCTGGGAAGTGGAGGCCTTGAGTCCAGTGATGTTCAACGTCCCTATATTGAGAGAGACCCCCATCAATTCTTAGGAGATAGGGGGAAGGGCCCACTATCCCTGCACCTTCCTCTTCCTTGGGATGCGCCTTGGTTTGACTGCAAATGTTTGAAGCAACGAACCATAGTCATCTTTAGGGGTAAGGTATAGTTTATTAGTAGGTTTGTCATTTTTGGTATTTTTTTAAATGTGTTTTCGCATTATGGTGCTCCAGCAGTGCACCACTAATGTACAAAAAAAAACTTAGCTAAGTTTGGGTGGGGAGAGTCAGATTCAATTGGTGCACAGTGTGCATGCATAGGTTTACCAAGCTTGAATAGTTGGTCCACATGTTAATGGGCCCATTCAAATTGGTTGGCAAAATGTTGTTCTACCAATGTGGAAACTGATGCAATTTCAGCCTGAGTTTGGGCAGGCAGAATTATGGACACTTCCATAGCCACCGCCTCAGCCACTACCCTTCATTCCTGTTTGGCTTTCTTGTGCTCCTTTAGGGACACAGGCTTAACCTGAATATAACAACCCTGTGCGACTCAAGGAAAGGCTTTGGTGTCTGTGGCGGGCTCATATTAAGATTCAGCATTTCCCATTGACTCTGGGAAAATATCATTAAGAGTAGCACCATTTCTGGTAGGGAAGGTGTGTGCCTTATGGCCAAAAGCACAACAAAATGTATAGATGGGCGGTGCACTGTCCACCATAATGAAGAATGGGTGGGTATCTTGCCTGTCAATTTTAAGAAAAGTGAAGTGTGGAATCTGAGTCAAGCCCTCTGTGACTATAACAGAAGGTTTGATCACTGCAATTGCCTTGCCCATGCTAAGCTCAGGCATAAGCATAGATTTTTGCAATTTGAAAGAGTGATAATCCCCATAATTTTTAATCCCATCTGAGAGATGGTCTTGAGGACTTGACGTTTTAATTTCATGGGGGAGAAAAACTAAAGTTACAAAAATTTGGTTTGATTAATTTTTATGCACGTGCTTTGTATTGACCACCTGTTGACCTTATGGGAGGTCAACCACCACGCGCACCTGTGAATCAGCATTCACTGCTTGTGCTAATTCAAGCCTAGGTTCAACCAACCCCGGGCATTGTATGCTGTGATATGTAAACAATGGCCAGGAAATGAATGTGTACATCACCACAGAACTTCTCCCATAGTCACATTGAATTATATCCAGAAAAACTCAAATCCCAAACTCCACTGATGACAGTGGCTGAGAGTGCGGAGCTTTGATATACTGGTTGTACTTTTCTTGCCACTCAAAATTGTTGGCAAGATACTCACCGCGGTTTTTATTTTTATCTTGGACACTGGTGTTGCTTGGGTGTTTTCTAACTTTGGGAGGTTGAAACTGACCCTGTGCCTCTCACCACGCTCGCCCAACCTTTACCAGGCATTGGGTGCACACTAATATCCCCTGTATGGATTATCAACTTACTGTCTTGATTCAAATTGGTTGCAACTAGTGATTGCAACAGGAAAGAAAAGTTGAATTACCTTTTTAAAGTTGATATAATTAGGGATTTTCATATATAGTTTGATGGTCACAATTTGAATTCCCATCAGGGAATCTTAGGTAACTTTATATAAAGTTCAAATTTAAAATATTGGAATTTAGTCTCTCAACTTGCCCTTTGATTCTGGGATTAATTAAGCTCCTACGCCTATTTAATTTTAATTACTTTAGATTTGCTGATTTTTTTTAATTTTAGGATGCCAATTCCATTGCTTCCATACACTATTATTTAGTCTACCTGACATGTTGCCCAATTTGAATACAAAAAGCGTTTTGACATATAAAATTATATAATTTTAGTTTCAGTTCTAATTTCAATAGTCAAAATGGGGTTGTTGGCTACAAAGGAAGACTTTCAAGACTGTTGCTCAATCTTAATTTTTTATTAATAGATATGTGCTCCTCCTGATTCACAGGTGCCAAGAGGATGATTTGGGTGTATTCCACACCACACGTTGACCAGAGGTTGCATCTTGCCCATGACTATAAAGAATTATGAGTTGGCCCAGACATAGATGCTGTGAGGCCAGTCTGGGTGCTTTCCTATTGCACCTCAACCTGTAGATGGCCTGAATTTTGGGATTATGCTTGAGGTGTTGCTAAGAAATCACCTCAGAATTACCGCCATGATCCTGACCTGGTGGGATGTGACCACATCTTGAGAGGTTTTTATCAAATAGTTTTGGAAATTAATCATTCTACCATATAATTAATGTGACTCTCATATGGTTTAGCTTAGTATCTTTATGAGTAAAAATTAGGACTTGGGAAATATTAACCATTACAATCTTGAGTCAAAACGTACAAGTTTATATTAATTCATTTCATCCCTTTAAACCATTTTGATCTGTACAGCATCTTGGACGGTTTTCCTTCCATTCCACTCCATTTTTACTTCTGTAAACTTTTGGGCTTACAAACAAGTTTGAGGTGTGCATAGTTATAAGTTTGATTAAGATAATAATGGATGAGTTGATAATGGTATGTAGATAATTAAAATAGTTGAGTTCCTAAAACCATTTTTAATAATTCTTAACTTCTAGAAAAGTGCTGAAGCTCTTCCTTCTAATAACTGGAAGGCACTTCTGGACAAAGTAAATTATCCTTCAATTCTTCCATAGGGGTTTAGGAGAACAACTTTTGAAAAAGGGAAATACCCTTCAACTCTAATCCTAAGAGTTGGCATAAGGCATATAGAGAAGAGAAACTACGTCTTCAACTGTAATATTGAGCAAAATAAAAATTTTATAACTATCTAAATGTTTTTCAAAAGAAGTCTGTACTACTACTGTTCTTTATTAAATAAATTCAAGAAATTAAATAGGGTGTCCTGCGCCCAACTCTTCTTTTAGTGCCCCAATGGTAACAGTATTCATTGCTAATAAATTTAGCCCTTAGAAACTATTCAAAACAATGATTACTTAAAACACCTAGTCAGATTCTGCCGCTGACTAGGTCATGACCCCTCTTGGGTTGAATATCTAAAGAACATATCCCAACGCCTTTACATAATCCCAACGGATTATACTTATGAGCTAGCAACCTGCTTTAGTAATGGAACCCTTTACCCATTGATAACAAGTCACATCGCCTTTTAGGCTAAACTGCAAGTTGCTGCCAATAAAATATTAATTTTTCAGCAACTCAATAAACCCTTATTGATTGGCAACAAACCCCAATTGATCCATGCAAGAATATTACGTTACTAGTATAAAATTCTGTAATTTTAACATTTGCAAACATAGTCAGGATCATCCCTAAAGAAACAAAAATAAATCTAGCAGAATCAAATCTGGAAAATTAGTTAGTATCCTATTAGAATTAAGCCAAAAAATAGTTGCCAAATACTGATAACTCCCACATATGCCATGAGGTTTCCTTTGGTAAACTGTCCCCCAGAGGATAAACAGATAAACCATTATAATCTATTATGCTAGATGATGTGGGCATTCTAAAATCCCAATACATTCCCCCACTTGAACAGATAATTCAGTGAAGATAGAATTTTGAAAGCGGACGCCACTTCATTCTGTGACCTGAATCATCCAGCATGGTAAAATTGATTTAGGCAGAGAAAGATCTTTTTCTCCTTGCTCAATGCAACTTTCATACCTATGAAAGCAGTGAAGTTCATCTTATTCTTCATGTGTTTACTGCAACTTCCTGTAAGTGTAGTTCTATGGCTACACGCCACACCAGGAATACTTTGATCAACCTGTCAATAATAATTATTGAACGCTTGTTTTCCTCCAAGTCAGGGCTCTTAAAGCTTCACGCCATACCAGGATCACTCATTCAATCTCTCCAATGAATTTCTTAACGCCTGTATTCCCCCAGGTCAGGCTTCTCACAACTTGGAAAAACAGAACTTCAAATCTTCTTTCCTTGTGACTCTCCATGATAAACCAATTTCAACATGAGCTGGTCCTGATAAAAGTTCAAACTCTTCTTTACCTTTATTGTAATTCATCATATTACTTCCTGAAAGACAACATAAGGTGGAAACACCACCAGATTCACTTGATCATGACAAAAAATATAAAAAATATCTTTTAAATAATATTTTTAATTTTTAATTTCTTTTCCTACAAGATATATCTTTTTGTATTTTTTCTTTACATTCTCTATTTTTTAATTTTTTTCTTAGATCTAAAAATTTTAGTATTTGCTATGGACCCAATATACTATATGGCTATTATTAACGTTTTTAAGCATTTAGGCATTTATCATTGTGTTGGTAATAATCTCAAACAGACCTTACCATATGGCGTCCAACTTGTTTCTTTTTCTAAATCTGTGGGTATCACAATAGGCTACTTTATCACCACATGGTACTCCCATGAGCACCAGTCAACTTTGTCATCCTATTTAGACTCTAATTCTTCTTTTCAACGTTGTATCAATTGGATGTGATTATAATTCAATTATTATGTTTATCAGTTGGTTTAAATATTGCTCTAAACTCATAATCAAAACTGGTTCTACTGTTTAATAGAAAATTGATGGTATTTAAGCTCTTAGTCCATATAAAAGTTTGATTAGCGTTTTTCAGTTGCCATATGTTAACTAACATTGTGCTCAAATGTAATTGAAATTAAATAAAATCCTTAAATGGAATTTTTCCCCACTACTAACTTTCTCAACTTTGCAGACAGAGTTCCATTGACTCTTTCTACCATTCCTTTATATATGGATGGTATAGAATGGATACCACTTCTCAGATTCCCATTTATTTGTTCAGCTATGGATCATGTAGGAAGTAGAGTTAGTTCTATTTTTACTGAGTAATACTTGTGGGGTTTCCATTCTGGTACACTATTTGGTCCAGTATGAATCTTGCTGTGCTTGTTGCATCTACCCTGAACAAGGACTTGGTCTCAATCCATTCAGTCAAGTGATCTATTGCAACTATAATGTAATTTACTCCCCCAGTACTAACATTCAGTGGCCCATCACATCTATTAGCACATTGTGTCAAGAAAACCCAGAATGCATTAACAAGTACCCATTACATTCTTGTGGGGCTTGTGGAGCTGACACTTCACGCAACAGGCTAGAAAATCTGCTAATTCATAATTAATTGATTTCAAGTAAACTTACTGTTGAAGGTGATCTATCATTTTCTTTAACCCACAATGCCCCACAACTTTGTGTGCAGATCATGTAATTTCAGAGCATTCTGACAGTTTTGATATAAATATTTCTTTACATCAATTAATTTATAAAGCTGTCCATTTTTAAATTGTTATTTTATAGACAAATTTCTTCAGTGCATTTTAAATCTCCTGGGGTTCATCCCCTATATTTTTTTAATTATCCATTGTGATATTTCATCCACTTGCTCGTACATGACTTGTATGGCAGGTAAGCTTGATAATCATCAGAGTTCTGATGGGTTGTTCCCACTTGGTGTACAATCACAAAATTTTTAGGCTTGAAGCTTCAGAGCCCATTGAGCCAGTCTCCTCACTGGTTCTTTAAAATTATGCAAGCAGCGTAGAGATGAGTGGTCAGCCACAACCTTAACGTGTGTCCCATTAATGTACACTTAAATTGCTTGCAAGAAAACATATATCGCAATGAGGCATTCACACTCTGTCACAGTGTAGTTCCTTTCCACCATTGCCAATGTCTGACTTACATATGCCACAGGATGCTCCTCCCCATTGTCATCTACATGACTTAAAATGGCCCCAATTGCAGTTAATGAGGCATCTGTATGAATAATAAATGCCTGATTAAAATCTAAGTACTTTAGAAAAAGACTAGTCATCAGATATTTTTTGGAGCTCATTGACCAACTCTTGGGCCTCCTCATTCCATAAAAATTTTCTTTTGGATATTTCAATAACTTTATTAATGGTTTGGCAATTCTGGAAAAATCTTTCTTAAATTGGTGATAGTAGCCAACCATCCCAAGAAAGATCTGCATATATCAAACAACCTTTTAGTCATCATCCATTTAATGGCCTTAATTAGCAGTTGAGATTGTAATCCACAGGAGTTTATCACAAACCCAAGTATTTGAGCTCTTTTTTGAAGAAATGGCATTTCCTCAGCTTAATCTTCAAATTTTCCAACACTAGGAATTTTGACACTTTTTACAAATGTTCTAGGTGATCAGTGAATGTCCTACTGAAAATTGATGTTTTCGAGTTATACCAAAGAGCAGGACAACTAAAAAATTACTTAAGATTGTTACATCACCCTTTGCAAGGTAGATAGCATGTTACATAATCTATGGGGCATTCTTGTTGGCTGGTATAACCATTGTGCATTAATCATTGCACAATTCTCTTGGTCTTTTTTTCCAAGTCTTTTCATCAAAATCTAGATATCAAGTCCATAGTCAAAAAGAACTTGGCTTCCACTAGATGATTGAGCATGTCATATATCCTTGGCAGAAGATATGAATCCTTCTTTGTAATCTCATTTAACCAGTGGTAATTAAACAATACTTAATTTTTTTTGTTTTTTTTTCTTCAATAAGGATTGGACTCACCCATGGACTCAAAGAAGGTATGAGGAGCCCTAATCTCAATCAGTTTACAGATTTCTTCGCTGACAACTTCTTCATCAGCCTTAAATTGGAAGACAGGTTACATGTATTACCAGGTATTATCTTAGTATCAACCTTATGGATCAAATTTTTAGCACATCTGAGGTCATGATCATTCTAGCAAAGATTACCCAATATTTTCTAGTAAATGCTGCACTTTCTTTTGCTAATGTTCTAATAACCCAGCAATTTTCTCTTGATCAACCAGTACATTAAAATTTTTTGGCAAAATCTGCTGGCAATCCCATTTATTCTAGCATCCCAAAATCATAGAACTCTCTGATTTCAGTGGTCAGAATTAGATGAGCAAATGCAATGACTTGAGTTTCCTCTACCTTCATTAATTGTTTTGCTCATATTGGACAGTAGAACTCAGATTTCATTGTGGTTTGGAATAAGTCCTCAGAGCTACCCAAGGCTCCAGTCTCCAATTTTATCCATGGAGCGGTGAATTTTTTATAATTATTTCAGGGTTTCCAGAATTAACCCTATATTAACTGATGTTTGCATTCCCAGTGGGTTGGTAGCCATTGTTTATATTATCAACAGTATCTCATGGTTTTTGAGGATCTGCGTTGGCATTTACCCTGATTTTTAAAACATGTAATGGATGGGAATTATACCGTCATTGTAAATCAGATTAAAAAATTATTCTTCTATGCCAGCAGAGTTTCTTCTTTCTGCTAGTATACTATAGACAGCATTTGCCCAAAAATTGCTAAGGTATCTCCTCAAAATTGCATAAGATACCATATTTCCTTAGGACGTCCATTCTAATGAGGATGTCATAACTTTGATTTTACAATACTATGGCGGGAGCTGATACCACCAGCAATATGAACCAAAAAGGCAGTTCACTGTATGCTCCACAGGATAGTGTAGTATTCAGTCTGGATGTTCCATATTCTTCCAGTGTACCAAATCTAGATAGATTTTCATTTGCTTCACCAACTTGGTCATAACAATATTAATGGGTGCTACGCTGTCAATTTCTGCCCATGCTTTTATCAAATGACTATAATATCAGTTTTTTACACTCAACGTATTGTAATAAGGTGTTTATTGAGTGAATTGCGGCATCATTTGCCAAATCTAGAGCATAAATTCATTGTATGGATAATCAAAAAAAATTCTATTAAGTGCACTAACAGTTAGAGAAACATTCACATCATCAAGTTCTTAAGCAAATCATTGGAATTTTCAGTAGTTATGATATTTTCTTCTAGCTGATGTGCATAAGGCTGAGCGACCTCCTTTTATGATCTCTGGGCCAATATTATTTGCCTTTGCTCTGGTGATTGCATTTACTTCCAAATTAAAAACCTGATTGAGCGGATCAGGTGTATCTTCATTTACAGATAAATCAGAAATACCCTTATTATCTTTTAATATGTTAGGAGAAAACAAGATTGATTGAAGTGCTATATTGTTCCATATATTCATTACTGATTTTTTACTGAAATTGACCAGTTTCCTTCTCTTTAGCCTGAATCAGATTCATTTGTTACTTAGGCTCCTTGCTCCAACAACGAGCGTCAAAATGCCCAGGGTTTTCCACATTTGTGGCAGCAGTTTTATGATTGATCCGCCCATTAGGCTCTTTGGGGTTTTTCCCATTACAACTCAATTTCGTAATTCCTTATTAAGCTCAGCAAAACTCACCATATTCTAATTATTTTTAGTGAGAAAAGAATTGAAGGTTTGGTAAGGTGCTTCAATGTTACTCTAACATCTTGGGGTACTCCATCATATGTGATGTGATGTTTGGTTTACAAGCGTTAAAACCATGGCGTGGTGCAGATTTCTGTAGGGCCAAAGCACTGTCCACTTTTTAATATGTGAACCAAAACTGACAGAACTTTTTGCGCCTGTTAGGATTTGTGCTTCCTGGTAAAATCAGTTGAAGAAAGTGTTTAAGGTTTACCCTCACAAATTAAATACCCATGAACTCCTGTTTGCGGCTAGCCATCCACTTAAGGCTGACAAACTCATTAATGATTGTTTCTTTGGTGGCACTTTAAGTCCAATTATCACCATTAAGTGGGGCAATATAAGATTTTTAAAATTTGTGTTTAAGCAGTTTATAACAATTACTGTTTTTTGGCAGTCACCATATCTAAACATCATCAATTCAAATAGGCGGAAAAACGCTGAAGAAATATCTCAGTGGAAAATAAGTAATTTTGGTGTATTCCAAAATTCTTCTGTCACTACCATGATGGAAGGTAAATGCCTGGTAACCCTATTATCTATGGGGTTTTTTGGGGTCATATCCAAAATCTCAGCAAAAGGTCCAGACATAAGTCTATGAGGTATAATTTCCTATCATATTTTTTCATCTATATTGTTGTCAGCTCCATCCACCTCCATATGGGTGCTATCATACTTTTGATTTTTTGTTCTTGTAAATACTTTAGGATTTGCGCTACATCATCCTGAATCCAGAAGAAGTTATCTGTTTGCTACCCAAGCAGTCTTTTGGAACAGTAAAATTTTTTTAGCACTAGTGGTGACCAACCCAAAAGGAGGAGCCGCCATGCATCTTTATTTGCAAATGGGCCAAACAAAGGGATTATTAGAAATAAAAAATCCTAATATGGCACCTCAACTAACAGCCTAGGAAGCCATATCAGAAGACGAGGAAGCTTTTGGGGAAACTTTTGTCCAGCGCCTGCTTTAGCTGGTAGACCATGGCGGACAGCATTGGGGTGGGAGCATCAGCGACATGAGGCATAAGGAGGTTAATGGGGGTTTTCTTCATTTATGAGGCCAGCGGTGTCCATTGCCTCAATGTATTGAGCAAGTTGATGCTCAGCAAAAGTGATGAGAGCTGGCACACAAGTAAATGACTTGATGCGCCAGCGAGTTTCAGGATAATTAGGTTCAGAAAAAGAGGTTTTTGCTGCATCAATGCAAGCGCAGATCGCAACAAAAGCTAGCTCCTCAATATCAAACTTCGCCTATTCCTCAAAATCATGAGGGAAATTGATGATAAGAATACCCTCAACCAGGGGTTCCATTGCCCCATGGAGTTGCTGGCAGAGTAGGGTGTTGACAGGAGCTGCAGCAGCTTTGACTGCCATTTTTTTAATATTTTTATAAATGGGATAACCGTTTTTAGGATGAAATCAACAGGGGCACAATTCAGGAGAATTAATGAATAACTCCTCCAATGCAAAATCCGGTTTAACGTTATATGAATGGTAATTTTAATCAATCCAATTGAGACACTCAAAAGGATTTGACTCAGCTAACGCTGGCCCAGTCACTGGATTTGGCAAGTTGGCCGCACCTGATTGGCTGTGAACTGTCAACCACAGCAGCTCATCTAAAACTGTTTCAGCCATCAGCTCAGGTTGTCATAAATTGACCAAATTTTTAAAATTTTTAAAAATCATGTTTGGCTACAGCTTTGGAATCCACACCAGAATTTGCTGATGTTGGGGGTGGGAGAATTGAGCCCCACTCAAAAATTTAGTCATGGCAGCAGCTGAGCTGATGCTGGAGGGGGAGTGGTGTAAGCGGCAGAGGTGGAAGCCATAGGGAACTTGTGCTTTGTGTGATCAAGCTCAAAGCACAAGGGGCAAATGGCGCAGCTGTTCTCAACACGCGCCCAGAATGGGTGATCAGGGGCAGATCTGATCACCATGCAAGGGGGAATTGTGATATGAGTGTCATGATGGAATGTGCAAATCATTGCAAAGGCATGCGGCCCTGCCAAACGATCTGCTCCATTCAGAACCATGAATTGCAGCATGGGGTCTTCGCCATAAATGGCCAAATACTCCGTGAGCTCATGGCAGAGGCGTTTGGGGGAGAGGTGGGAGGGCAACTTGGCGAACTGGACCACCAAAGTGGCCTCATCCAGGTTCCATGTGCGAACAAGGGGATAGGGATATTTTTAGACATAATTGGCAGCTTAGATGCTGCTGCTGCATCAGCCTCAGATCAAAATCTGAGGTCAAAACAGCCCTTGAATGGGCAAAAATCGATATATCCAATGGGTTTGCAAACCACCATAGCCATCTCGATGATGGCTGTGCTCACATATGGGAAAAGATTCCCATATTTGATCCAGAGGCTGAAACGCAGGTTGCTCCAAGGGAGCACCACCTGTGAGCATATGAGATTGTGGGCTAAGTCCCTAGGTGGGATGTAACGTTCAGTGGCATTGGGAGGGATAGCAGAGCTAGCCTGGACATTCTTCAGCGGTGGCCAAAGGATTCCAGAAGGCGGTGAACCACCACCCCAAGCTGGGGCAGCAGGTGTTGATAGTATCAACATTCCAATTAAACTTTCTCAATTTGAGTGTTGGGTTTTTGTATTTTATAGAGTTAAAATGTGGCTCCAATTTATTCAATCAAAGCAAAAGAAAGTCGAACAGTAACTCTTTTCTAATCTGGTTTTTTTCCACTTCAAGGAGGTGAATTTCTCATAATGATCTTTGTTGACCTTTGTGACTTGCTCCATTTCTTCCTAGAATTTGTTACTAATTCATCCAAGGTAGTTAGATCAGATTGTGACTCCAAATTCAGTGTATTCTTGTTCACCATTTCTAGTTCTGTCATTAACTTTTGAAGTTTATTATATAACATTATGCTGATAATTTCTAACGTAGTATTTGGCCTGAAAACTCAACTACTTCTCTATAATGAGCACTAAATGTAAGTTTTTGGGTTTACTGTCCAGGTTTAAGGCTTGCATAAAAATATATTGTTGAACAAAAAAATAATGGGTGGGCTGTTAATTGCATGAAGACAATTAGTCTAGTTGAGTTCTTCACAACCATTATGAGTAATTTTTCACCGCTAGACAGGTGCTGACGCTCTTCCTTCTGGTAACTGGAAGACAATTAAGGACAAAAGAAAAGATCCTTCAATTAATTCTTGGGAGTATTGAAGAAAAGCTTTGATCAAAGAGAAACTATCCTTTAAACTATAATCTTAAGAGTTGTCACAAGACAAATAGATAAGAAAAAATTATCTCTTCCACTTTAATCTCAAGAGCACACTAAAAATTTTATAGCTAGTTAGATGTTTATAAAGAAGTAACTACTAATGTCTTTATCAAATAAATTCAAGGAATTTATATAGGGAATTCAACGTCCAACTCTTCCATTGGCGCCCAATAGGAACAGAATTTATTGCTGACAAATTTAGCCCTTAGAAGCTGTTAAAAAATTTCCATTTTTTTAATGGTTCAGAAAACCACTGATGTGCCATGATGAACAGTATTAAGACTGCTCACCTCTATGCACACCAGCACTAAAAGGCTTACCTTCCCTTGCTGCAAGTTTGTGAGCAGTTCAACCTCTCAACTGTGGGCTTCCTCTAAAGAAAATTTACTACCAATCAACCAACACTATCATTAGTGTTTGAGCTGGCACTCTCAACCCATCTGGCCATCTCAACCTGAGTGCTTAACACTTATCTGGTCAAATGAGGTGCTCCAACACCCATCTGGTTACATCATCCTGGGCAGCCAGCATATGTCCTAAATGATCCCAAGTCCATCTAGGGTTGGTTCTCATACAGTAACTCATTCATTAACAGGTCTGCGCCAATTGGTGGCCCAAGTCAAATCAGTACTCATAGGTTTCATGCATCAGGATGGTTTACTGGGGTCTTGGAAGGCAGCTACTGCAAACATAATCACCCAGGGATGCTCAAACACTGGGGAACCTTCCCAAAAAGAAATAAAAACCAGTTAGTGTCATTAAACCATAGCTATGAAGATAAGATATAGTAGAAGAGGCTATTTTATAAAAATGAACTACCCCTACTTATAAGGTTGCCAATAAAATTAGAGGTAACAATCTGAGTAAACTGATAACATATAGCAAAGTAATTATAGTATGAAAACTGCAATAATGCTTGCTCCAGTGGCACAGCAATGCATTGATGCTGCAATGATTCATTGATTCCACGTTTTTGAATTAACTTGTGGGGATAATGTTAATTGTGTTACAATTATATATAAATATTAAATTAGAACATTATCCAGATAATGGGATAACGTTTCATCATGAATTGAATAGCCTTCTACAAAAGTGTTCATATTTTTACTATTTGATGAATTGTAATGTTTTGGGCTCATCAATTTTGGCCATTAATTTGATGTGATTGATTTCTCCTCAGTGAATTGTTTATTAAATCTAGTAAATGTTTCAGAACAAATTGCCCATACCGCCATTCATTTGTAGTCATGTTCTCATTGGTTAATTCATCATAACTAAAAAATCACTCTCCTTAGAGTCAATCCATACCGCCACTCATTTGATGTCATTTTATATCAAATAACTATCCTAATCCGCAAATAATTCCTTCTTAGTTAGTTCATGTCGCTGTTTTCTTGATGCTTTATTGTTTTTCTAAATTTCCTAGCTAAGGTATAAAAAATACTTTGGTAGTTTTCTCGCAGCATCACATTTACATAAAAACCTAAAAAACTAGAAGCTATTAAAGAACTTAACCTGAGGTAGATGCTAAGCTTAGACCTAGCCAACGCTGATCTGATCTTGAAATGGAACTTCAACAGGAGCCATTTAAAACAATTATTACTTCATCCGCCAAATCATATTGTATCTTTGGCTTGGTCATGACCCATCTTGGGTTGGATATCTAAATAGCGTGTCCCAACGCCATTACCCAACCCTAATGGGAAACACTTGTTAGATAGCAACCAGGTAAGGTAATTTGACCTTTTAACTATCTATAACAGGTCACATTGCCTTTTATATTAACCCGCAATTTGCTACCAATAAAAATTTTGTCACTGCTTTAACAACTGCCAATAAGCCTTTATTGACTGGTGTAACCCAATCAATCCATGCAATAAAATTTAACTAGTTATATCTAAATCAATAATTGAAGCACTTACAAACATTTCAGGGATCATCTCATATGGAACATAGATAATCTGGAAAAATTGAATCTGGGAAATTAGTTAAAATCATACTGAGAATCAAACCAAACGTTAGTTACCAAAATAATGATAACTCCACTTCTGCTATGACTTTTTATAATAAATTTGTCCCCTGCGGATAAACAGATATTACATTATAATTTACTAAGCTGGATGATATGGGCATTCTAAAATCCCAACAACTCCCTTTCTACCCTGTAATTGGACTTAGAGAATGAGAGCATGTCATTAGTTTTTAGCCTCCAACTCAGAGCTAAATTGATATGACTATTTTGGAAATAAAATAGGTGGTGGGCTTTTTACAGGAATTTTAACTCAATAGTTGGGTCATAAATTAACTTACTTGCATAGTATATAGGGGTTTCTAATCCTTGTGGGTGAGTGCCAGTATGTTCTATCAATGATTTCTTTGTTGAAATAATCAAACTTGTTCTAGAGACCTTCACTATCCTTGCTAGCATTGTGTTTTATATCCATTTGTTGTTAAAATTCTATTTGTAAATTCTTTAAAAAATGTCTGTGCTTTATATCCCATGATTTTCCCACTGGAGACTATTTTACTTTATATTTTTCTTGCGTTGTCTTGCTGACTATCTCCATCCTTGCTTCCCAAGAGTTTATGATTGATTACTATAGCTCACTTATACATAAATCCTAAGTTTGTTGAAGCACCAGAATTATCATTTAATCATATCCCACAACTGAAGCTATCTATGGTGTTGTTGTCACTGCAGCATCCCCATCCTTCTTAGACTGCCTAATCTAGACCCAATATTGCCACCACTTAATACTTGTGCTTGCACGTGGGAATCTTTGGTATGTTTCTTAAATACTTGCTTTACTAACTTTGCCCTAGGTCCTTGCTATCTTGATTTTTACAAAGAACTATTTGTCTGTAATTATGATCCCTCTTGTGGTTAGTGGAGCAACTAAGCTGGAAACCTGGTCTCTACTTCATTAACCTTTTTAATGAAAATACATGCATGTAACACATTACCAAGAACTAGACAATATTTGCTACATAGTCTTATTCAGAGAGGAATTACCTGAGAAAGTTTTCTAAATGTAGTTTATAAAAGATACTGATTTATGTTTGTTACAATATAAAGTAATAATTCTTATCATAGTAAAGTTTCTCCTAAGTCTTATACAAAAGCTACTTATTTAGTTTATTGAAATATATAAATATGTTTAAAAAAACAAATATAAAAGCTTATATAGTGAGAAAAACCAGTAAGTGATCAGAATATGGTTATAAATCAATATTAAGTGTGGCATTGGGCCCCACCGTTAAAAAGTGTGGAAGCTGATTATAAATTTCTAGTTAAGCTAAATTTCAAAAAAATTTCTATCAGGGATATATTATAAATGGCAATCTCACATGGATATGCTTTCATTAACAAACATTCTTTAATTGTATATCTTTGGGTTATTATTGTGTATCTGATTATTTTCTTTTTTTAGTACTAGTGGTGCCCAACCCAAAAGGGGAGCTGCCGCACATCTTTATTTGCAAATGGGCCAAACAAAGGGATTATCATGAATTAAAAAATTCCTAATATAGCCCCTAGGTTATCAGCCTAGGAAGCCATATCAGATGGCGAGGAGGCTTTGGAGAAACTTTTTTCCAGCGCCTGCTTTAGCTGGCAGACCATGGCGGACAGCATTGGGGTGGGAGCATCAGCGACATGAGGCATAAGGAGGTTAATGGGGGTTTTCTTCATTTATGAGGCCAGCGGTGTCCATTGCCTCAATGTATTGAGCAAGTTGATGCTCAGCAAAAGTGATGAGAGCTGGCACACAAGTAAATGAATTGATGTGCCAGCGGGTTTCAAGATAATTGGGGTCAAAAAGAGAAATTTTGCTGCATCAATGCAAGCATGGCTCGCACTGAAAGCAAGCTCCTCAATTTTGTACTTCACATCTTCCTCAAAATCATGAGGAAAATTGATGATAGGAATACCCTCAACCAGGGGTTCCATTGCCCCATGGAGTTTCTGGCAGAGTAGGGTGTTGACAGGAGCTGCAGCAGCTTTGACTGCCATTTTAATTATATTTTTATAAATGGGATAACCATTTTTTGGACGAAAACGGTGGGAATGCAATTCAGAAGGGCCAATGAAGAACTCCTCCAAAGAAAAATCAGGTTTCATGTGGCACGGCCATCCATCCTCCTCAATCCATTTAAGAGCCTTGAATGGATTGGATTCAGCCAGCGCTGGGTCAGCCACAGGAATTGGGGCTGTGGCTGGAGTTGATTGGCCACATGCTGTTGACCATGGCAGCTCAGCTGAAACTGGTTCAGCCATTGACTCAGGATTCTGTAATCCAGTTGAAGTTTCAAAATTTTTTATTTTTTAAATTTTGATTGGCTGCTGCTTTCAAAGCAGCGCCAGAATTCCCCAACGTTGGGGGTGGGAGGATTGAGCCCCGTTCAAAAAATTGGGGTGAGGCAGCCACTGGGGCAGCACCTGAGCCCTGAGCGGTGGATGTGGTGGAAGTGTCAACTGTGGGGCACTGCGCTTCAAGTGGTCAAGCTCAAAGCACAAGGGGCAAATGGAGCAGCCACTTTGACATGCGCCCAGAATGGGTGATCAGGGGTAGATCTGATCACAGTGCAGGGGGGAATTGTGAGGTGAGAGTTGTGATAAAATGAACGGATTGTTGCAAAGGCGCAAGGCCCTGCTAACTGATCCACCCCATTGGGAACCACAAACTGCAACATGGGGTCTGCGCCATAAAAAGCCAAACCCTCTGTGAGCTCATGGAGGAGGCATTTGGGGAAAGGAAAGAGGGCAACCCAGCGAACTGGACCACCAAAGCGGCCTCATCTGGGAGCTGGGTGCAAACAATGGAGCATAGTTTTTTTGTAAATCAATTGCAGCTTGGCTGCTGCTGCATTGGCTTCTGAGTGGAAGCTGAGGTCGAAGTACCCCTTAAAAGGGCAGAAGTCAATAAAGCCAGCAGGTTTGAAAACTGCCGTGGCCATCTTGATGATGGCCACACTTGCATATGGGAAAAGATTCCCATATTTGACCTGGAGGCTAAAACGCAAATTGCTCCATGGGAGCACCAAAGGGCTCTGGAGCACCGCCTGAGAGCTTGCAAGGTGGTGGGCTAAGTCCTGAGGGGGGACATAACGCCTGGAAGCATTGGAGGCTAGCAGAGCCAGCCTAGGCATGCTTCAGCGGCAGCTGAAAGATGCCAGATGGCGGCACACCACCACCCCAAGCCAGGGAAGCAGGCGTCAATTGCATTGACATTGGTAAATATTGGCTCAATTGAGCAGTTGTTTTTTGTATTTTTTTAAAAATACGAATTTTGCTTCAACTTGGGTATTGAAGCTGTATCTGATTATTTTCACTATTGTAAAGCAATCCATTTTAATGTCGCTAATAAATATTGTCTGAGTTCTACTCTATATTTTTATTATGTTGCTTAGTTTCACTTAACCACCTTTATTTTTTGCAATCAGGTATCAGCTTATTTGAGATCAGAATGAGTTTTAGATACTCAGTATGAAATTATACAAAAAATTGAAGAAATAAAAAATTATTTCTACTAAATGTGGACAGTGATGTATAACCATTTAAAAAACTGTTTAGGATGCTATCATAATTATATTAATACAAGTTTTTTAACATAATAAAGTATGGTTATTTAGATATATAGAACATCTGAATCAACTTGGTATATTACAAGAAGTAATAATAAAACAGTGTACTTATTTTAAGTATAGAAAAGATTAAAATGTCATCAATACTTATATTAGATGTTTCATATGTTTTTAACTAGTTGTAAAATTTAATTGAAAGTATCTAGATGTGAAAGTTAAATTATAACTTTCTTTATATTATGACATTATCATGTAAATATGCAAAGTTTTACATACTAGAATGATAGGGGTAGCAAGTTTAAACATAGTAGCTCTTTAACATTACACTTACTTATAAGCTCCTTCAAAATTTATATCTTACAAGTATGATAAAAAATTATCTGAAGTCAATTGATAAAGATTAAGATTTTTTTATAAAATAAATTTATAATATATATGAATTAAACTTTCTTACTGATATCTGAAGATGTAATATATTAATGAATCTCTTAAATATAAATATTTAAAGTGAGCTAACAATGTGACAAATCTATAAACCATATTCATTAAGGAGTTAACAAGAAGAAGTCATAGAAAGGGATAATAAAGATAACAGAAAAATTAACATGTGCTCCAACATTATAGGGAGGACCATAGTCAGCATCTATATTCATTATCTTGTCTTAAGTTGACGCACAACTTCATGTGGTCACAATATCTCTTAAAAAGGTCCATTGGGAATTGAACCAGAGAGGCAACTTTATCAGGCTCGCCCTTATTGTTGAGCCATCCTCCTTTCCCACAAGATATATTATTTACAAGAAATAGAATTATATACATATGCTACTAATTTTTATCAACCCTGGGTAAAGTGATCTATGTACAGAATAAAGAGATAAGGAGTTTTTAGAAGGTAATACCTCTAGTTAGCCATAAATAGTTTCAAGAGGTATAATTAATTTTTGGAAAAATCATTTTTGGTAATTAATATAACCAAACCTAGGAATTGATCCTATATTCATATGCATCTTATTATATACTTAAAAGAACTTAATCTTATATCTAATTTCACATTAATTCTTATTTCAAGTCATTTGTAACAATATTCCTGGTATAATATTGAAACAGCTTTACATAAAAGTAACTATAGATCAGCACAATATAGAAATTTTTAATAACTTTTTGACACTTACTACTACTTTTTTATCTCAAGCTCCTGCAAAAAACCCTCAAAGATAAAACCCATGCTTTTTGTTAATCTATCAATTAATATTTTACATTATTTATGTTATTTAAAGCAATCATTGAAATCTTTAGATGAGATAAAAGAATAAAAGAAAAGGAACTTTTAATTTTATCTGTTCACAGTCTAGAAATGTATTTTTTTGATATTGTTAAAGTTTTAGGTTATATAAAGCTCCTACAAGGCTGATCACATTTGATAATAGTAAAAAAGCAGTATAAAACTGCTTTATTTACATACAGCAATCAAATGAACTCTCTTAAGTCCCTGTTTCCTTAAACAATTTCTAAAATACTAGGACCTAAGAGTTTGTAACCTATCCATATAATCTTATAAGCTGCACCTTTACTTGTGCATTTGACCTTGGGACATTGATATTATGAAAAAAGTTGGTAAATAACAAATATAATCAGATTAACCTCCCTAAACAAATAAATGAAAGCGTTTATCTAAGTTTGGTTATTTAGGCTTAACATACTTTAAAATTTTTCAAATACTACTAGAGAAAACATGTAGTTCTCACCAGATAGTAAATGAAATTTGTGAAAACAAATAGAAGATACTAATTGAATGCACCAGCTGCAATTTATGGAATTCCTAAGAAAGATTTTTGCAGATTATGTTAACATAGCTTCTAATAGAATAAAAAAGAAAACAACATGAAAATAATCACTAAACTATTATTAGCTTGGTCTTGTTGCGCTACAAAGCAGTTAGGCTAGCTTGCTAAAATTTTCATTGATTTTTCAGTGAAACTTTTTTGCCACCACTGCTACCAAGCCAATTTTTACAAAAATCAGAGAAATAGAGGGGATTAGACTCTATCCCTAATAACTACATACGGTTTTAGATCAGCTATGGAACAAGCTGATAATTTAACCATGGATGTGGAAAGCTTAATGATGTTTCATGTTAGTGATGAAGACTCCATTACTAAAGTTCTAATAGCTTGATAGGGCCAAGAAAAGGAGTGGATATCATATTGGGGTGGTTCCTGCTCTACTTTGGGTCAGATTTTAGTTATCAGGTTTGAAAGCAACAAAGGCTAAAAAACTTGGTGTGGTATATTTGTCCCAAGGTCAACCCCCCTTGTTTCCTTTTTTTGATAGGGCTAAATAACCCTTAGAGCCCTAGCTCAAGTATCTTTCCTATACTTGGTAAGGAGGAGTGAATAATTTACATTTATGCGTGACAAAAGCTGGATAATGATAATTATAAGATTCATTCAGCTTCATAAAGTAAAAATTATAAGGATAGTTTAATGTCCAGTAATTTCTATGATATTTCCATTGTGTTAACAGAATTAAGAAATTATTGAATTTATTTAACAATGACTTATATAAGTCTGATAGAGTTGCAACTAATACTACTCCTTTAGGCCCAAACTATATAATAATATCCTGACATATTAGTATGCTCCTTTGAAGAAACGTAAGGCTTGAGAAATAAAAGGATTATAGTATTATAAGACTAATTTAATAAATTCTTTAAACATGAAAGCGTAAAAACCTGCTTACAGTTATTATATAATTTTATAACATATAAATATAGCTTTTAATGAAGAGACCTGTTATTAGGATAGGCTATAGTAATGCATTTTCTCTAAAGTTTATAATGGTTTAAGTTTGTGGTTATGCTGAAGTTGTGGAATGGATATATATTTTGAAGAGATATATAGCTAAAACAAATAATTACTAGATAATTTCATGTACAAAAATAAATTAACATATATAACTGCTGCTGACATATTTCAAATACCATAAACAATTGGTCTGCAAAGATGGCATATTCATCCTCCCATTATTAGATAAGATTAGTAAAGATTTATATTATTGACCTTTTTGACAGAAATAAGTCCTCTCGACTGAAAGCTCCTGAGATGGCAGACAAAAAGAAGATTCTGGAAATAAAAGCCTTTACGCTGATTTATGAAAAATTTTAATCCATATGAGGGCTTATATAACATCAAGTGGTGATAAAAAGAAAATGTTAAAGTAGAAGAGTTAAGCTAGCAAGTTTTAAACTATTAATTCACTTATGCACCAATTTAACTCACCAAAATAAAAAGCAAGAAATTTATAATTTCTGATGTATGGCCTCTAAACTCTATCTAACGCCTCTAACTCTACCAGCTTAGAAATAGAATGTTTAACCTAATTTCTTTAAGAACTCTAGAGGTTTTGTACAAATGTAAAGAGAAGGTATGTTGTTATACAATGCATTATAAGCTTAGTTAACAATAATACTTGATAACTACAAACATGACTATAGAATTTTAGAATCAACATATGACAAAACATTGTTTATAAAATACTTTCCAAATTTCTGACTTTACTCTCTAAAGCACTATCCATATACGGTATTTTGTGGTCTTTAATGAAAAACATTGAATCTATGATATGATCAGAAGCTAAAGAACTTGAAATAAAATATCTGAGATATCTGATATGCAGCTCAGTGATGTCAGCTCTTTTAACGTGTAAGGCCAACTTGCTGCCCAGGGGGTCTATTACGTGAATATTTGGCACCAGACAGCCTTCTCTTATATCACATTTATACATGCAAAGCAAATTCTCATCTGCTGCTAACAGTTGCAGCATTGATCTCTTTGGTAACCTATTCATGCTCTTGGAAAATTACTTGTTGAAACTCACTGACATGCTGATATATGTTGACACTCAATATTCAAATAGCCATACCAACCTCTCCCTTGGAAGCTCAGATCCAAGTTATCTCAATATAGAGTATCCTGTTCAAACAGAGAATATCTCAGACTAGTTCCTGTATTATAATACTCTAATCCAAGAGAGGGTACTGGTGATTAGTTCATTTAAAATACTATAAGTGAAATAAAAAGGATAAAACTGAGATTCTGCGGAAATTTTTTTTATAAATGTAAAAAGTGAAGTATTTCAAAACTTATAGTGGAAAAACAAGAAATAATATTGGCAGGACATGAGAATATTAGTGAGTCAAAATCCCTATTCCTGAAACAAGCTGTAATAAATTGACTCTCATGGCATCACAAATGAAACCTGTCCCTGAAACCACTGACGAGAGTCTCAATCAGGAAGCATCATTCACACAAAAATTGATTGAGATGTCTTCAACAATTTCATCCCCACCTCATGAACCTCAATAGGCGCGACCCCCATCATTGCAATTATGAGGCTGACGCAGAATAATGAAGGCGCCAAATAGGCGGGCAATTCAGAAGGCCATAAATATCCTGATATTATAGGGCCATGAAGTTCCCATAAGCACACGTCCCCACACATTCTATAAGTATTGACTCTTTTTAACTCAATAAAATAGTCTATTTCGTCCCATCCTTTTGTTTTATTAACCTCTCCGCTAATTTATAGTTCCAAGCTAATTTGAGAACTCTGTCTACAATTAAGAGAACTGTTACGCTGAGATAAGTGGTGCTCACTACAGGGGGCTCTGAGATGTCCAAGTATAAATGTCTATCACAAAAATTGGAGAACAATAGCAATCAAGAAAATCAACTTGCTGATTGGTCAAGAAACATAACTCAATGGATTAATAACTCGCAGTATGAAGTACCTCCTATCCGGCCTGAAATCCTAGAGTTTTAGACCACTTTTCTAGTTTACCCTACCATCCATTGACAATGATCAGAATCAACTTTAATATGGGAACCTCAACTAACTTATTCAACAACTATTAAATGGCATCTACTCTGTGGGAGGACGCTCCAGTCAATCCTGCGCCTCTTCAGTGCTTTCCACAATGTGAGATTTATATACCTCAGTTCTACTACCATCAGGAGAATTAGACTTAGGGTGCTAACGCTATCTCTGAAGCTTTGTCCATCTGGCCATACACCACCTCCTACAATTAGTCAGGTTGCATCACCATGAAGTATCATGACAACTAGGGCTTACTCAAACCCCACATTCAAATATTGTTGAAATTAGAATGTGGCCTTCTCCTTAGTTCAAGCCAATTAGGAAGAAATTGTCAATAAACATCACCTATTAAACTAAGCTTGGAACCAGCTCACTGTGTTTGAGGTAGAAACTTGGGTTACCTCAAGGACCAGCTTTGTCATGTGTAGCTCCTTGAACCTCCTCAAACTAGCGCCCCAACCAGATCATGGACCATGTGCGGACCCTCCAGAAGCATTACCAGGAGTTGCCTCACGCGATCTTTCCTCTGGTAGTGAAGGTCCCCAAGGGTCTGAAGGTCCTTGTGGGCCCCAAAGTCCTTCCAGTCCCACAGCGCCTACTCCTGATGACCATGACAATTCCTGATAAAAAGGACATTAACAGCCCTCATTACATTATGGGAGCAAGTAAACAATGTGGCTCAGGGGTGCATGCTCCAATTGGATGGAGTCCCTCTCAACCCTAGGGTCTCATTAAAATTTGTCAGATGAGATGGACAAGTTTCAGTGCATTCACCAAGCTCACCAAATATTGCATCACTCAGCATGGGCAAACCTGTTAAGGGTTCAAAACATGCATGAGTATCTTTGAGAGCCAGCTGCTTCTCAAATGCACTGAGATACAAGTATTAAAAGAGCAGGTTGCTCATAAAGTCTCCATTACCTCTCTAGACTGAAAGTAGGACAACATTAAAGAGGACTTTGTGGGTTTGAGATGGCGACTGGATCAACAGGCCCCTTGTGACTATGCAGAAAATGAGATTTATGAAGCTGCACCAATTCCTGGCTCCAATACTTTTTCCACTCCTATAATGACTAACTTTAAGCCTAGTTAGAAGAAGAGATTATCCCCATCCAGGAAAGCATTGTTTTCTTTCTATACACTTACAAAAAGTTTAATGGAAGAGGCTAACAACTGACAGAAGGTGAAGCATATTTACTCCTGTTGGAAAAGCATTGCTTGAGAGATTATGATTACCCATCTAAAGGAATGCCACACCTGAGAACAAGTTTGTACTTCCCTAACCCAGGAAATCAGAAGAAACTAACCATTGGCTAAAAAAAGCAGGCGTTCATGAGTATTCGTCTGAACAAATGAGAAAGGTCTGTAAAGCTCGCCAGCTGATTCTACACCAAAGCATAGCCCCTGGTAACCTCTAACCACATTACCTTGGATGACGCCATAACCACTGTCATTTAAATATTGGAATCTTATCCTGAGGTCCAAATGCACATGATTGTCCAGAAAAATAGCTTAACCTGTATTTGGGAAATTAAGGAGGCACTCAATGAATCCCTGCTTCTATCTTGCATCCCATGTCTACCGCATCCACCTCCTCTAGTTGCCCTCAGGTCCAAGTTGTTGAGAACCAGAAGAATCCCCAACCTCCATGCTCATACTGCAATAATTTCATCAAAGCTTCAAGACTTGTTAGAAGAGACTTGCTGGGGGGTGGGGAAGAGGGCCTTCAGCATTAATGACGATGTACTTCATGCTGATATTCTTTTACATTTTCAATAGCAATTAGCGACCTTTAATGATTCAACCCTATCATACCAGAAGAATATAATTTGTAACCATTGATAATAAGAAACCTGTTACCGCTTACCCTTCTTCTGATGAATATCCTAGGTTCCTCACTCTACCACTTCATTTTGGGAGATTAGTCACTCACGTTACCATTCAAGTCCACAAAATCCATGTCCATGCCATTGTTGACAGTGGTTCCCCTGTTAATGTTATTTCATCTAAAAGATGAGGCGCATTAAGATTGCTTCAGACTTTACCCATTACATGGAATACACACGGTGGGTCACAATACTTGAATCCATTGGGGCCTACTCCTATCTAGCCCATTCACTTTGGGAAGCTTTCCATGAATACCCCACCATTGCGTTAGACAATATGAACTATGACCTTCTCCTAGGGACTCAGTTTCTCCGAGATTGTGAGGCTGTCATGCACTATGTTGAGGGATTCTTATCTTTAATGGGACACTAGGACCTTTTGGTTTTTGAAACCACCACAATGCCAATATTGAGGTCAAAGCTCGGGCTTGCCTGTTGAAGAGTGAAGGCCAGATTGACTGACTCAAGTACCATGTAAGGAGTTCTCACATGAGGATGCCTCCTCCTGCAGTTGATGTTCAATAAGGCATGTCAATTTATTTGCCTAAGACAACCACTATACCATTAAAATCCCAGGATATTGTTGACACCTGGGTTTATGTCAACATCCCCTCTGGATACCTTCTAGAGATCTGAGGCCTGGATAACCCATCTGTCAAGGAGGTCCTAGACTGTTTAGGAATTTTAGATCCCAGCTATTCTGGACCCATATTGGTGTTGCTGGATAACCTCACAGACAAGCCTAGGATAGTAGGACCTGATAGTCTGGCTGCTTATGTTTGCCTCCTTCCTTTAGAAGCCCTTGATTATATCTGCAACTTTTGAAGTTTATGAGATCTTGGGTTAGAAACACCCCCATTGGTAGCTATAGTCAACACCTGTAAGGGAAAGAACTAACTAGTGAGCAACAAAGTCAGGTTAAGAATTATTAAAGGAGTACTTGGACCTTTTATCAACCTCCACCTAAGATTTTGGGAAAATGAATGGCATTTTGCATCACGTGGAGACTGGGGATGCTCCTCACATTTGGTACCATCCCTACCAACAAATATTGTTGAAGATCAGGTGGCTGTTGATATAAAGAAAATACTTGAGTCTGGGTATTGGTGCCTTTGCATATCCATTGGGCCTCCAAACTTATGTTGGCTTGTAAGAAGGATGGCAGCCACCACGTGGTGATCGAATATCACCAGCTTAACTTGATTACAAATAAGGACAGTTACTCCTTGCCATAGATCAACGACTCTCCAATTGCTTGCAGGATCACAATACCTTTCCGCTATGGATCTCACTAGCAGATATTTGCAAGTAGAGATTGCCCCAAAAATTAAGCAAAAATGCGCACTTATAACCAATAAGGGTCTATTTAAGCCACGAGGATGCCTCAGGGCCTTTACAATACACCGACCACCTTTCAATGTGCCATGGACGGAATATTAGGTGACTTGAAACTATCTTTTGTTCTCATGTACCTTGATGATATCATTGTTCTCTCACAAACCTTCAACGTTCATGTGAAACACCTCCAAGAAGACTTCACCCATCTTAAGAAGGCCTTTAACAAAGCCTAAGCCTTTGAAGTGCTCTTCTTCCAATTGAAAATGGAATTCTTCAAGCACAAGGTCTCAAAATATAGTATCCAGCCCATCTTGGACAAAGTTGATGCCATTAAGATATCACTCCCTTAGAGACTTAAAAATATCCAAGTATTCCTGGTCATGGTGGGATACTATCATCAGTTCATTCCTCAGTTTCAGCAACTTGGCTGTACTAATGGTCTATCTCCTACAGAAGAATGTGCCCTTTATGTGGTGCCTGAACAGGAACTGGTGTTTAATGCATTACATAACACTCTTTGTTCTAAACCTATTTTAGTCCATTCACATTTCATTCAACCCTTTTTTGCTATTCACAGATGCTAGTGATAGCGCCATTTGGTCCATCTTATTTCAGCACAATAAGGATCAGGTCAACCACCAGGCTTCCTTCAGTAAGACCTTGACTAAGACTGAACAAAATTATAGCATTACTGAGCACAAATGTCTGACTGTTTTTTTGGCAATCAAACATGTCAAGCCTATTTATATGGCACTTATTTCACTGTTATCACCAATACTCATCTGATGGCTTCAGCAGATGAAGGACCAAGATGGCCGATTAGCCAGATGGGCTCTACGGCTGCAGAACCATGATTTTACTATAGAACATCATTCAGGAGCAATTTATCAGAATGTCAAGGGTAACATGGATGCTGGTACTGGATGCTTTGATCTCTGAGGAGGATTGGCTGTATGATCTAATCAGCCAGCCCAAATGATGGGAGTTGGAGACTCTCGAGATCCATGATAAGATCCAAAAAATGACTTAAGATACCCAGTTTAGGAATGGATGCTGTAAAAGTAAGTTAATGAGAAATACCTCCCATATATCTGCACTTCTTTTGAACTGATGTTATCCTAGTAGGACATATGACCATAGTTCTGGACAATGAAGAAGACTAAAAAATAGCTAAAAAATGATGCTATTGGTACCAAATTTTTGAGATTCCAAGAAGATCTGGAGGCTTGTATGACTTGAAAATCCCAAGATCAGGCAAGCCCCAATATCAGCATTCATTAATGGCCATGTCAGGTCCCCTTAATGTCATTAGCATCAATGTAGTGGACCCTCTGCCTATTGGGTTAAATGGCCATAAGTATATCTTCTTATCCATGGACCACATAACTAAATGGCTTGAAGCGATTTATGTCCCCACTGCCACCACAAAAGCAAAGGCCCTATTACTTATTCGATTTATTTTCACTGAGCATGGTTGTCCACAAACTTTACTTTCAACAATATGCTAAATTTCACCTTATAGGTAGTCCAAGAACTAACTTCGACTTTTAGAACTAACCAAAGTCTTACTGCCCTTTATAACCCTTCAACCAATGTGGCGGTGGAACGCGCTATTATAACCCTCATATCTATCCTTCAGAAGATTGCCGCCTCTGACTCTACTAGCTGAAACCATTATTTACTTAGCGCCTTTCTTACATATGAATAAGCTATCATCAAATCGTCAAGGTTTCCCCTTTTAAAACTCTAATGGGCTTGCTCCCTGAATGCCAAGTAGCATTCAGCCATTGCTCAATACCTCCATACCTGAGAACTCTGATTTAACAATGATAGCCTTAGACAGTGAAATTGTCTGGATCAAGATCTAGCCATGCAAGGCATTGCCACCACCGCAGTAAGGTAGACATCCTGATTTACTGTTGGCCAACCCTCATTACCCCTTTTCTTTTAGGAACCTTATTCTCTTTTAATAAACATCAACCTGGAGTTCACAAGAACAAGCTCAACGTTCTTTGGTACCGACCTTACAAGTTCATTAATGAGGTAAACTCAGATTACTCCATTTTCATCATTAATCAGGGAACAGTAATGAACTGAGTACATGGCCGATTCCTTTGGCCCTATACTCACCTCTGACAGGATCTTAAGGGCGTTGTTAATTCAAGATGATGGGTGAGCCGAAATCCCTACTCCTGAATTGAGCCATGATAAGTTGACTCTCAAGAGATTGCAAATGGAACCCGTAACTGAAAGCACAGATGAGAGTCTCAATCAGGAAGCATTAAGCACACGAAAATTAATTGAGATGTATTCAAGAATTATATCCCCACTTCCTGAACCTCAAGAGGAGTGACCCCCATCATTGCGGTCATGAGGCTGATGCAGAACAATGAGGGCGCTGACCAGTGTCAATCTGTAAGGCTGTGAAAGGTCTTTATCATACAGGGCCATGAAGGTCCCCTAGGCACAACATCCCCACATATCCTATAATTATTTATGCTTTTTAACTCAATAAATTTGTCTAATATGCCTCATCTTTTTGTTTTATTGAACTCTACTCTAATATACAGCTTTGCCCATTTTAAACTCTAGCTACAGTCAAGAGAACTGTTATGGTGAGAAAATGAATGATAATTGTGAAATAAGTTGGGAATTCGGTTATCAATATTGGGGATTTTCAAGATCCCCTAGTTAGATGGCATCTAACTGCCAATTTTGATGATTTTTCCATTTGACTTTACTTCTTGTATGTATGAGCTCCTTATTGTGGTGATCATACCTAAGCCTAGATGTTCAGGGGCCCTTTTTTCTGTCCTCCCTTCTGGGTTATGGGCAGTAGCATCCTCTCTGGGTATGGCCTTATTACCAGATTTGGTAATATGCTTGGCAACATTTAGTTTGTGAAATAGTGATCCTTCAATGGACCTTGCATCCTGTTTCAAAAAACTCTCAAAAGTCAATTGTTGTCTGGATTTGGTAATATCCACTTGAGAGCCTCAATCATTACCATCGGGTAAATTTGGTCAAATCATCATTTCATCACCAGTGAGTTGTAAATTATTTCTCCCCCAAAGGTATAAAAGGGGGTCAATTTTCATAGAGTTCTTGGGCGACATCATTATCATTTTACAAATCTTCTGAAGCATCAGGGTGAAAAATACCTCACATGACATCACTATGATCATGGGGTAAATTTCTTGCCTCACCATAATCTATAAAAAGGGCTCATCCATCTCCATATATGGCAGTAAGTTGCCCACAGTTCTGCTGGTTTGGGGGTGAATTCTGCATATTCTCTTCTTTGCAAAAAATATCTGCTGTTCCAATAGTGGCCTCATCCATGACACTTCCCTTCCCAAGATGAGACCATGGGATTGACATCAGGTGCCACTAATGTACTCTACTAGATACAATGTTAGTATCATCATCCCAGTTAGATTATTTGGCTCCTTTCTTTGCCAAGACAGTTGCAGGGCCAGTCCAATTGAGCTGTACTTTAAATGGGAACCCCATAGATGTTAGAACAGAATTTGTCCCTTAGGCTAAAATCCATAAACCTGGTTCATTTTTTGACTCTCAAATTGAACTTGAGGGATAGTCTCCTTGATATTGTTTGAAGCTTCCAATTGAATTCTGATAAGTTTATCAGCTAACTCCTACTATTAACTTCCAAGTGGAAGGTTCATCCAGTCCGCTGTGATGATTGGCACTAGATGGGTTGGCAGAGCTGCCTCTCGCCCATACAGGGATTTTAAAGGGGACATCTTAATTACTTGTTGGTTGATTAACTGGTAAGCAACAATGTAGATGGCAGCAACTGATCCTATTTCAATTTGTAATTGAGGGCCATTTTTTTAAAAATACCTCCTAATGAACCATTGACTTGCTCAACGCATTTGTTTAAGATGGGGTGTAGAATGTGGTGAAATGATGTTTCACACCCACTAGTTCAATTTACTTTCTCACCACTTATAAGATGAAATTTTTCTTATTGTCTGAAAGTAAAACTTAAGGGCAACCATGTCTTATAATCATTGTTTGTAAAGGAAGCAAAAGGTGGAGTTTGTGGGGTATATCTTGAACGTGGAGGACTTGACCCAATTGTGAAGTTGTAGATCGCTATTAGGATGAAATTTGATCCACTGTAGGAAGTTGGTAGAGATCCCACCACGTTGATTGATATATTGCTGTAGAGCGCTGTGTGGGGGGATTAGCATAGACATAAAGCGCTTCTACAGCAGTAAGAAACTCACACAGGGTATGAACAACTCTAAAGCTTGGTGCACTTTGTCAGACATACACTCCCAGTAGAATCTCTCTTTCAATATATCAGAATTACTGAAATCTTTCATGGCCCATATGCTTATGGGCTTCCATCATCAAATACATTCATTCACTGGGAAAAATATAGGGGTACCACTTGTTTTCAATCTTCTTTTGTAGGTTTCCATAGACATGCTAGGTGTCTCTGGAACATCTCCTCAGAAGATTTTAACTTCTTCTGTTCTTCTTGCCAGGTCTCTTCTGGAAAGCTGATTAAGTCATAGAGTCATCCAATACCAGGCGTTTGTAAGTGAAACACTGGCAATTATGATATTCTGTCAGCATTCAGATGTTTGTCTCCAGATCAGTATATGATCTCAAAGTCATAGCCCTGGAGGAGTACAGCTCAGCGGGAAAGGCATCCATCAGTATCCTTAATATTCTGCAACCTGTGGAGCGACGCATGATTCTTTACTACCTTAAAATGTACCCCATATAAGTAAGGTCTGAAGTATTTAACTGCTCAGATCACTGCCAGGCACTCTCGCTCAGTGACCATGTAGTTCTCTGCTTTGCCGAGCACCTGGAATAGTATTTATTTGGAAGGTCCACCCCATCTTTGTCTAATTGTGCTGGGATTGCGCCAAGTGCTACATTGCTGATATCATCATAATGAGGAACGTTTTGTTAAAATCAGGGTAGGCCAAGATTGGCGCCTCTACTAATATTGCCTTTTATTCTGAGAAGGCCTGCTACTGTTCCAGGCTTAATCAAAATCCAATTCCTTATGAACAGGCGTGAGAGGAGTGCCTCCAAGTCCTTTAAAATGGGGATAAACTGCCAATATATTCCATCATTCCATTGAATACTTGGATATCCCTCATGCTCCTTGTGGCTCCCAAACCATGATGGCTTTCACCTTCTTTCCTTAAGGCTTTAATCCGTTAGGGATGACCTCCTGCCCAAGAAACTCTAACTGTCTCTTGGGAAAAGTGCAATTGCTACATTTTAGCCTCAGATTTGATGCGCAGCCAGGTAAAGAACTCTCAAAGTTGCTGTATATGCTCTTGGAATGTTCAGCTGAACATGGTGATATCATTAAGGTAAACCATAATGCTAGATAACTTAATCACCAAAAATGTGATCCAGAGCGCGCTGGAAGGTGTCAGGGGCGTTGCAGAGCCCATGAGGATGCCTCATGAGCTCAAACAACTCATAATTACTAATAAGGCGCACTTCTTCTGATCTTCTGGCAAGAGCTCCATTTACCAGTAGCCGCTGGCCATATCTGGTGTATATGGTTTGACCAACCATCAGTTTATAACTATATATAATTGGATATTTAGATAATCTTTTGATAGAGGATTTGATTCTGTCTTAGTAATTGGTAGGGCACGCGGCCTAGGTTTTTATATGGAGATGATACTTTACCATTGTAATGTTAATTAAATCCTTGAGCCCTACCAACGAAATTCTCATTCCCTTATATTATTGACAACTGGTGCCATGGCTTTTAATCTGTTATTCGCCTCTCATTTCAGATCAGCAACAATATGCTTTTTACCCACGTTGGATTATAATATAGTATTAGGGTCTATTATGATTATTATGGCCAGCTGCCAGTGATTCTTGTACCTTTGGTGGAATTTGGTTAATTCAGTATATTGATCTTATGTGAAAATACTCTCAAATAAAAAACACTTGCTTCCCCAGCGTATTTGAAAGATTCCTCTGGTATTATACTTATCTTAATAACTGTTTAGTAACCACAAATAATTTAATTAGAACTCTTGTAGAGAGAGGATATCTGAGTGAGCTTACCATTTGGAACAAGGTCTTTTTTGCCTTAGTAGATAGTTTTGACCTACTAGTAAGCTTGATAGAGAGCCTAGGAATCCTCATCAGTATTAGATAATATAGAAGATTACTCTTATTGAATTAAAAAATCCTGTGTCCGACTTTAAGGGTTTAAGTGGTTATTTTTACCCAGATTACTTTAACAGTGTCTAGTATTGTTGTTGCGCAAACCTAGTTTATTGGAAATTGATGCCTAAGTGCCAGTTTCAACAGTGGTGCTCACTACATGGGGCACAAGTGCTACCCTGTACTAACTAGAATTTATAAAGCTGACCCTGGGTATTTTCTTGATTACTCTGCACAAGTTATAAACTCCAACGCGGCTGCTCCCCCAAGCCGGCATAGATTTGGTCACCAGCTCGTTTTCAGAACAAAGGATAACTGGGTCTTTGGATCGTGCTCATATGAGTTAGTACCTTGGAAATCTCAAGTGACCATTATAGAAGCTCCTGTGGAGGATTGCTCACTCAGCCTTGGAAGCTTTAAGCAGAAAGTGTACCTCACTTATTGAGCCTGAGGACGAAATTTCCGTTTGCAAACTTTAGTCCATTTACAAGACCAGGAGATTAAGTAGTTAAGAACACACCTCACCTCTGTTAATCAGAAGCTTGATCTGGTTGATCAGTAGTTTTTGGAGGAAACCAATATACTTCTGGAGTGATTAATCAACTCTGTCATGAGTTCACCTCTCATGGTACTAAAGGGTCAGTTCATCCAAAAATGCCAAATACAATCACAGGTTATGAGGCTACCGCTGAGTCTCTATCCAACCTATGTCAGTATTTTAAAAAAATTCTCAATGATTTCTCCTTAGATTGTTAGCTTGGGAGGGCAATCCAAACAGGCACCATTATTGTCCCCTTGTGCAAGGGGTACCCCATTCTTTTAATCTGATCAACATACCAAAGTTTGACAAAACTGGAAATGTACACAACTTTACTGCGTTGTTGAACTAAGTATGAGTAATGCCTATGAGATTATTAAGCTGTCTACATTAATTAGTTCTTTAGATTCTGTGAGTCAAGAGTTTATAGTGCCTAAATCACAAAAAGTTGTAATGACCTATTGGAATGCCAATTTGTTTTGGAAAAAGTGTTTGGTGGCGCAGAGTGGATGACAACATGAAAGACGTTGTTTCTTAACTTTTCATATAATAAAAATAACTCAGTTATGGCTTTTGCTGAACAATTTTATTATAAGGCACAATCCCTATATTATCAAGAAAATGTCTATACCTCATCAGTTCCCAGCGAGGTGGTGCAAGGTGCACAGCCATAAATCCAGGAAACTCGTCATCAGGATTATGGTAAAAAGGGCACCGCAAAGGGCGCCAAAGCCAAAGTAACCCAGTTCAATGGTGTATAACGCGGTGTAGAGTAGTTAAGAAACAAATAAACAGGAACACTTGGGTGGTCCCCATAGAGGAGCCTATAACCAAGCGAAGATCTGTGCTGGAGGGTTTGGGTGCCTCAGTTTGGAGGGAACCAAGGTGGCCCAACGGTACACTTGATTTGTAGATACTTTAATTAAAATAGAACGGCCAATGTTGTTAAAGATCTTCCGAGGAGGTTGCACACAGGGTTGCACTAGTAACCATAAATTTTAAAATAAACACAAACAAACGGGGAATTTTATTTAAAGGAAGGTGACCAATGAGGAAGGTTGGTCTAAAAGAATCATACTTAAACAATTATGAGGGAATTATCAATTGGTGGAAGTGGTTCTAAGACCAGATGCACCAATAAGCGCATGCTTCCATCAGGCAGGGTACTATAGCTAGAGATTGACTGAACTCAAATTACGGATTGAAGGCAAGGCTGACCCAAGCTGGAAATTTCGAAAATTGAACAGATTTCAAAACCCCATTTTCCTAACAACCAAACTGAACTTTTGTCATTTAGAAGGTAACTCGTCTTTTTTAACGCCACTGAAGTAACATTTGGCTGGGCATATTATACTTCCCCTGAACCAACCTAGGGCGTACCTGGCATGCACCTAGCGTTGGTCCAAGGTGTGACTCAAGTCAGGGAGGTCCTATAACTTGACCTTTTTTTGACTCTTGACGCCCAGCCTTGTCATGGCGGTTGGTCCCCTAAATATAGTCATGTAAACATGAAATATATGGAGCTAACGTGTTCAACAATTTTGATGCTCAGATCACCCTGCGTCATGTATGTGAGCCCTATACTGATTTATATCAGGTTTTTCTCCCTGTCTTGAACAAGGAGAGCGATATCAACCATATGGTAATTTATCTCCGTTGCTTTGCTGTCTCTTTTACGGCGCCTAGCCCAGGTTGATAAGAGCTCTGTGACCATTTGGATAAGATCATCATATCAAAAGCAGCTTCAATTCAGTCTTACGACCCCCACTTCTCTAAACCTGATATTATAAAGTTTACTTGTTATCTGTGCAAAAACCTGGGGCATTACGCCAATAATTGCCTTGGGTTGGGTTACAAACTCAAAGTTCAATCTGCGAATATTGGAAATAAGGAAGCTTTGGGAAAAGGACGGGTGGAGTAAAACTGGGATTTTCTACCTCCTCCCTTTTACAAGAATCCCATGTAAGATAAAATTTGGGAATTCCATTTCATTAAGCCTTTGTCCAAAGTGGACGCTCATACTTCTGCATTAAATCAAGTGATTGTAGAGGAGGAGATGGTGATTACCACCAATTCTGTAAGCAATCAAAGCGATGATTTAGCACCAGTAGAAATAGTGAAGTCATATGTTCAACAGTTGGAACAGCACGAGTTCCCAGTCAACTCGGGTGATATTCCTAAGCTGGACACCGTCCAGGAAGCCATATCTATTGGTACTTTGGAAGAAATAACCATTTTTTTGTGCTGACCTACAATATTATCTAGGGAAAGAAGATGCTCTTGATGTTATGCATTCAGTGAGGATGATGCATATGCTGCAGAATGCACATACATAGCTATTACTGTTAATAAGCTCAAAGTAAGAGCAGTTGTGGACAGTGGGGCCCCAATCAGTATAGTGTCCTCCAAACGGATGAAAAAACTTGGCCTAACACCATATATTGACCAATTTGAAAGTTATGGTACTAAAGATCCCCAAATAATCACTTCATTAGGCGCATATAGTGCACTGCTACTGCAGTTCAGTTTCTTAGTTTTGTCTGCTCCTGCTATAGGTTTACCAAGCCAAGGTTATGAATTTCTTGTCAGAACCTCATTTATCTGGACTTATTGAGTTAAATCCAATTTGAGGAAAGATATTTGGAGATTTTAGGACAAAATTCTCCCCTATACTACAATTGAAATCCTAAGGACTCAGCGCTTATCAAGCAAAATTTGTTAATCTCGTTTATAAGGATGTAATAGTACCGCTAGGGTATCAACGTATCTGTTGCCGCACTCAGTGGTTGCCTAATAAAATTTGGAAATTAAAGACATTCAATTGAGGGCCAATTGTAACTTAACTATTTGTTGGGCCATTAACGTATAATGGGTACAAAAATTATCATGGAAATTCCACCTGGATTATATGATAAAATATTTACACCATTTTGCCTCTCTAATTTTAACATGTGGTTGAGCCAGGAATTATTCTTCCTGACCATGGCAAGAGTAAGGTAGTTCTAGCTAATCTATCTCCACACTATCCCAAATAAAGAGACATACATTTTTTTGCTTTTGTACATATTCATCCAATGGAAGAAGTCAAGAAAATTCTCAAGTTTGATACTTTAGAGTAACTGAGCCTTATTGGCAATACCAATCTCTCAGTTTGATTTTTGAAACAATGTGAGAGCTTATCTGGGCTACTGAGGTAGAGAAGGATCAAGCGTTAGCCCTTTTTAATAAATATAGTGTTATTTTTGAAAAGTCAATATTATTTTGGGCTGTGCAAATGATGTGTCGCATCATATTGACACCAGCAATCATACGCCCATTTTCCTTCATCCTATTGGGCGTTTTATAGCGGCGGATGAGTTTGTTAGTGCTGCGATTAGTCAACTAAATCAATATGAAAAGTTGTTTCCCTCCAAGATTCCTTAAGCCTCTCTGGTGCCAATCAAAAAAGTAAGGACCGTAAAAACAAATTTGTAATAGATTATCAGATGCTCAACAATACTCAAAAAATTTTAATCCTTACCACGGATTGATGATGCACTGGACCGTTTGGGCGGCGCTTAATATTTCTCAGCTATATATTTAATTTCTGACTACTGGAAGATAGATCTGCCACCGGAGGAGAAGGAGAAATGTGCAATGATAACCGCCCAAGGTCTGTATCACCTCACTCAGATGCTGCAAGGGCTGTGCAATGCCCATGCGGCCTTCCAACAGGCCATGAATAGAATATTGGGTGACTCTAAAATCTCTTGTATTCTAGTTATCTTGATGATATAAACATTTTTCTAGAATGTTTAACGAACACTTACAGCGCTTGGAAGAGGTGTTCTGACAGCTTGCCAAAGCCGACTTAAAATTAAGTTGTGTGAGTTTAATTTTTCAAAAGAATAACTTGAATAATTGTGATTTGTTATTGACAAACACGCCTACGGCATCAAACAGAGAAGATCAAAGCTATTAAAAAGATGACCCAACCAATTAGTAAGTGGGACATCCAAGTGTTCCTAGAAATGGTGGGATAATACTGATGGGTGGGAAATTCTTCAGTAAAAATGGTGATCCGTTATTTTATCTTCTCAAAAACGGCGTGCACTTTAATTGGACAGAGGATTGTAAGCTGGCTTTTGACAACCTTAAACTGTGCCTGGCCTGAGCACATGTACTTATGTCCCTCAACATAAATAAGCCATTTTCTATTCAAACAGATGCATCCCTTTTTGCCTTAGGGGATGTGTTATCTCAATTGAATTCAGAAGGGGTTGAACACCCCATTGCTTATTGCAGTTGAACGTTAGATGTAAATGAATGAAAATATACGGTTATCAAAAAGCTTAACTGTCATCTATGCTTGTAAGCAATTCCAGGTCTATATCCATGGTTTGCATTTTAATGTGTTAACAGACCAGGCTTCATTGCGTTGGTTAAAAACCTGGAAGAGCCTGAATGACGGTTGGCCCGCTGGGCCTTAAAATTACAAGCATATGATTCCAAAATTCAATAACATCCAGGGGTAAAGCATCAAAACGTGGATGGAATTTCTCGACTTCCTACTTTAGCCTTACTAAATGATAGAGCTAATGAAATATCTGATAAAATAGTAGGTCAGAAATATGATAATGAAATTGAATCATTTTAACGCAAGTTGAACAAACTGAGGCAGAATATTTTTATGAAAATAAAAAAACTTTATAGAATTGTAGATGAGCAAGCCGTCATATTTCCTTGACCCATTGAGAAATGATATAATCATTGCGGCTCACAAGGGTATGAGCCATGGTTGGTTTAAAAAACACTTTAACAGTTAAAACAAACTACTATTGGGGAATTCATATCTGATATTCATGAAACGCTCAGTTGTTGTAGAGAGTGCAAGCGGAAGCACCTTATCAAAAGGCTACATCATATCAACTAGTCAAACCCAATTTTGCTTGGCACACCATCTCCAATGACATGGTGGGGCCCTTGGCCAACACCTATGGCCAATTTAAGTACATCATCAAGGCAAATAAAACCTTAATAAATAGGTGGAGGCCAAAGCAGTTAAGGACCTGGGCGCAGTGACCACCGCTAAGTTTATTTTGGATAATATAGTCCGTCAACATTTTTGCCCCCAATTTATTATAACAGACAATGAGACTAATTTTTCGTCACAAATAAACACTAAAATCAATGAGTTGATGTGTATAAGAGGGGTACTATCTACTCTTTAGCACCCTGAGACCAACGGCACTGTTGAAAGATGAAATAACCCCGATGGGTATCTTACATAAGTTGGTTACTGGCAAAGCGTCCAGCTGAAACCTCTTTTTGCCTTCCACTGTGTTTGCCCATAATATTGCTTATCACTAGTCCATACCCATTCTCCATTTGAGTTATTACATGGGAAGCATCCCACTTAGCCTCCACTTTTATATTCCTGAGTAAAGGAGGAATGTGTGAGATCCAGTTAATATCTTGAGAAATTCACGTGGACTTTAATTCAGTAACAAAGATTTTTCTCTAATGCACTAGCATGAAAAGGTAAGGCTGGGGCTCACAATAAAGTGGACTGCCAGACTTTACCTACTTTTGGTGTAGGAAACTAATCTGGTATTATGATAATCATGGCTTTGGAAGGATTAGAAAGCTAGAGCACATTTTAAAAAAAGCCCTTTTGAGATTAGAAAAGACATCTACCGATGCTTACACTCTTAAGGATCCTACTAAGGGTTATCTTATCAACTGCATACATGATAAGTTCCTTAAACCTTATCATCAGCCCTCCAGCCTTATGGCCATTGGCATTTTATAACTTCTTAAACCCCTACTAATCTTCCATCTAGTACTAAAAAACCCCTACTAATCTTTGCTACCTGATGTTTGGTCAAGTTGGGGGAAATGTTGTAAATGGTTTGACCAGCCATCAGTTTATAACTATATCTAATTGTATATTCAACTAATTTTTAAGCAGAGATTAATAACGTCTTAGTAATTAACAGGGCACGCGGCTTTGGTTTTTATATATGGAGATAATACCTTACCATGGTATTTTTGATTAAATCCCTGAATCCCATGACGCAATTCTTGTATCCTTAGATTATTGACCACAGGCGCCGTGGCTTTAATCTGTTATTTGCCTCTCATTTCAGATCAGCATCAATATGCTTTTTACCCCACACTGGTTTAAAACATTAGATTAAAGTCTAATATGGTTATTATGACCAGCTTCCTGTGATTCAAGTACCTTTAATGGAATTTGGTTCCTTCAGTGTATTGATCATATGTGAAAATACCCTCCAATAAAATTCAGTTGCTTCCCTAGCATAATTGGAAGATTCCGTCGGTATTATACCAATCTTAATGGCTGTTTAGTAACCACGAAATACACCAATGAGAACTCTGGTAGAGAGAGGATATCTGAGGGAGCTTACCATTTGGAACGAGGTCTTATCACCTTTTTAGATAGTTTTAATCTACTAGTAAGTTTAATAATAAGCCTAGTAACTCCTGGCAGTACCAGATACTATGGAACATTGCTTTTCGTTAAATTTATTAAAACCTTATCTCTGACGTTAAGGGTTTTAGTGGTTATTTTTACACAGATTACTGTCTAAACAGTGTCTGGTATTGTGATTGCGTTAATCTAGTAAAAGAAATTAACGCCTAAGCGTTGGTTTAACAATATTATCACTGAAAGGTACTTTGAACTTCCCAGGACTTTCAGAGAGCCATGAATGCGTTGGAGCAGATAAGAGTCCCTCTTGTAATCTCATTCAAATGTTGGTAGTCTATGACTACTCGAAGGAATCCATCCTTTTTGCATACAAGCAGCAAATTAGAGGCCTTGGGTCTCTTTAATGGATTGATTATCCCTGCTTTGAATAGTTGGTTCAACTCTTAAGCAATAATGGAGTCCTCTGATTTTGAGCGGTAGTAGTGTTTGGATTTGAATGGTATAGTGGATTTAGTATACATTTTGTGGACCTCCCCTTTGTAGAGGCCATAGTCATATGATCAACTACTAGAGATGTTTTTGAACTCATCTAACAATTATTAAGCTCCTTCTGCTGTTTAGGGGTCATATCCCCAAATCTGAGCTCGTCAAAAACCTTATGGTATGTGTAGATTAAATCCAATGACAACGGTCATTTGGGCCAGTGCATTGACGCCCTTTTTTGACTCTGATAGGTTAGATAGTGATATTTCCCAAGACAATGCTCAACTACAGAGTAATTTGTGTAATATAACCCTTGTAATACTTTAGGTTCTTGCTCGCGGATTCCGGCATTCTGTAGACCTCCAAAATGGTATATGGCGGAATCTTCACACTTAAAAGATAGGGTCATCCAGCCTTGATCCCCTGGTTGAATATCTATAGTATCACTAGCGCTCAGCGAAAGCCCTTTTTAAATGCTAACAGTAGGTAATAACTGCTTCATACTCTTCTTAGTAAGGGTGTAATGGATAGGGTAAATAGATTAAATTATTTCCACATAGTATATCCATTGCTTCCGCGGTTTAACCTCTTTGTCCTTTGATACCAGTGGAAGTTGGTAACTCAAAATGCTAACACTGCTGGATGTGATGTCAATCTTCACTTCAAACTTCAAGAGAAACTGAATCATGTTCTAAAGTCTTGTGGTCATGTCTAAAACCACCGCCGATGCCATTAGGACCATACTTAAAGAGTAATGGTAGAACTGAATAGGCTCCTAGAGCATGCGTAACATATGGTCCAGAAGTTCAGTAAAACACATTATAATCAACATTGGGCATAAACTTCAGCTTCTTCATGTGTTTAGAGTATATGATGTTGACTGGAGTCCCAGTGTTTAGTACTGCTAAGACGCGCAATTTCTGGATAACCACTTATACTTTCATCACACACTTGCCAAAAGGGTTTTCAGTGGTCAATACATCTGTAATGGATTCTTCAAATTGTCTGATAGAGAAGTGTTCGTTGTAGCTTTACAGTATCCTGGCCATCTGGCTACAAGTTATCAAAGGTAGCCACGATCAACTGCTATCCTACTTTGACCAACTTAATAAATCAGGTAGGCTGGTTCACTTGCACCAGGTATGTATCAAATATTTTAAGTCAGTCAATGCCACGGACTCTTAATCTATCAGGCACAGCCACCACATTAGGTTCCCCTTTTACGTGGTATCTGCACTGGCTAAGTCGTCATCCTCATGATTGTTCGCTCTCAGTGTGGAAATCACTCAGTTTGCATTGTTGGGGTATCCTTTTTAGGGGGGTGTACTTCTTTTCAGTGGCGAGTAATGACCAGATCTGTAAAAGTGCTCAGGTTGATGGCACTTAAAGCAGTTTAAGTCTCAAAGTGGCAAGCGCTCAGGTGATTTGGAACTCTTTTTTTCTTTTTATTGTCGCCCTTATCATTAGTAACGTATATGGCATTGATAACTCATTGAGGGGACGTTCCCATGGATTATATTCAGTTTTATACATCCCTTGCACATCAAGTAAGGTATCCTTAAGCGCCTTTAGGAACGTCACGCTATTTACCAGTAAAATCATATGCCTCTTCAAGTTGGGATGCATCACCAATAATGTCAGAAAAATGGTTTTCATGGAAGGTAAACCCATGAACCTGTAGTCCACAATTATTGAGCCTTGAGGTAGTAATGAGATGCATAGTTTAATACCAACTCATTATTGACTTAAGGAAAAACTCTCAATCATGTTTTGGACACCTTGTTCACTACCAAACTCTGAAAATAAGATACTCTCATTTCAGTCCAAGATAGTCCAGGTTGTAGGCTTGCACTAAGGATCTCTGTAGGACTTCATCGTTCTGTATGAAGCTCAGGGCCTTAAAAAGGCTGTTTGATTATTAGTCAAACGTGGTTCCAGAAGAATCTTTTAGGGACTGGGTTCCCTAAGGCAATCTCTCATCAGAAATTATTCGTAAAGGCTACTCTTTTCATTTCAAACAGGCAAGGTCTTCTGTATGAAACAGGTAAAATAATCACTAGTGAAAATAACTAAGAATTCTGAAGGTAATTTTAATAGTAAAAACTAAGAGATATTTATAGGCCTTTGAGATACTCAAAATCGCCTAGGGGAGCTTGGAGTGATAGTCAGGATCAAGTAGGGTAAGAAGATCACTTTGACAATTTGGCAAGAGGCAAAGACTTACTTTAAATTTGAGTCTCTTTTTCAAGGCAACCGATTCTGGGGACCTTTAAATGGCAAGATCTTCACCAGCTGACTCGATGCCTTTGCTAGGAGAATCAGTGGATTCTTCCAGGGGTTAGGTTCTTTCACTTTTTTGGATTTCATTATTTAAGATGGTCTCAATGCTCATTGAATTGATGGAGCTCCTACGATTGTATTTGCAATTTGGGTCACGTTTGAACCTTAATCATGTCCATTTGATTTTCATAATTACTGAAAATTCCCCCTCAAGATTTTCCAAGGAGGGAAATAATTTTGGAGGAATATAGCATACACTAGATTTACAATGGCATCTGACTATAAAGAGGCAATTGAGTATTCAGGACCCCATAGATAGATCACCCAGTTTGGTACTGACCACAGTGTGTTAAGTTTATGAATTTGTCCCCCAGACTGGTGATGAAAGAATATGATTTGGTCGCCTAATTGGAATTTGGGGATGACTGGCCACTGGGAATTTTGTTGATCAACTTCTATTTGCCGAATAATACCCATTGATCTAGCAGCTAACGCTTGTAATCTAAATAACTCTTCAGCCAGTCTATGCATGGCTAATTCAGTGGTTTTTGGCGTGGAAGTTTCAAGTATAGGCTGCACACTAGAGGGCCAAATTGAGTCTCAGCCATATAGGGCCCAGAAAGGTGACATTTGAATGATTCAATGATAGCTAACGTGATATGCTAATAAGGTTGCTGGTAAATTCATTCTATATAGAAGGATTGCAGGAAGCCATCTTATGAATGATGGAAACAAAGGAACCGTTTGTTTAAACTACAGCTCTATTGGTAGCTAGATGATAAGGTATAGTGAACTAGTGATAAGTGCCCATTAGTGGGTTAAGATCAACAACCACAATAGTATAAAATTGGTACCATTGTTGAATAGCAGCACCTTGGGACTGCCATAGTGACTGAAGGCCTGCTTCAGCAAGAAAGATGCGGTCGCTTTGGAAGTTGAAGGCAACTGAGATAGCCTCAACCTATTTGTGGAGTGATCAACTGCAAGGATGATAAAATGGTGACTGTACATTGCCGTAGGCAGGGGTTTGATAACATTAATGTTAATTATGGCAAATGGGGCTGTGGGCCCATGGCATGATGCTGTAATAGTGGACTGGGCGGCTTCTGATTTGCACAAGTGAATAAAATTCAACAACATACTGGCTGTCTCAATCATTCCTTCCCCATAGCAGCGGTCCCTCAACCATCAATGGGTTTTCTTCACTGCGTCGTGCCCCACGGCAACATGAGCATCCAGAGCAGATTTTGTCCAAGCAGAGGTCGAACATGATAGCCAGGAGGTCCCACTTGCTTATATAACAATCCATTTTTGATTATGAGTCTAAGCAACCATCTGCTTAAAGTGCTGTTGCGCTGTCAATGTCTCATGGCTCCACTCTTTCAGTTTTGCAATAGGCTCATAGATTTGTCCTTTTTGGAAGCATAAAGAGCCAGGATAGACAATCAAGACGACCATTTGGAATTTTGGTGTATCATCCCCATGTGGTGGAATATTGAGAAGTCACAATTATGGAGCTTAAGGGCCCATTGGACCAATCAACTATCCGGGTCTTTCATCTGCTGTAGCCACCATATTGAGGCATGGCCATCACTACTATGAAATGATTCCCATACAGAAAAGAGCGTTTTTTTGAAGGCCAATAACATGGAGAGCTATCACATTTGGATATGCTATGTTATAGTTCCGCTTGAGCTAACGTGTTACTAAAGAAAGCTATAGGGTGATCAACTTGGTTTGCGCCCAGTTGATCCAGAACGGCCCCCACAGCCACATTGATAGCGTAAGTAGATATAATGAAGGGTTTATTAAACTCAGGATGTACCAGAATAGGGGCCGTAGTCAAGGCTTTTCTTATGACAACAAAGGAAGCTGCTGGGAATTATACCATCAGAAAGGAACCGCTTTATGGAGGAGGTAGGTTAGTGGCTCAATAAGCTCGGCGAAGTGAAGTAAAAAGTGTTGGTAATACCTGAAAATGCCAAGAAGAAAATGAATGCCATGAAAATTACTGGGTCAAGTCATCTTCTTGATATCAGTTCTCTTGTCAGGCAAGGGCAGAATTTCCTTTGCAAAAGACCTTATGATTAAGAAATTTTATCTCAGTCTAAAGAAATGATATTTGGTGGCTTTAAATATCAATGCAGCAAAGTGTAGCCATCCGAATACTTCCTTCATATGACCATATGATGGTCAAACGTGAGCAAAAATACAGTTACATTGCCCAGATAGACCAGCACACACAATATCTTCAGGTCTCCCAACAGACAATCCATGGACCGTTGGAAAGTGGTTGGGGGCATTGCATAACCCCTGAGGCATGCAAGTGGGTTCAAATAAACCCTCACTCTTTATAAAGTGTTCACTTCCCTCAGTCATCTGGTGCAAGCTCTATTTTCCAGTATACGCTGGTAAGATCCATTTTGGAGAAAAATTGGGACCCAGCTGAGAGGCGTAAGAAGTTTTAAATCCTAGGTAGTGGTTAGTTAACTTTTCGAGTAATGGCATTCAGACAGTGGTAATCCATTGCTACATGATGCCCTCCTTCCTTATTCCACACAAGCAACAAAGGCGAGGCCTAGGGACTCTGGGATGGTTTTAGCAACCCAGCATCCAATAGTTGTATGATTCTTTCATAACCTGGGATTCCTCACCTTTAGACTTTTGATAGGAGTGGGCACTAATTGGAGTGGCATCTACATTCAGCACTTGATGTTTCACCCCCTTCATCATCCCAAAATCCACTGGTCCAGTGGAGAATATGTCAGCAACTCTCTGATTAGGGCGTCTGCATGTTGTTGTTGTTTGCAAGTAAGAATATCTCAGTTTTACCTTAACTCAAGCTATCATAAGATGTTTGTCTATCCTTAAGCCTCACAGGTCTCCACATCCTCAGATGGACTCAATCTGGTCAATGGGTAATATCCATACATATGCAACATGTCTGTTCCGAGCCATTTTTATTGGCTGATCAGTAAAATTTGAACGTTAGGACAGTCAATGGGCCTCAGTAAGTGAGATCCAGCACTTCAGGACAGGTAGGTGGTTTGAAAATGGCCGAATTAATCTCTCCTTGAATTTCTAATAAGTGATCCAACGGTATGGTAACTTAGAGACAAGTATCTACTAGGATCTATGATTTAGGCGGTATGACTACGTGGCCAGCGCATACACAGGAATATCTTTCATAGCCTCTGCACAGGAAGGCGGCAGCTTGGTCTTTGATCCAATAACCTGGTACTATATCTATTCAATGTGGTCCAGGTGTTCAAGTAAGCAACATCAAGGTTTCCTCTTCCCTTTCTCTTTAGGAACTTCCTTCATAACCAGAGGAACGCGGTAAACTAAAATAGAAAAACACAAATCCATGTGGCTTATTAAAGTATCAAATTAAACTAGGAATTGTGTGCCAATAAGCAAGTCATAACTGCCATTTTCCAACACGATAGTGGGAGCTGTAACAACCAGAGAGCAAAATCGAAGAGGCAAGGAGGAGTAGGCTCCCAGGGAGCGGGTACAATGATCCTGATGTTCTGTAGTCAAGGGATTGATTCTGGTCTGGTGCAACTTTTATCCACTTTATCAGCTGAGAGTAAAAGACATTGACGGGGAGCTGGTGTCAATGATGGCCAAGATCCTCACCTTGTGGACAATGGCCTCTACTAAAGTAACTTCAGTGCCAAAGTGGAGAATTGAGAAAATGGATTTTCCTGGAGGTAGCGATATGGAATAGGCGGAGTAAAAGTAAGGTAAGTTTTTTTATCTAAAATCATATAATCTGGAACATCCAATTTGTCAGGTTTCTCCAGGACATAACACTCAGTGCGCAGAGCGGTAAAATGTTGAGGTTGAGGCGTTACACTATCAGCAGAGGATGCTTCACGCCTTAAGATGACTCCACCTTTCCCAATTCATCAGCTTGCTTCTTCCAATAGGAACTTTCCTGGTGGCTGAAGATTTTACAATATGATCATGGGATGAAGTATGGTTTTGACCTCTAAAAGCGACAAATGGAATAGATAATGGAGCAAATTCCCTTATTTGGATCTTGGCGTACTTCTGGTTTGGGCAATTCCATTATTGACTCCTTAATGTTGATAATTGATTTAAACATATTTTTGGCGTTCTGGAATTAGAGTACTAAGTTGGTATTGTATCAGAAAGCGGAGAGAACATTCAAAATGGCATCATCCAAGGTAAACTTTAACATGAAGCTAATGCCTATACTTCATGATAGAAGCATTCCGCAAATTCAATATTAGTTTCCCCTCATCTCTGGAGGATACTCATAAAAGCCTGCTTACAGTTAGAGAGGGTTAATTTACTGCCAAATTCTTTGATAAGGGCCTCCTTAATGGCTGCCCACGTGGAGCATGCCTTGAAGTAAGGCATTATAATTCCTCAGGCTTTGACGTCCAGAAAGGTTTGTATATTCTGACTTTGTTATTGGTTGGTAGCTGGATCCATCGCGCCCTATATACAAAGAGGTATGACTGAATTGTCTCAGCCCCAGGGATGTACTACTCCTTAAAGGTAGGCTTAAAATATCTGACAGGTTTAGAGAGACATGAACGGCAGGAGAGAGCAGGCGTTATGAGTCAGTGGGCTCCATGGTGCCTATATCAGTATGAAGGATGACCTATTAAACTGACGGCGAATCTCGTCCATGTCATCCTGAATAGTGGCGTATCATTCATTAACGTGTTTAAGGGGGGCCTTAGAATCTAAAAGCTGGCGTAAACTCTTGATCTCTTCAGACTGTAGGGACAATTTCTCAGAGAGAGCATTCTGTTTAGCTTCAATTATTTGGAGTTGAGTAATTATATTCTCAATGTGATACATTTGCTTGGTTTTTGGAGACGACCATATTGGCACAAGTGCCAGTAATATTCACATAGTGGTTGTAAAAAGAGGGGAAGGTCAAATTAACATCCAGATGTCCCCCTTCGATAGTTATCTCACCTCCTTGGGTCACCAGTAACAGATGTTGTTCAAGGGCTTTAAGTTGAGCTTAATGGTCTTCATTGAAAAATGATCCAGCAGGTGAGGAGGCGCCCAGAGGTCCTTTGGGCCTCCAGGCACAGGGGCCCTTGTTCTTCTTCTCTCCCACTGGGTCCTGTTTCACTGAGGGCCTTATGTTGTACTGTAACAGCTGGATTCAGCATCATTGCGAGTCATTTGCTCAGCTTCTGGACACAGCTAAAGAAATTGACAAGTTGAGAATCAGACACTTGGCAGTCTCCAGTAATTTGGTCGAGGAGGGTGGATAAGACACGTTCCACTCGTTGGTACATGCCAGAGGTTAATTGGACCATCCGCTGGGAGAATTAATTCTGCAAGTATTGGACGAACACAGTATAAATCTGAGTAGCGTGGCGTTGGATGTCATTGATCTCCTAACAGTTTCTCAAAATGGCCTCTTAATTATTGCTACTGAAAAAGAGGAGGTGACATATAACTCTAGGAGTTGGGAGTGGATCTGGTGGGTCAATCCTAGATGTCAATGCATCTCCATGTGGTGGAGAGCGAGCAAATGCATGTGTTGGTGAAGGCAGAATGAGCAAATCTATTAAAATTATGAATTTGTATAGGTCGCTCCTATATTATTGCTCAAAAGCTCTGGCGAGGAAGAAAATTGGCGCATATGAATAGTTTGAGTGGAGCTGCTACGACTAGTTCTACCAAAAGGGGTTAAAAATTAGCCTAGAAGCTCTTAAACTGTTTGGGCGATATTGGGAGCCTGAATTTGATAGGTGGATCACCAGTAACTGAGATAGTTAAAGTCATGGTTACACAGAAATCAAGTTCTTGTGGCTGAGGTAGCATCACATGTTGATTATTGATAGCGACCCATTAGGTCAATCTCATATTTTTCTCCACATTGGGAGGGCTGTATTTGGTGGAGTTGTTCATATGGAAAGTAGGTCTTCACCAGGAGCCTCAGAAGGACCTTGCAAGGAGCACCAGTTTGTAGACTTAGTCATTCTTTCTGAAGGTTAGGGCCTTTGAAAGTTGTTCTATTATTAGTCAAACGTGGTTGCAGCAGAATATCTTGGAATTGGGTTCCCTAAGGCAATCACTCAGCTTAAATTCTTTGCTAAGGTTACTCTGTTTACTTCAAACAGACAAGGTCTTCTTTATGAAATAGATAAAATAATTACTAGTGAAATTAACTAGGAAATCTGAAGGTATTTTTAGTAGTCAAAACTTGGAGATATATAGGCCTTTGAGATACTTGAGATTGCCTAGGGGAGCTTGAAGTGATAGCCAAGATTGAGTAGGGTAAGAGACATCTTTGATAATGTATAGGAGGCGCAGGCTTTCTTTGCATTTGACTCTCTTTTACCAAGGCGGCCGATTTTGGCGACCTTTGAATGGCAAGATCTTCACCAGATGACTCGATGCCTTTTCTAGGAGAATCAGTGGATTCTTCCAGGGGTTAAGTTCCTTCGCTTTTTTGGATTTCATTATTTGAGTCATTCTCAAAGCTCATTGAGTCAGTTGAGCTCCTACAACTGAGTTGTGATTTGGGTCATGATTGAATCTCATTCAGGTCCATTTGATTTAATAAATTTCTGACAATCTCCTAAGCCTCTTGGCTTATACACCCTTGCATGTGTAAAATCTTTTTGGTAATCACTAGCGCTGTCCATGCCATTCTCATACATTTGGAGGAAACCTGCAATTGTTCCTTCAAGTGTATACATGGCCTTAAAGTATGGTTTGAAATTAGGATACTCCATAACAGGGTCGACGTGCATCATGGTCAGTTGTATAAATCCTGACTGGTTGTGTGGCATCCTGTTAAGTGATCCATGCCAGTGCCTTCAATCGAGTCAATGGTCAAGTAGAGGTAGGTTCTGGTATAGTATGCAGTTGTGCCTTCAAGTCATCGATACTCTTGTCCATAGCATACAGCATTTAGCGCTGCTCCAAGTGCTCTCCATTATTTTACAAAGCGCAAATATTCTACACTCTCTTTTTTGAGGTTTAAGATTAATTTATACAGATTTTTAATGGTAGTTCCAAGGTTTATTTTAGGTGAAAGTCCTCGTACAATAGGCATAAAGGCAATCTATGCTCTTTTTGCAGTCTTATTAACGCTCAGTCTGGGTATGCAGATCATGCATATCTGATTCAAGGGTACAGAGTCATGAACGAATTATACCCTCCTCCCTCACCAGAGCTCAGATGAATCCTCTTTATGATATACTTCCATATATGCTTCACTGTCAAACTGCTCTTAAGAACTCTCATGTACCTCACTAGGGCCTGATGATGCCTCCATCTGTAGCGAGCACCACAGTCAGCTTGCAAACCTTGGCTCTCTTAACACGTGAGGCCAACTAACTGCTCAGGGGGTCTACTCCTCGCAGATTAGGCACCAGACAACTTTCACTTAGATTACAATCATCCCAATAGAGCAGATTCTCACTTGATGCTACTTGTTGTAGCACTAAACTCTTTGATAAACTGGTCACACCCTTGAGAACCTTTTGTTGACACTCTCTGACGTGTTAGATATAAGTTGGCCCTCAGGACTCATTGGAAACCAATCCAACCTCTAACTTAGCAGCTCAGCTCCAAGGTATCCTGATATAGAGTGTCCTGTTCAAACATAGCAGATCTCAGACTGGTTATTGTATTCTACTCAAGTACTAATCTCAGACTGACTACTGGAGATTAGTTTACTTAAACAACTATAAGTAAAAAAGATAAGACTGAGATTCTGTATAAAGGTTTTTTATTAATGTAAAAAGTGGAGTATTTTATACTTCTAGTAGAAAATCATTATATATAATGCATAAAATTTATAAAATAAACTGCGAATTTTAGTATTGTTATTGGGGATTTCCAAGATCCCCGTTAGATGGCGTCTAACTACCAATTACAATGCTTCATCCATTTGACTTAATTCCTTTATCTGTGAGTTCCTTCTTAGGGTGATTACCCCAGAACCTGATGTTTGGGGGCCCTTTTTCTGAACCCACATCTGGGTTATGGGCAGTTGCGTCTTCTCAGGGTATTGCCTTATTACCAGATTTGATAATATGTTTGTCAACATCTGATTTGTGCAATGGCACTCCCTCAATGCACCTTGCATCATGTTTTTGAGAAACTCTTGAAATTGGTTGTTGTCCAGAATTGGTAATATCACTTGAGAGCTTCAATCACTACTTTTGGGAAATTTGGTAAAATCATCATTTTGCCATCAGTAGTTGTAATTTATTTCAGCCCACTGAAGGTATAAAGGGGGTCAATTTTCATAGTGATTGTGGGCGATGTCATTGTCTTTATTAATAAATTTTCTGAAGGCATCAGGATAAAAAATATCTCTCATGATGTCACTCTGATCTTAGGGGTATTTTCTTACCTCACCCAAATTAAAAAAGGGCTTTTCCATCTCCATCCATGGTGGGTAAGTTGCCCAAAATTACACCAATTTGGGGGTAACTCTGCTCATTCCACCAATGAGGAATGATCCTCTGGGCTTCTAAGGCCTCATCCACAACATTAATGACTGATAGAATAGGTAAACAAAGCCACTAAGCTTTTTTAATCTTGAAGCTGTGATTACTGAAACAATGAATTTATAATAATGTTATTTTTATATTAAAAATGTCATTTTCTGTTACTAATTTTTATACAGCCATAAATTTTGATTTTTAATAAAATCTAATAGTCTGAAAATATGATAAACTTAAAATTTTTAAAAACGCCAAAAACTATTAGCCTCATGTCAAAATAAAGCGCATTACTAACTCAAACAAATTTGAACATCCCTGGACAAAACTTTTAAGTTATATAGAATATATAGAATATATAGACTATCAAATGATTTAAAAGAACTAAAAGAATAATAATAATATGTCCAAATGAATCGAGATGGCCTGTCAAAGTTAGCACATAATTGCGTCTACAAGACTAGCATAAGGATATGTCAAAATATATAATATAAGTGGGACCATCTAGTACTAAAAAAATATATAATATAATACTTGTACGTTAAATCTTATATGTACTGCAGCCAACCTTTAGTTTGAGCTACTAGAAATAGGGATTGTGATTAAGCAGCAGATAGGAAAAGAACCACATGTTTTATATGCTTTTTCATATTTACCTATAATATTAATCTAATCTATATCATTAAAGAAAAAATAGAATATTAACTTGATGAACATACCTGAGCCTGAGATTAATATGTATTCCTGAAATGTCAACGTAACCTGACATAATTGTGGGAATCCAAGGGATTTGGATGCTTGCCAGTGCTATTCTGCCCTGGATTTCCACAATTTTTATTTAACCAAGGTAAACCGACCAGGGGATGGACAATACTGATATATGTAATGGGATAGGTGAGGTGAATTAAAGCAAGACTTAGGCACACCAGAGTAGAAGAGCTACTCCTACCATCTAGTACTAAAAAAAGAGCTACTCCTGTTGACAGCTGGTACCGCCAGGTATAGGGGAGTTGAATGCCTTACTCTGAATGGGTTTCCCCTGTTATGGAGCAGGTGTGGAAGAAGGGGTTCATATGTAGAAACCATATTGGAAACCATGATTTAACAAGTTTTTGTTGCTTTGGCCTCATGTATCCGCAAAGCCAGGCTTGAAAGTGTTCCAGTAGGTGTAGGTGAAATCTGCTGATTGCCCCACGGATGGTGGGCATGATTCCCTTGAAGGCATCCAGTGCTATGGTGTGGATTGTCCACATTGCAATGGCGACTATCAGGGAGTGGATTGTGGGTGGTATTGGGGATTCAAGTTGGAGTGAGAGGAGGTTTCTGGAGATTGACAGCTCCTGGTCATTGTGGGTTCCTAACAGATGCGCAACTTCCCGCCCTATGGCTCTAAATGGGGGCATGCTTCTAGGCGGTGGTGCAGGGTGCCATCCCCTCCACATACTGCGCATGTTGCATGAAGGGAGTTGGAGAAATATGCTGTTCTGTAGGTTCTTCTGAGGCAAAGTTAGATGTTAGCTCTTACCCTTGGCTGGAGGAGTGGATGATGCGTTAGCCTTCATATTGCCTTCTGTGTTGTGAGATCATATGGGATGTCTAAAGCATCTAGGTAGTCAATTCTCACAATGAATGGGGTCACTTCAGGTATGTCCCTCTGGGGGTGGTCCTCTGGTTTCCTTGGCGTGAAGTGAGATCTGGGCCTTCACTTTCCCTGACTAGTGCCTGTGATAGTTACAATCCACTCCATGTGCTGAATGGCGCGGAGAAGGCATTTAAAGTGAGGGGGGTTCCATGTGGGCCTGCTGCGTTGGGACAGTTTTTAAGGTATGTGGGCAGGCTGGAGGGGTTGTGTGGGTTGGATATTTTGAGCGCCTGTGCAAAGTTGGTCCTCGCCGCTCTAGACCAGTGTTGTTGTGGGAGGTCTGGGGCTAGGACTTCCTTTATCCAGGTGCCCAATATACAGTTGGTATGGACCTCAAAGTCTATTAAGCCCATGTTTCCACTGGAGCGTGGTCAAAGAGTGTTTCCACCTGTACAGGTGTCCAGGATCCAGGTCACAACCATCCATGGATTAGTGCGCGGATTGAGGATATGAATTTAGGCGAGAAGGAGATTGCATGTGCAGGGAACCACAGCATAGAGATGAAAAGTGAGTTGGCAACTGTTAATCGCCCCGTTAGTCCTGGGGTCTTCCCTTGAGGGAGGCAACGCGGTTAGATACCCGCTGTAGTGATTGTTATCAATTGTCTCATTGGCATACCTCCTGTTTCCAGCCATATTTCAAGGTGGCGGAAAGGGTTGGTTGTAGGAGGTGATGCAAAGGGTAGGATGAGTGGGTTGTTCCTTTGTGGGGGGCTGTGAGGTTAAGGTGTTGTGGCCCAGTTGTTAGTGTACTTGCCTAGAAGGATTATTTCCATTTTCCTTTTTTTGAGTGACGCATTGCTGACCATGGAATATTCTTCCAGGGTGCTTTCCAGCTGTCGTGCATCATTGTTGCTAGCTATACCTGTCACACAGTCATCTGCGAAGGCTAGTAAATTGACTGGTGGCTGACATTGTGCAGTTATTCCCATGAGGCGTGAATCAGTGATGCGAAAGAGTGGATTAAAGCTAAAGTTATACAGCAGTGGGCTGAAGGGGTCCCCTTGTTTGAGCCCTCTATGTGGTGTGATCTTGTTAGTCAAAAAGCCAGGGCCAAATACAGCCATGGATGCAGATTATGAAAGGAGCATTGCCCAGTTTATGAACCTGGGTGGGAGAAGAAGGCTCTTAGGCATTCCTTCAGGTAAGGCTAGCTAATGCGGTCATATGCCTTCTCCTGGTTTAGGAATACCAGGGATCCAGTTGCTTTGGACTGACATATGTTGTTGATGGAGTGTATATCGGTCCAGATTGAGCGGCCTGGTGTGAACCCAAATTTATTGGGAGACATGACATTGGAGGCTATTGTGGCTAGTCTGGTTGCTAAAATTCTTGTAAGTAGTTTTGTATCAGTGTTAGAGAGTGCTATTGGGCGCCAGTTGGCCAGGTACAGTTTTTCGCCCTTCTTAAACAGGGTTATGACATAGGAGTCCTGGCCACCAGGCAGGAGGCATGTCTCCATCAGGCACTGATTCATTGATGCTAAGAGGAGGGGGGCGATTTGCTTGAAATATTTTTTGTAAAATTCATAGGGTATCCTATCAGGCCCTGGGCATTTACTGCATGATGCACCGCATACTATGTCCCAGAGCTCCTCCTTCGTTATTATTTTTATGAGGTTATAGTCCAGAGGTGCACATTGTATTCCAGCGGTGTGTATAAAATTTACTTTTTTGGGGGTCAGATGGGGTGTTGCAAAATAGTTTGGTGTAGTAATGGTGTACTTCCGTCTTGACCTCTTCTGGGTCAGTTGCCACGGTGCAGTCATCTTTGCAGACCTGAGTGCACATGGACTGGTTGCTGTGGGAGTGGAATTGGTAGAAGAAATACATTGATCAGGTTTTGCCTTCTTTTATGAGCTTACCTTTTCTCAACACTTTGATTCTGTGCTGGTGTTCAAAGATGATGGCGTTTAGGTGGGCGGATATTTACGCCCGTTTGTGCCCTCAGTTGGGGCTATAGCCAGACTTCAGGGTGTTTAGCTTGAGGTGGTCCATCTCCACCAAGGTGCGCCTGATTGTGGCTGTGTTGACGGTGTACTTATGCGAGGCAAGATAATGAGTTTTATTTATTAGTTTGTTTTTAAAATTTGTCCAGGTTTCAATGGGTTTGATATGAATGGGATTGTGAATTCTGGGTTTGTGGCCTCATGTTCAACCTAGTCAGATATTTTGGGCAATTCTAAGTTTTCCAGGTGCAGCTTCCTCCAGGTCAACGCCTGTGTTGGAGTTTGGGTTGGTGAGAGCTGCACAAAAAATGAGTTGGTGGTTAGAGAAATGGATCTTTTTTGTTGCAAAGTAAAAGATGTTCAAATGGTGGGTTTTTGGTGCGAGAATTTAGTCAATGCAGATCATTGAGATGAGCGTTCCCTCGCATATGTTGGGGCAGGTCATGTGGAGAAGGAGTGGTGACCTGGGGGTAGGGTATCATGTAGGCCAAGGGATGCCTTCATTGCACAGAACTCGTTGTGCCCCAGTGGGTATCCCCTGGGGTTAGGCCATCAGTCCTTGGTGGGTTATCCCAGCAGTTAAAGTCGCTCAGTAGGATGGTTTCTTGTGGGAGGGTGAGTGTTGTGATGGTTTTGAGGAATTGTTTCCTCTCATTTGTGGTGCATGGTATGTAGATACATGCTATCAAAATTGTGTCCTCTTAGTTTGAGATCATTGCTACCAGGATGCAGTCATGCAGATATGAAGAGGAGTTGGTGATTTTTACTTTTTTGTTATTTTGGAAAACCACACGCAGTGGGACGTCCATACTGATTGGAATGGTGAGACCCTGGCTGACCAAAATCCCCCTTGCCCTGTAGACAGTGGGTTTCTTAGATGGCCAAGATGTCTACAGGGGGTTTTCACAGAAAGTCCAGCTTTTTGGCTTGAGACGTTTGAGCTTTGGATTCCATGATGTTTAGCATCCCTATTGACAGTGAGGTGCCCGCAGCGCCTCAGGAGTGGTTGGGAGGGCCATCCAGCCCTAACCCTTCATACTTTGCCCTGAACTTGCTCCATGTCTTTGGGCCAGTCCATTCTGAGTTGCTGTCTGATTCCTTACCTTGTGTCAATTTTGTGTAGGTTTTGCAGTTTTTAGGGTTTGCGTTAGGTTTTTCCACTAATGGATCTTTGTGGTGCGGTGCAGTGTGCTGATTGGATTCTGTGGTTTTGGGGTTTGCCTTTGAAGAATAGGGTTCTGAATTTTCGCCCATAGTGAAGCTGAATTGTTTTAGTAAAGTTTTCTTGATTGATACCACGTGGTGATTCAGTTGAATTGTTGAGAAAATTTTTAGCTTGGGCATTCTGCTCTGATTAGGTGGTTCAGTTAATTTCCTCCACAGCCTCCTCAACTCGGGCATTTTGTTCTTATTGGGTGGCTCAGCTGATTCCTTCTATGTCCTCCTGAATTTGAATGTGGTTAATGGAGGAGGCTGCGAGTGATACAGCCTTGAACGCTACCCGCTTGTGGGCCTTCCGTACCTGTTTGCATAGTTTTGGTGATAGTGGGTCTATGAGGCTGTAGTGCCCATACTCTCCCTATAGGAAGGCGTGGTTATCATCAATCATTTTGCTGAAGGTTTTTTTCATCTTTGTCCATGGAGTTGTCACAGAAGTCTGGGTCCAAGATTCCCTCCTTCACAGGGCATGAATGTTCCTTATGCCCCAATGCAGTGAAGTGGTTGCAGATAGGCGGTTCACATTCCAGTGTGATGCAGAAAGGCTTTGACACTCCCCCATCTGATAGGTGAAGTGATGCTGTGCGTGAATTTTTTGTGAGGTCCTCGGCCACATTGGGGACTGGGTTGATCATGGTGATTGCCTTTCCTGTGCACAAGTTTGGCATCTTGTGAATTGTTGTAATTCAAATTGCTTAATTTCTCTGTAGCTCTGGAGTCCAATTTGGAGCTCCTCCTTGATTAAATTGCAGGGAAGGTTGGTAGGGAGTGAGTCAAAGGAGATGAACAAAGTGTTTGTTTTGTTCCATCTGGTGTGTGCAGTGTGCAAAATTTGTTTGCCCTTGGGGAGGGCAAATTTGACACATAATTTTGCAGCGGTATCTGCATCTTCTTCAGTTTCAAAGCCTATATTGATCCAGCTGTGGTGGATGGTATGGGTGGTAACATACGCTGCATGGGGGAAAAGGGAGGCCTGTGACTCACCCACTTTCTCCCACAGAGTTAAGGACTCAACCCCTAGGAAAAGTTTTAGACCTTGCCCCACCTTTGATAGGGGTTGGGTTTACTGGATTTCCATGTACTAGTTTTGTTTTATGGTAAACTCCATAAACCTGGGTGGTGCCTGAGTTTGTAAATCCTTGGTGGCATTGGTTCCCAGTCCCCCTCCAGGGCATTTCTTGCCCTTCAGCGCACCTTTTTGTCCATTGCCTGATATGGGTTTCGCCCAGTTTAATTGGGATTTGGTGAAATTGACCATCTCACCAGTGTGATTATCAAAAATTTCTGTTTGAATCAAATCATAGTAAATAATGTTATCGTTATGGGAAAGAGGGATTGGATTTCCACAATAATTTTCAGGGAAAGGTTCACTCTTTACTGCTGGGATCAATATTTTTAGAGGGATATGGGACCACTTATATTTAAGAAAATAATAAATCAATTAACCTAAAGGATTGGTTGTTATATAAATTTTATTAATAATTATCTGGAGGTTAAGAAGCAAACCCTCTTAATATCTCAATTCTTAGTATTTAGATGTGTCAAGGCTCAAAGTGAGTGAGGTGCGAAATTTGCATTAGACTAGGAATAGCCAAATTGGGGAATATTAAGTTTTGGCCCAACTAAGCTCTTGAACTTCGCCTTACTTTGATGGAACAGCTGATGGAGGGTTAGTAGCATTTAGTTAAATCCGCGGGGCAAAGGTTTAATATATTTTACACAATCAGATGTTGGGACATCAGAATGATTTTTCTGATTCTGCTTCAGGGTCAATGCAACCCAACTACCAACAATCAAGAATTTTGCTGAGGTGAGTGAATATAAGAATTACCCAGCTTCAAATGATTTTACCAAGAATTGACCAGGGTTTTTTGTGGGATATCCGTCGTTTTTTTCACTAAAACACTTTTCTCACAAAATAGATCTGCAATTATTTAACATTACCCCCTTTAAAAATGGTAGGGGAGAATATGAGCGCAGGAACCAGCCATGGACCCAATTGACGATAACCCCTCAAGCAAAGGATTTGATGGAGTACTCATCCCCTCGCTTATATGTGACTAAATTAGTCACTCACAGATAGACTTGAGCTTCTCACTTCTAGGAGTGATTCAATTATAGTAATACAGCACCAAGTCTGATACCAGGAAGGAAGGAAGAGGGGCAGAGCTTATAAGCTGCTTGGCCTTATTTAGTGACAGTCTTAGTCAAGGTATTGTATAGCTTCTGATTATAATTGAATGATGTGCTGGACTGACTTTTCATGGCTTGTTCAGGGTCAGTCCTGTATGAGAAGATATCTTTGTCTAATAAAGCGGCACCCCAGGTTCTTGCCCATACAATACACAGAAAAGGTACATTTTGTGGATACAATGGTAACTAATGTGATAGGTCATGAGCGCTCTGGGTAGGTAGAGATCCCAATATATAGAGGGTCTGAAGTGGCCATTTTCAGAGTATAGAGACCAGGGTTCCATTTACTATTTCTACGGCCCCATTTTTGGATGGGTTTTAGGGGGCTGAGAAGAGCTGTGTGTTCCCATGGAAGTGGCGAAGAGCTTTACCACTCTAGAGGTGAAGTTTTTCATTGTCACAAAGGAGGACCTGGGAGCAGACATCCAACGTGAATATTTTGATGTAAAAAGGTAGCAGTGGCTTTGGCAGTCTGAGTGGGGAGAGCAACAGCTTCAACCCATTTGGTGAAATGATCAATTACAACCAAGGTATAACGAGTGCCCCAGTAGTCTGAGGGAGAGGACCTACTACGTCCAAACTTATGGCGTGGAAGGGTTGTTGGCGTCGTAGGTTGGTACTGATAACAGGTCTTGAAGATGGATTTTTTTTCACAGGTCAGACAGGCATCCAGGACTTCAATTATGGTCTCCATGATGCCCTCCCAGTACTAGCGTTCTCTAACACATCCATAGGTTTCTATACTCCGCCATGCCCAATGATAGTATGAGACTCTAGGATCACAGGTACTTGCTCTAATGACTGGAGATAGGGAAACCAGTTTACTCCTACTTTCTTGTATAAATTCCCACTTTCCACCTTGGTGTTATAAAGTGCCAAGCTAGCGTATTTTGTAATGGATCATTATCAGCCCACGCGCCAGGAGTCATTAGGAGGTCATGTACCTCTCAGCTTCACTATTGTATAAGTGAAAGACAGGCAGCTGCATCAACCCTACAATGTTCATACGGCGAGTTCTCACCTGAAGATCAATAGTCATATCATAATTCTGGAGCTTCAGAGCCCAGAGAGCCAGCCGTACAGTGGGGTCCTTCATATTTTCAACCAATCAAAAGAGGCGTGGTCAGTGACTTTGAATGAAGTCCCATATAGAAAAGACCAATAGTACTTTATGGACAGCAAGACAGCTAGGAACTCCTTTTCAGTGACTATGTAATTACGTTCTGCTTTAGAGAGCATCTTGCTGAAGTACACCACGGGATGATTGACCCCAGGCTCATATAATTAAGCCAAGATGGCTCCAACAGCATAATCCGAGTCATCCATGAACAACATAAAAGGCTTGTCATAGTCAGTGTGGCGGAGGATTGGCCTTTGTTGTAATAACTTCTTCATTGTCTCAAATGCGGATTTTTGTTCAGCAACCCAATGAAAAGGAGTGTTTTTATCCAAGAGACGTACAAGGGCTCACTGAGATGGGCAAATTTGGGGATAAATTGATGGTAGTACTTCATCATGCCCAAAAATACCTGTATGTCATGAAGGGGTTTGGCGCAGGCATTTTAGGTATCTCTTCCACCTTTTCTTGGAGAGTTTTTATCCCATCTTAAAAGATAGAGTGCCCAAGGAAATCCAACCTCTTCTGGAAGAAAGTACTTTTGGAGGGCTTCAGCTTGATGTTGGATGCCCGCAACAGTTGAAACACTTCTTTTAGGTGCGTGAGGTGCTCGTTGAAGGTCTTGGAGAATACTGTGATGTCATCAAGATAACCATAACATAGCTCATATTGAGATCCTAGAGTATATTATTCATTGCCCACTGAAAAGTGGCAGGTGCATTACACAACCCCTGAGGTAGCCAAGTGGGTTGAAATAGGCCCACACTACAGAAAGGGCGCACTTCTCCTGATCCAGTGGAGAAAGGTCCACCTGGTAATACCAGTAGCCAAATACATGGCAGAAAATAACTTAGACCCAGAGAGTTGGGCCAGAGCATCATCAATGTAGGAATAGGGTAATTATACTTCTTGGCGTGGGGTATAGTTTGTGGTAGTCCATCACTATCTGATGATCTCCATTTTTTTATCAATAGTAGAGGGGATGACCAAGAGCTTTGGGACAGCACCAGCAACCCAGAGTTCAGCAGCTGTTTATGCTCTATCCGCATCTGTAGCTCCTCAACTTTTGATTCTTGGTAGGGTTTGGATCAGATGGGACGAGCCTCCCTGACATCAATAGTATGAGTCCAACCCTTCATCTGCCCATAGTCAGTGTCAGATTTGGAGAAAATGTCTCTGTAGGCCTCGATCAGGGTTTGGACTTTATCCAGCTGCTGGGGTTAGTTCATTGGAGATATTAACAGAAGGTAGGGTACATAAAGGCTGGTTAGCAGGTAAGCCCATATCCACCATAGACCCAATACAGTGAGCTTGCTTTATTTCCTCAAGGGCAATCAGCATGCCTCTTCCAATCTACTGATGCTTTTTTACAACCATATCCTTCTTGGTGAAATTTCCTAGCAGGAGTTTGATAGACCGTTGATAGGCGGTGTCTAGCACGCCTGGCAAAACTCTGGGCTCCAAAGGACTAACTCCGTCATTTATAATTAGGCGCAGTAGGAAGTTGTGTGGGATTTTCAAGGCAATCTTCGTGTCAATTACCTTTTGTTCACCAGCCTTGATGACCACCTCTTCAGAAGCATAGAAAGGGATACCCTCCGGGCGTTCACTGATTGAGGCAACATTTTTGTATGACATCCTGCCGTGGTGTAGTTAGGGATAAGGAGGAAGAGGGATACTCAATCGTGAAAACATAAACTTTTTTATTTAGCTCCTCATTTGTCAAAATCAGTGGAACCTTGTAGTTAAGCAGGGAGAGATAACCATGCTTTAAGTTTCTAATCCCTTCATACTCAAGCATGAACTGGGTACCAATGAGTAGATTATAGGTATTGTTAACTAGGGCCACCGCTGGAGCTGACAAGATGAGCTTCCCAAAATGGATGGTCAGGGAAGAGTAAGCCCCAATGGCCCTGGTGTTGTTTGGGCATGCAGTCCAAATTCTTGATTGTAGTCAAGGTCAGGGGCCATTTTATTTTTTTAATGAGTTTTTTCTGACACATCATTTACTGGGGACCCAGTGTCAAGGATAGTTATAACCCTCACTCCATTGATAATGACATCCACTTTGGTTAAGGTTGCACCCAGGTTGGGGGAAAAAGAGAGGACCTCCTTTAAATGAAGAGTAGAGGCAAGTCTTTATCATTATCAGGGTATTTCTCCTGGATAGACTGCATGGTATAAACACACTGGTTAAGTCGGATCAAGGTGGCAATGAGCTGGTCTGCGTCACTGGCAGTGTCAATGACCTCAAAACCGCTCAACACTTGGCTGAGATAAGTTTGGCTGGGGATCTTAGACAGATCCACTCTCTCAAAATTCTGCCTATCAGACATCTCTACTTCACCTGAGGGCCCCTAGGACATAGTGATTGACATCTTCACAACCCCCTTCAGATTCGTCATCAGAAAGATTTTCAATGCACGTCAAAGATTCCATCAGTTAAAAGGTAAAGTTAAGGCTCCCTTTGTTGCAGAAGAGACCCTGGGGGCGCTCATCTACCCTTTCAGTTGTTGGAAGAGATGCTGTAAATGTTGAGCTCTAAAGTTAGCCTTTGATGTAGGGGGTTTAGGCTGTCCTATGGCTACTGGTTTTAAGGTAGAGATGGCTGGGGGATATTTCAATGGGGATAGAGATATTGCCTTGGTGGGACGTGACAATTAAGGCACTTTGTAAGGCAGCTCTGATGAAGGAGGGAAAAGGGCAAAATGAGCTAACTTTACCAGCTGAGCTTTAAAGCGGAAAATGAAAGGGAGCGCTGCCCTGTCACTGCTAGTATCCTCTGAATCTCCTAACATGGGGGAGGAGCACCTTGTAGTGGAATCTTATCAGGAGCAGATTTTAAAGGGGAAACATCCATATAAAGAGGCTGGAGGGGTTATAGGAAATCCTTGCATCAGAGCTCCCTGCATTTTATTATGTCCATAGAAGTCAACCACCGCTAGTAGAGCCTCCATGATATCTCGTACATCTTTAAAGGAATGCTTGATGGAAGAGATATGCATCGCCAAAGAGGGATGGGGCGCCAATTAGCCAAAACAGCAGCAATAGAGTCATTGAGCGGGAGCATTTTTGCAAGCAGCAGAGGTTGGTCTCCATTATAGAACCAATCAGCAAAAGTAGTAAGTGATTCTTCTTTTTTAGGGTAAAGCACATAAAGGCTTGTTTTTGCCTTTTTAGACTCTTCATAGATCCAAACTCTTTGATGAGAGCTTCCTTCACCTCCGCCCAGTTGCTTAGAGTGACTATTTGTGGAACCATAATCTCCTGCGCCACACGGCCCAAGCAGGGAAGGGTGTATTTTATTTTTTTCTGGTCAGTTGCCCCTTCCATAACTGATTCATAAACGAAGAGGAAGAAGGCAATACTGTCATCGCCTGGGGTGAAATTTATTTCTATGAGTGCTTTTTTATAACAGGGCATTTCCCATAAGGGCGTTGAGATGATTGCTGCTTGAGTCTTTTAAGGCGAGACATAGCACTGGCTAGCTGTTTTTCATAATTGCTAGACTAGGGTCAATTTCGGTGGAAAGGTTGTGAAAGTTAATTTCCCCACCAACATCCATTTTTTGTAAGCGTTTGGTGGTGTACAAGGTCCCCTGTAGTGAGCACCACTTGTTGGATTTTAGGCTACCTTTGTGCTCGCTGGTGCTTTTTACACCTAAAACTCAATAATAGTTTCTGCAGGAGAAGTTGTATTCTCTACTGACGGAATAATTGATTCAAGGGACTTTGCTGACCACTTATTAAATAGGATAAAGCACTATTATACTAAAAAGAGATTTTTAGATGAGTTTCATTAGATGTGGCGAGGTGGTAAGATGCAAACCCTTATAATATCTTGCTGCATAGTATTTAAACTATGTTGAGATTTTGAAGGGAAAATCAATGAGAAGTTCAGATTGGGCTAGGAATAGCCATATTAGGGAATACTAAGTTTCGGTCTATTGAAGCTCCTAAGACTCACATTGCTTAAACAGAACGGCTGATGAAAAACAGTTGCAGGTAGGATATATCCATGAGGCAACAATTTTATATATTTTACCCAATCATTGGGAGAAAAAATATTTTCACCTTGTGGGACCCCTTCTAAGTCTATAAAAGGGTTTGGTCTCCGTGGAGTAGGTTGAACTAATTTAGTTGTATGGCGGGATGGGCCTGTAAGGGCTCCCTTGATTCTACCATTAATTTGGAGTAACGCTGCTATCTGAACTCATGCTATTTGCCCAAGAAGTATTGATAAAGGTACTACCCAATTTGAGGGGTTCCACCGAGAATCAGCCAGGGTCTTTTGGCCGATTTTTTGTTAATTTCATCCCAAACGCTCTTCTCACAGTATTAGACTTGCAGTTTTCCAACTGTTGCCTGCCATACATGTTGTATACCAGCAAGCATATGATCTTTTTTTTAGTACTAGATGGTCCCAACCCACAAGCATATGATCTTTTAACAAATAATCTAAGGAAATTTAGGGTTAAACCCAAGAGTTTTTAAAATGTGTTGAAAAGCGTTATGGAAAGCATAAAAAGAAAAATGGACAATTCTTTTAAAATTATATATGGTAAGAGATATTTTTTAATGCTTTAAGAGCGTTTTGCACAAGCATAAGCTCACACAAGGCCTTGGGCATATTGGCTTTCAAAAGATGTTCTTCTTTGGCAATAATATTAACTAGGAATTAAAAAAACTATGATGTGGCGGATTAATTATCCTTTTTTGTGGAGTTCCAGCTCCACAAATACCACAAAATGTGATGTAATTTGCTTATGCTCTCTGGGTTTTCATGGCACACAGTGTCAATTGATGTTATAAGGCTTCTGAGTGTTAGTACTGAGAGAATAAACTACATGATTTTTGCAATTGACCATCTGACCAAATGGGTTAAAGCTATAGCCTTGAGCTAGTTAGACGCTACAAGCACTGCGTAATTTATCATGGACCAAGTAGTTTATTGGCATGGATGCCCTCAAGTGCTACTCAGCGATAATAAAACTATCTTACCTCCTGTTAAGTTTTTAGCCAATGGTGCAAAATAAATTGACTTAATAAGGGAATTGAGGATATATACTCGCTTTTCAAATGAAACTCCTGCTTGTAATTGGGAAGTATATATATTTTAATCCTCAGTAGTAGCCAAGTAGCTCCAGTATGCTCATCGTTCTTAAGTCTACTGCATCAACAAATATGAGACCTGTCTTTGTAAAACTAGGATTTTATTCCTTTATAATCAGGAATACTTCTCTGGCAGGTATAACTGAGTTTTTCTCTTTGGGAAGTATAAACACAAACAACTACCCATATAGATGTAAAGGCAGCAGATAATAATAACATATGGACAACATATGGACAACTATAATTAATAAAGATGATATATGATTAAAAAATTTATAGGTTTTCTGATTATTATCGGTTAATGACCCCTATAAATATATTATCTACACAGGTTCAGGGTTTGTGCAATTCTCCGCGTTGTATAATAGTAGTTGATATAATTGTTGATAATAGTATGACAACTATTATCTGTAGTTAAATTAGAGTATTAGATTTAGGTCTAACGCTCAGCCAGTATTTTCTCTAGAAATGCTTATGATGTCCTGAATAGGGATGCTTTCCTTGGTAACACTTAACTCAATTTATGCTTAGATCCCTGTTTACGGTTTCTCTTATTTGACACACTGTTGGCAGCAATCCCCTATTTGATGCATCTTCTTCTCTGGATCCCTGCTCAAATCCTTACTCTTTATCCTAAAGAGTCTCACAATTAGAGCACACAGCAAAATTTTCTTGAGATAGAATAGAACTTGAAATGGATTCTGATAGAGTTTACTAATATAATACTATAGTAAAAGTGATCTGGTAATTGATGATATTTTATTAGTGATATCTTTAGGTTATTTATAGTAGGGAATTCAGTGCCCACCCACATTTGGCACCTATTGATGAAATGGCAGCTTTTGACATTGAATTACCCATCCTTGTCTCAGCAGCAATGGTATTCCCCATCCTGGCTAGGATTTCATTATTGGACATCCTCGAGACCTAAAATAGAAAGAGTCAGAAAACATGTACCTAACATTTTCCTCTCAATCCAAGCAAACCAACCATATTTTACAAGTGACCTGATTAGGTAATGAGACTTGTTACCCATTATGGCAGGTTGCAAACTAACTGATAGATTTGCTAGTTGCAGGTGGCATCACACTCCTTGCAACTTAATCCATAAATTCCCAATTGAACAGTGATAAAACCCAACTAATCACAATCAGTACACCTGATAGTTAATCAACTATCACACGACCCTATTTTGTCAGCAACTCTGCTCAGCGAGATCTTAAACATTCATCTGGATTGATCCATGATGGATCCAACCAGGCGAATAGCCTAGAATCCCCCAAACATAGTTACCCCAAAATCAGGAACAATTGATATCCAATTCACCTCGCATCAGGGAATTATCCCCTATCAATCCCTGGTAATCTAATCAGCTGGGAATATGGGCAAAAATCCCAACAAATCCTCCCTCTTGCCAAGATTTCCATCAAGAAAAGGATTGGGGCAGGAGAACACCACTTCAGATACTTGGTCAAATACTTCATTTGTTCAAGCAAAGTATGATCATCAGTACTCAATGCTGCTTGGGATGGCCTTCAGCATGTGGCTCTCTTCCTCTTCCTCCTCACTACTGCCTACTCAGAGAGTGGTCCACATGACCTTCTGTCATGCCAGGCTGATCAATTTACTCATGATGATATTAATCCCAGTATCTGGTTTTCCCGCCATCAGGGCATATGACCTGTTGTCATATTCAGGATTGTTGGTCTGATGTCCTCAATTTCCTGATTTTCTCCTCATCCTCAACAGGAGATTCTTGCTATTGATGTTCATTTCACAGACCAATTAAGAATGCTCATTTATGTTCGCCCTTGTTATTTTCTCTTCATAACCTCTTGGCTCATATCATTCTTAATTCTTCTCTGGAGAGCTTATCCCATTAATTTTGAGATTAATTTCTCTGAAATTGGAGCTTAATTGATTTCAGAGTGCATAATGTCAAATATCATATAAGTCTGACATCCCCCTCTCATCCAGCTCATATGTCAAATTACAAGTCGTGGTACCAACAGCTGCTCAATAGTTAATCTGATCAGACCTTCGTCTCTTCCAGAAGATGAGTAAATCTGCGCGATGGAACCTTTTTTATGGTCCTTCCAGGACTCATACTCCTAGTTAAGTACCAGTAGCTAGTCCTTCTGTGGAATTACCGGAAACAGTAATCAACCCTGTTGAAATCAGGGTAGCGATTATCTCAAATGACTCAAACCAATCCTTCCTCTGTCATCAATTCCAGGGTTAGATTTTGAGACTCTCCTGGATTTGGATTCTTTTGCAGATACTACTAACATCATCATCATCATCCTCAAACCTCCTGAAGCAATGCCCTTTGCTCTTAGTCGTTTGTTCCTTGCTGGATTGGACTTACTTCCAGAGTTCCTCTTCTGACTCAGTCAATATTACAAGCCAGCTGTTTTGGCCACTAAACTAGCTATCAGAAATAGCGTAAAATTAAAACTCTACTATGCAGAATTGAGGGCCCAAGTCACTGAGGCTTTATCTATAGTTTTGAATTCTTCCAATCTTGAAAACATCCTAGATCAGGATATCGCAGCCTGTGCTCTTTGCTTTGCCATCCAAGTTCTTTGAAGTTGGGCCATGAAGCTTCCTGCCTCTTCTGGCTTCCATTTCTCATTTTTCGTCAGCTTCTGAGAAGCTCATAGTCATTACCTGCAAGATGCCATTCGCTCCTTGCATGACTATCTCGTTTCTGGTGCATCCCATCTGTATCTTCCACTGATGGCTTTTATAGGGGCATGATTTGGCAACCCCCATCCAGTAACCATTGCTCATTGCTGGCCCATATGTCTGGTGTTCTTTATGAAGCCCACTGACAAGCGCTCAAGACTAATCTTCTGGCTCTGGTGCCATTCAGGATTACTTGGGGTTATTCGCCAACTGCCTCTTCTTGTTCTGTTGCTTCCCTCCACAATCTGGGGTATTGCATTTGGCTTCTTCCAACATTTCAATTTCCCTTTCCTTAGTCGCTTTCTCACAGGGATCTGCATCTGCTCAACAAACTTGGTTTTGTGTAGGTCTAGCCCTTGCTAGCATCCGATCTCACATAGATTTTGACAGGTTATTTACTCCTACTGCGATCCATCTCCCTCCCCCAAGAGATGACATAGGCAGAAACATCCCCAAATTGAGGATAATCATTAAAAAAGAAAAATTATAAAGAATATTGGTTTCCTATGAAGTTTTTATTAATTTTTTCTTTAATATTTTTAATAATCTTTTATTTTTTCTTCTTTTTTCCATGGGACTTGACCTTTTTTGTTCCGCAGTCCATCTTTTTATTCTATTCTCTAAATTGGTTCCTAGGTATACTTAGATCTACCAGTTTTCTATGGTTCAGAGGTCTTGCATTTTAAGACTTAACCATCTAGATTTGTTCAGTGGTCCTTTATTGGACTTGACCAAATCATTAGGACATAACCAACTTAATGGTTCAGCGTTCCTTTGAGAACTCTTTTTTCATTATTTTTTCATCGATCCATTGCTTTAAATACTTAGCATGGACACAATTTACTATCCTTTCATCCAAGAGGTTCTTGATGGAGTAGGCGTCCATTGCTATCTTGGCGATAATCTTGAATGGACCTGACCACAACACATCCAATTTGTTTCTTCTCCCAAAACTATGCATATCATATTAGGTAACTTTTTTGCCTATTTGGTATTCTGATAATCCATGGTTCTTATCAAACCGTCATTTTTGCTTGTATCCTTTTCTTCAAATTTATATCAAGTGCTTGTGATTGCATTTCGATCAGGATATTTGCCAATCAGTTCAGGTACTGCCCAGCACTCATCCCCAATGTGGGTTCCACCACCAACTATAATATTGGTGGCAATGAGGCCTTCCTCCCATAAAGCAACTCAAACGGAATATTTCCCATCACCATATCATGACTAATATTGTAGGTGCTCATCACTGAACTCAGGTATGTTCCTTATGCAGAAGTTCTTCCTGTGACCAGCTTCCTAAGTGTCACAGCCAACGTCCCATTAAATCGATCCACCAGTCTGTTTGTCTCTGGCTGGTAGGGTACAGACACAACTCCTCGGATTTCCATTATTTCATTTAATCATGAAATCATATAAGATGTAGAATTTGTACCATTATCACTCAGCAGGACCTGCGGGCATCCATGTTGGTATACTACTTGGTCTATGATGAACTTCGCAGTACTGGCAGTGTCTAGATTTTTCCAGGGCATTCATCTCAACCCATCTCATCAGATGATTGAACAACTAATATAAACTTGACTCCTTCTGAGCTCATTGTCAGCGGTCTCATCATGTTGATGGACACCATATGCTAAGCAAATCCAGGGCGGACCAGTTGGTATCCAGTCATATTCTTATGTGGCTTGTGCAACTGGCACTCCACACATCAAGCCAGATAGTCCGCAACATTATAGTTGATGGACTCCCAGTAGTAGTACTGGCGAATATGGTCAGTCATTTTTCTCAGGCCTCCGTGCCTGACAACCTTATGAGCAGCTTGAACAATAGCTGCTTGTTCTGACAGCTTAAGGAATAGTAAGCGCTTCCTATTGATTATCTTTTAACTTATCCATCCATGGTCTCAGTGTTTTTCATCGCTTTTCAAAGTGCACCGTGGATTTCTTAGGGCTTATTCCCAATTTCTCCATCAACCATTCTCTGGAAAAGCTCGTCCACTTGCTGGTATACCATCTGGACCGCTGGTAACTGCGATAAGCCATCCATATTCTGATGAGAAGCCTTTGCTCAGTAGACAATCTCATAATTGTAAGCCTGTAACTTCAGTGCCCATTGGGACAGTTGTCCTTCTGGTTCTCAAAAATTGTGAAGCCAATGCATTGAGGAGTGTTCCGTTACCACTTTGAAGTGCATTCCATGGATAAACACCCAAAACTGCTTGCATGCGTAAATGACTGCAAGGCATTCATGCTCAATTACAGTGTAGTTTCTCTCAGCGGCTGAGAGTGTCTGGCTCACATATGCTGCTGGATGTTCATCCCCAAGTTCATCTACTTGGCTAAATATGGCGCCAATTACCATCAAGGAAGCATCAGTTTGTGTTATAAATTATTGATTGAAATTCTTATATTTTAAAAATCGGAGAATCAATTAAGTACTGCCATAACTCATCAAATGATCTCTGGGCCTCTTCACTCCAAAAGAATCCTATTTCTGGATCCTTCATCAAATAGAAGTGGGGATTGTCAATTCTTGCAAAATCCTGAATGAATCTTCTATAGTATCCAACCATTCCAAGGAACACTTGGATATCTGGGACACTTTTTGGCACAGCCATTCGCTCTATGGCTTCAATCTTCTGGGCTTGCAGCTTTAATCCACTAGAGTTGACTATAAATCCCAGATATTTTAACTCTTTCTAATAGAAGTGACACTTCTTTGACTTAATCCTCATGTTAGCCGCGGATAGTCTCTTAAACAATTCCTCCAAGTGGTGCAAATGGTAAGTAAACTTTCTACTGAACACATTTATATCGTACAAGTACACCAGGATGCATGAAAACTTCAAGTCATTTTAGTATGGCGTCCATGGCACTCTGGAATGTTGCAGGCGCATTACACAGACCCTGGGTCATCTTCATTGGTTAAAAAAGCCCCTGCACAGTTATAATCGCATATTTCTCTTGGTCTTCTCTTGGGAAAAATTTGCCAATATCCCAATATTAGATCCATTGTGGAGATATACTTCGCTTCTCCTAATAAATCTAGTGCATCATTTATTCTTGATAGTGGGTATGATTCCTTCTTTATAATCTTATTCAGCTTCCAATAATCAATCACTACCTGATTAGAGCCATCCTTCTTCTTTACAATAAGGATAGGTCTCTCTAGTGACTTAATGATTGAACTAGAAGCCCATGCTTCGTTAGTTTGCTGATTTCTTCCTCTATTACCGCTTCAGCCACCTTTGACCATTGAATCAGTCTCATGCTGATTGGCAAATTTTCCCTAGTATCAACCTTGTAATCACATCCCTCGTGCATCCCAAATCATGGTCATCCTGGGTGAATACTTACCAATATTTTTTTAATAATTTGAGCACCTCCTCTTGCTGTCCTTCCTTCAGATCAGTGAGTTGCTCTTAATCAACAAATAGATTGATACTCTCAGTTACCCCAGCAGTAATCCCATCTCACTGAGGATCCCAAAATCTTGGAATTTCCTCAGTTTAGCTGTCAGATTAGGTGAACAGACGTGATGATCTGATTCTTTTCCATCTTCATCTGTTTTTTGCACTAAATTTTCCAGAATAACTCGAATTTTTCAATGGCCCAGCATAATTATTCCAGGAGCCACCCAAGGCTCTACTATGGACCTCTTCCAGGGGCTTCAGACTTCCCCATACAGCAGCTCTGGTATTTCCAATGTCACCCTGTGTCACCTATTATCTGTGATCCTGGCAGTATGGTTCTCATATTCTTGAACCTCATCGGAATTTCCCAATTTTCTAGGATTTCCGTTGGTATTTCTCATCACTTCTGGCTATCTAGTTGGTATCAAATTGGGAAAATGCCATCATTGAAGTTAGTTTGATGAAGTTGTTTCTCCTACTCAGGGGAGCTTCCCCATCCTTTTGAAAAACTAATGGTAACGTCTGACTCAATATGGTCAACATATTATCCTCAAAGTTACAATTAATTCCATGTTTTTATAAAAACTCCATCCCAATTAGGATATCATAATTTTGGTTGGCCAAAACTATTGCTGGAGTGGATACCACCAAGGATCCAAATCGCAGTGGTAAGCACTATATGCTCCACAATAGATGTTGGCATTCATCCTGGCTGTCCCATATTTTTTCTTGTGTTTCAAATCAGGCGAGATCTTTATCCTTTTCACCAGCTTGGTCAAATCAATATCTATGGGCTCTCCAATGTCAATGATCACCATCACCTGTACTCAATTCACTATTATATCTATATATGTACAATCAGAGTATTGTAGAATAGTATCTACTGAGTGTATAGCAGCATTATTAGCCAAACTGAGGGTGTGAATTATTTTCACTGATAAATCAGGGAATGATTCCTTGATCACGCTAAGAGGGATTGACAAGTTTGCCTCATCTAATCTGACTTTAGTAAATACTTTTTGGATTATCTGTGGCTCAAATATTGTCCACCAGTTGTCATGCATATGGCTGAGCAACTTCCATAATTATCTCGGGATTGATCCCCTTAACTCCAGATCTTGTTACCGCGTTCACATCTAAGTTGACTACTTGATATAACTGAACCTGCACGTCTTCATCCACAAACAGATCACCGATGTCAATTTCGTTGTGCATAATATCAAGAGAAAAGGTTTTTCCGCATCTCTAGACTGTTCCCCATCTAGGCCATGGGCCCTTTTCCTGACTCCTGTGCAGGTTTAGACTCTTCCACTTGGATCACGTCAATCTGATCTTTAGGTTTATTGCAGTGCACAGCGTAATGTCCTTTTCCTCTGCACTGGTAACTGATTTTTCCTTCTTATTGATTCATTTGAACTCTTCAGGCTTATTTCCCAGCACGGTTTGGTTGTTCAACTCCTTAGCGCCCTTGGTCCCCTTTGTGGGATTAGCATTTTGTACTGGATTCAATTTGAAACTTCTATTTAGAGCATCAAAGGTAGCTCCCAATATTTTTAAATTATCCACCATCTGAGAGGTGGTGATATCCTTCGCAAACATGGAAGACATGATTTGATTCAAATTACAATAGGGCTGAAGGGCTGCTTGTAGTACAATCCAGGCATCAAAAACATCCAGCACTTATGCTCCCACCAAAAATCTGTGATTATTGGTAGAAAATATCAGTAAAACTTGCTAGTGATTTATCCTTATGGAACTGAATGCCCATAAATCCTTGCTTGCGCTTCAACATGCATGTGGGGCTTCCAAATTCCTTCATAATGGCCGCCTTGGCCTCTGCATATGATCAGCTGTACCCCTCTTGATGTGGCAACACTAGGTTCTGACAATTGGTATCCAGTAAATTCATCTTCATCAAAGCCTTTTGATGATTGTCACATCTGTACATTGCCATATTGAATAATTGGTTTAATTCAGGAGCATTATCCTATTAGGAAGTAGGCAATTTCAGTGTCGCTTTAGTTTCTTCCAAGGTTTCTCTAGAAACCTCTTTTGGTTTGGCTACTTGGCTCACTAGAGGAGTAATTTTGGGCGTCATCTCCAAAATAGCTGTGAAAGTGAGTGGCATATTTCTTAGGGTAGTCGTCTTTCCAACTGGAATCTGTGGAGTTCTTTCTTCGGTGTCAATCACTCCATATGGCTAACATTCACATTTGTGGGCCTCCAACACCTTGACTTGCTTAATCAGACGCTTTATATCTGCGCTGAATGCTCTTAAATGAATGAAATCTTCTTTATGCTCCATTTTCAATTTAAGATTTCTTAAACTAAATCCCTTCTTTTTCTTCAATGACGTTACTTTTTCAAGTGACACATTTCTGAAACTAGCGACATTCTTGGCCCCTTCCTCAATCTTAGTGACTCTCTCCTTTAAGGCAGCAAATTCTTGATGATCCACAAAAATCAGGGCGTTCTGGTTGATGGTTGCCAACTCCATCCAAAGTTTTCTTATTTTGTACTTATGACATCGCACCCTAGTATCTTACTCAACTACACCCCTGTAGTGAGCACCAATTGTTAAAATTTATAGAGTTTCTTGATTATTCTTGGTTGATAACCCTAAATTAATTAACTGCACAGGTTAAGTGTTGTGCAATTCTCCACTTTGTCTGATAGTAATATGTATTCATTTGATAATAGTATGGATGTTATTATCCATAGTTGAATAAATCACTAGTAATGTGTCCAACGCTTGACCAGTATTTTCACTTGAAATACTTAGGATGTCTCAATAGGATCATTCCCTTATACGCCTAACTTTATCAACTCTCAGAGCCTCATTTACAGATTCTCCCTGGTGACACACAGTCAGCAGCAATACCCAATTAAGTTTCTCTTCTCTGAATCCACGCTCAGATCCTTACCCTTTATCCTAAAGAGTCTAAAATTAAAGCACACGGCAATAATATCCCTGAGAAAGAAAAGAACTTGAAATGGATGTTGTTAAAAGATCTTGTTTTATACTAATTACTGATAAAATTGTTTTGGTAAAAGTATATCTGTAAAAATATCTTTATTAAGTGAATTCTTAGGGGAATTTATAGTGGGAATTCAACACCCAACCCTCAGTTGTCACCTCATCGATGAAATGGCAGCTGTTGCCATTGAATTATCCATTGTCATCTCATCAGCGATTGTCTTCCCCATCCTAGCTAGGATTCTGTCACTGAAAACCTTTTAACTAAAGTTAAAAAAGTCCTAAAATGTTTCCCTAACGTTTTCCTATTGATCCCAACGAACCAACCATATTTGGCAAGTGAAATGCTTAGATAATGGCACTTGTTAACCATTAAGGAAGGTCATGAACCAAATGATCAATTCACTAGTTGCAGGTTGCATCACTCGCCTCACAACTTGACCTTAAATTCCCAATCAGTTGGTGATGAAACCCAACTAATCAATTGATACACCTGATAGTTAATCTTTGATCAACTATCAGATACCCTTTTCATTGCCAACTCTGACCAACGAGATGTAAGAATTCATCTGGATTGATCCCAGATGGATCTGACCAGGAGAATTATCTAAAACACTCCAAACATTGTTACTCCAAATTCAGGGTCAACTGATATCCAATTCACTTAGCTATAGGGAATTATCCTCTAGCGACCCTTGGTAATCTAGTCATTTGGTAATATGGGCAAAATTCCCAAAATCGATACTGTGTATCCAATTTGTCTTATGACCATAGTTACCATCTGATGTTTAAAAGTTATCTTAATAATCTTTAATTATCTGATGAACTTTTCCATATACCTCCTGATTTAGTTTATTGGATATTTGGACATAAGTATTGAGAAAATAAGTTTCCTTTAGGCCCAAATCAAGTTAAGCTCTAATAAAATGTACCTTGTCAATTTCACTAACTGGAATTAATCATCATTTTATAATTTCCTGGTGTTTCTTGACTATTAGTTCGCGTTTTTTTGATTTCTATGTATCAACGCAATTGGCAGCTGATAATCTGGGGTGATTAATTCAGGTAATACTCTTTCTTTAAATTTGCTGACTTCACAATGCTAGTGATTTATATTAAGCAGTTTGGAGTTACCTTAAGGATTGTGTTGGTTGGAACCACTCTTAGTTCTCCTGGTAAAGTTTTGCCTCTTTGTTAGCTTTGAAAGGTATGCCAAATGCTGATTCTACTTAATCATAGAGCTTCTTTGTACTTTATCTAAAAAAATAATGTAAGGGCATAGTGAAACAGGGTTCTCAACCAAACAAGTGTATTCCTCTTGTTAAATTTTTTATTTAGCTTAAGTAGACATTTATATATATAAGAGATAGATACTTTAGGACTTCATCTTCCAATATGAAGGTCAGGAACTTTGGGGGCTATTCAATTATTAGTCAAACATGGGTCCAGCGGAATCACTTAGGGGACTAGATTCCCTAAGGCAGTCTCAAAATAAATATATCGTTGAGGATATTCTGTTCACTCTGAAAAGGCAAGGTCTTCTATATAAAACAGGCAAAGTAATCACTAGTAAAAACAACTAGGAGAATCTGAAGTTTATTTTGAAAATCAAAATCTGAAAATTTATATGCTGCCAAGATATGAGGGTTTGCCTAAGGGAGCTTGTCATGATAATCAGTAATGGTTAAGTTAAGGAGACCTCTTTAGCAATGTGGCAGGAGGCTTAGAGTTTAATTAGAATTTGACTCTTTTATACAGGGAGGCTAATTCTGGGACCTCCTAATGGTGAGATCTTCATATGCTGACTCAGTGCTTTTGTTATAAGAATTATTGTTTCCTTCCAGAAGTTGATTTTTATCTTGCCTGTTTAGGATTTCATTATATAAGTCAGTCTTAATGCTCATTGAATCAGTGGAGCTTCTATGACCAAGTTATAATTCAGTTTGGGTTTTAATCCCGCTCAGGTCTGTCCACTTTTCATGATTCTTGACAAAGCCCCTCTCAAGATCTTGCAGAGAAGGGACATAATTTTAAAGAACCTAGCATGTAATTAATTTACAGTGGCACCTGACTTCATAGAGGCAATTAAATATTTGGGACCCCAACATTATATCACCCAGTAAGGACCTGACACACAGAGAGTCAAGTTTATTTATTTGTCCCCCATGATGATGATTTTAAGATAGGACAAGGTCCCCCAATTGGAATTCAGGCAGGTTTGGCTAGTGGGCATTCTGTTGATCAGCTCGTTTTGTTGAATAGTACCTATGGATCTGGTGGTCAATGTTTGTACCTTAAATAATTTGTCAGCCAACCTTCACATGGCCAAGTCAGTGGTTTCTGGTATAGAAGTTTTGAGTATAGGCTGCACACTAGAGGGCAAAACTGCTTCTTGACCATAAAGGGCTCAGAAAGGTGACATCTGTATGATTCAATGATAGCTAATGGGATATTCTAATAAGGTTACTGGTAAGTATTCATTCCATTCTGAAGGATTAGAGAAAATCATCTTGTAAAGAATGGTAACTAAGGAACCATTTGCTCTTTCTTCATCTCCATTGGTAGCCGGATGATAAGAAGTTGTGAAAGAATGATAAGCGCCCATTAGAGAGTTAAGTTGGCAACCACATTTGGAAATAAATTTGATAGCAATATCAGATAGCAACACCTTGGGACTGTCATGCAACTGAAGACCTGCTTCAGAAGGAAGGATGCGGTTGTTTTGGAAGTTTAAGGCAACTGAGATAGCCTCAACCCATTTTGTAAAGTAATCAACCGCAAGTATATTAGAATGGTGACCATAAATTGCTATAGATAGGGGTCCAATAACGTCAATACTAACTTTGGCAATTGGAGCCATGGGGCCTATGATATGATGCTGGTATAAAGGATTGAGCGTCTTAATTAAGTCATTAAGTTCATATTTTAAATCAGGTGGTTTAGCTTTTGACTCAAGTGGGTGTTATAATTCATAAGTTAAACCTTTGTATCCTTGATTTAAACTAATTGGATATTTTAAATAGATTTGGTGGCCAGTATTAGTGGCTAGATTCGCAAGCCTTAATTAAAATGGGTTGGCCATCAATTGGTGTAGTTTTAACACTAGAGTTGGGCAGTGGAGCCTTTAAATCAATTAGATGTCCAGTATTGATTAGAACTTCGGGTTTTTGGTTTGATTTAGCCCAAAAATAAGCTGAATTATAGAGTTTGAATCTTAAATTTGATGGTTGAACCTTTTAAATGATATTGCAAGAAAGAATCATTGGTTATAAGGTTGGAGCTTGGATTTGGATTGGTTTAAAGCTTAAATCATTGGTATATAGTTAATCCTCAGGTGGTGTTTCTTCATATATTAGGTTTAGATAGTCAACCACTAATTCAGCCCGGTTTTGGAAAAGATATTAAGGTATATTGATTGGGCTGTTTGGAAGGTAGGCAAAGGCAGGAGAAAATGAGAAAAGCTTAGAATAAATTTAAGAAGGCGGTCAGGTGGCAGCTTCTTAAAATCCTTAAAAATGTACTAAGTTTTTTCAGGGAATTTTAGTTCTCTGACGTCAGCAGGAGAACCTAAATGTTTTTATAAATACTAGATAATGATATTAAATGGTTTAACATAAAATAAAGTTGTAAGTGAGGGTGAATTGGTCTCAAGGCTGCTTGGCTCAGCTGACTCAAGTGTTTCATCAAGATTTTCAGTCTTTTCGCCTATAAAAATGAGTTTGACACTGAATAATCTGATTTGGATAGCTTGGTTGAGCAGAAGGAAGCCTCAGCATCATAAAGCAGAGCGGCGAGGCAGCCAGAGGCTTTGGTTGCTAAATTTGTCTTGTTGGGAGATTATAACACAGCCTCAAAATTAAATTTGAGATTTTCTTGTTGGGTTTCGCTGGCTCTGATTTTTTCAATTCCATCACTAGAAAATTAAGGTGCTTTGATGCAGAGAATTGAGATAGGCACTAGGGCATTTGAGTTAGCCATTTCATTGGTAGAATAGTAAGGATCATCAGTGCAGGGATTTGTGATGCGCACCAAAGTAGGGAAGCTAGTTGCTTTATATTTTTTCATCTTATCGCTGGTATTATTCATGAAGATATATTTTCACTATGTAGCCTTGGAAGGGACCTGGCAGGGAGCTCCAGTTTGTATGTCTTCATCGTCCACTCTGAAGTTCAGGGCCTTCAAAGGCTGATTGATTATCAATTGAACATGAGTCCAGTGGAATCTCTTAGGGACTAGGTTCCCTAGGGTAATCTTAACGGAAATTCATCATTGAGGCTACTCAGTTTGCTATGAACAGTCAAGGTCTTCTGTATAAAACAGGCAAAGTAATCATTAGTAAAAACAACTAGAGAATCTGAAGTTTATTTGATTAACAAAAATTTGGAGATCTTTATATTCTGCTGAGGTATTTGGGTTTGCCTAAGGGAAACTTAGCGTGATAATTGGGAATGAGTAGGGTAAGGAGACCTCTTTGGCGATGTGTCCTGAGGCGTAGGCTTATATAATTTTACTCTCTTTTGCCAGGGTGGCCAATTTTGGGGACCTCTGAATGGCAAGATCTTCACCAGCTTACTTGATTCCTTTGTTGTTAGAATTGGTGGGCCCTTCTGAAAGTTAAGATTTATTTCTCCTATCCAGGATTTCATTCTTTAAGTCAGTCTCAAGAGATCATTGAATCAGTGGAGCTTTTACAGCGAGTTGCAATTCAGTTTGGGTTTTGTCCCACTCAGAACTGTCAAATTTCATGGCTCACAACAGATACCCTTCCTTAAAGTTAATAACTCCTTCATATCCAAGTATAAATTGTGTCCTAATTATTATGCCATAGTGATTGTTGCTTAAAACAATTGCAGGAGCGGGAAAAAGCTACTTTTTAATTTAGATTTGGTAAAAAGGAGTAGGCACATATAGCTTTTACTTTAGTTAAACCTGCGGTTCTATTTCCTGGGTGTATTTGAGGTATGGTGCAATCTTGGTCCTCATAATGAGCCAGGATAGTACAAAATTAATTATAGATCCTATCTTTAAGATATCCTTTACTCAACCCTTCTGAATCACCACTTCTACTATGGTTAATTCCCAAAATTTGGCAGTAGGGCTAAAAAAATTTAAAAATGAAACATTTCATCAAAACCTCTTGCAGCATTAGAATACTTTTAATAATTTTTGCTATACTGTGTACGCTCAAAATGGGTTAAACCAATAAGGAAAGATGCTGGTCAAAATTATTGACTGTTTCTTTTGCCCTTGAACATCCAATAACATGACTGAGGTATGTGTCCTCCAGGACTTGGGTGTATTTACTTTTTTGTATTCAATTAATATGGGTTGGCAAGCTCAGCTGGTATACTTAAAATATAATGAAAACTATCTATATAACCCCCTTAAGAGTCATCAGTAGAATATTTCTAAATGCAAACTAGATAGCAATTGGAAACGCTTAATTTCAGGTACCATATCTTGGTTGACTTTAGAGTACCTGACCCTAAGATGACCGCCCTTTTTCCTGCTTAGTAAGGGAAAGGTTCTTCTAGAAGCATAAATCTTTGTTGTGGTTATCCTTATTAAAATAAATAACTTTTTTTATCTTATTTGAATTTACTTTTTCCTTAGTGTTGGATAATCGTTGAATTAATTCCTAGAGACACAAATCAAAGGCATAATTTGATCCTAACTCTGTTATTTAATTTTTTCCCAAAAACAGGTTGCATTGTAGTTAAACCTATGACTTCCCATTCAACCCCTTTTTTCAACGAGTCAACTCCCTCCCATAAATCATTTTGTGATGATATAGAATAAACCAATAGTACCATTTCAACTTGAAATTCTAATTCTGAAACCTGAGTCAAAAAGCCTGGAGGATTTCCAGCCAAGGTCATCTTGGTACTAGGGTTGTGCCCTCCCCAAGCCATATTTTTTAGCTTAAAAGAGCTTAAACTATGCCCTGTGGAGGGCTCCCTGAAGGGCGATCTTAGATGGTCAAGCGCGCACCATTCTGAACCTCAGTTCAGAATTTTGAAGTTTTCACAGCCGTTTAGTCCCCATGTCTTACCTGGATTTTTGTGGTAAACAATTTTTTGTCATATGAGCAAATCCTTATTTTGTGGGGCATTGGGCCACCCCAATTGCACTATTTTTTGACACGCTTGAAATTCCAGTGAAATTCTGGGTATCACCTCACTCACCCTTCAGATATGTTAAATATAATATAAAGGTTACTTTGGGGGTTTGCATCCTCACTTACCAGTCATTCTTTTGCTGCATATGAGGTTTCTCTAATTTTTTAAGCTTAAGATTGGGTGGTAGTATCCAACTCTAAAAGCTTACTTCAGTTGGCCAACTTGGCATTGGACCTATTTTGAAATCAATTAATGGCTCCAAACATAAGGTATCTGGTGAACAAAATCTGGGTGGTTCCATTCATTACATAATTCTGAACTCACCCTTTTCCCACCAAAATCCTTTCTCCACTTGACTGACCTCATTGGTACCTTGGGTTCCTGTTGTGAGTATCCAGTACCATAGGGAGCCGGTGACTGATGGCTAACCCTAGAACTAAGGTGATGGTGGTCGTTTATTCTTATGAGGCTTCTCCCTCAAAAGAGATTAGATAGCACCAAGGAAACATGGCCCAGCAGGTTACCTCACTATTGGTTAGCCCACTTTGTGTGTGGTAGCTGCCTGGTCATGCTGGACCGCGCCTCCTCTTTAGAGAGTGCATCCCAGACAAGTGCCAGGCTTTATTCCCCATGTCAGGTGTGCTGATTCCAGCAACCCAGTCCTGACTCACTCATATTGGGCTTCCCTCACCACAAGGATCCGAAATTTATTCTAGACAAGTATCTTGGGGCTTGAAGTAACTCAGCTCAAGGAGCACTCATGGTGGCGCCCTCATTCCTGGGGCTCTCTTTTGGGTGACTTCCCTTTAGAGGGGGTGATGTGATGATAAAGTTTAAACTAATTTCTTATTTTTGACTCAGGATTTGGAATCCAAATCCTGAGTCAAAACGCCTTGGGAATTCTGGCTGAAGTCATCTAAGCAATAGGGTTGTTCCCTCCCCTATACACGTTATAAGCTTAGAAGTGCTTAAAGCATGGCTTGGGGATTGCTCCCAGAGAACGACCTTAAAAGGTTAATTTTGCACCATTCTTGAGCCTCAGTTCAGAATTTTTAAACTTCCACGACTGTTTAGGCCTCATGCCTTACTTGGATTTTTGTGGCGTGACAAGGTTTTGTCACTTGAACAAAATCTTGAGCTTTAAGGGCATTGGCCCTCCCCAATTGCTCAATTTTTTGACACGCTTAAGATGCCAGTGAAATGCTGGGTATCACCACACTCATCCTTATATTACGTTAGATAAATAAAAAGGTTACTTTGGGGTTTTCATACTTGCTTACTCTTTCATTCTTTTTCTGCATTAGAGATTTCTCTAAATTTTGGAGATTAAGACAAGTTGATAGCATACAGCTCTAAAAGCTTAGCTCAGAGTTCCAACTTGGCGTTGAACCTATTTTTCATTGATTAATGGCGTCAAACATAAGGAATCTGGGTGTTTTCATTTGTTATAATATATATAGTAGTCAATGATCCTCATCCTGAGAGCTCTGTTTAATCTTATTTTAAGTTATTCTATTATAGATACTACTTGCTTATTCTAAAGAGAGGTTTGCTTTCTGCTGTTGAACTTATTGTTTATTTTGTAGATCTTGTGTAGTTTTACCTATACTAAAGATTAGTGAGCTTACTGCTTAATTGCTTTATAAATTAAGCTAAGAGTTGGACTGGCCAACTATAACCTGTGCACGTAGCACATAAAGGGACCTCACGCTACATGTGTTGCTTACTATAGTGGCTATAGTAGCAAAAAAATAAAATTAAAACCTTACAATGAATTCAACTTAGGAAGGAGGAGATGGCAAGGATAACTAATCCATTAAGCTACGTCAACACTCTACTTGTAATTAAATGGAACTGGAGGAAGTTTGATTTTGATATTTCCCTTGGTTTCAAAGCTTTGAGATTTGTATATTCAAATTAAAGCAATGGAGACAGATTGTAAAACGTTACTTAGGGAATTCTGCTCTTTGTCCATGAACGATCTGATTTAATATCCGCCTATTTTTGTCAGCAGAATTAGGACCATCTAATTTGGCAATAAGAAAATTTCAGTCTCTGAGCCATCATCAAGTACTACAACAATCTAATAGTCTACCCATATGATGATATTCTTGCTTGGCATCTCTAACCCTCCATGCAAAATTACAATTGACCATTTTTGCCACCACGCCCTGATGATGGAAGTGTTTAATAGAAACCAACAAAATGTAAAAGCGCTGTGGGACCTGAATAGAAATCTTGAAACCAGTTTCTAAGGTTTTGTCATGTATTTAATGACAACCAACTTGATTGTGTGCAGATTTCACAATGACTGGAAAAATCTATTGATAAAAGCATTATGTTCTGGTCATAGGATATTAATACATGGATAATCGTGGAGCCACCAATAATGGTTTCAAGGAATAAATCAACTCAGAGAGGAAGTTGAATATAACATGTCACTCTGAGTGAAGTTATATGACAGACTGAGGCGGTCAAGGAACTCAACTAATAACCCAACAAAAGTATAGGTGATTTCGCAACACTTGGGAATAACATCAATACCATAAACACCTCCTGTATTAGTTACAACAGATCAGAAAATCAAAAAGTAGCCATGAAGCTGAACATCAAAGGATTAAGAGAGTTAGTTTGGGCAATTCAACAAGAAATTGAAGATAAATTTAGTCAAAAAATAAGCTATACCATCAAGACTAAAAACTTTGTAACATGGACATTTCCTACAAGAACAAATTGAATGAATTGCAAGCTAGCGTGCAGGAAATTTGGAGAGATCTCACGGAATTAAGTCTATATAAGCAACAATGCCTTTGGAAATGTAGTGATTGTTGATTGTATATAGGTTTCCTTTTTTTTAGTACTAGATGGTGTATATAGGTTTCCTAAGGTCAGGACTTAGTAAATCTGCTACAACGATGGCTTTGATTTAATATTCTGACTTGACTTAATTGTTGAGTATATGCATTTGGGAAAATTTAAAATAAATTATTACACTTATGGCATATGTTTGATAAATTATAGGTTCACTCAATCCACTAGAGGATGTATGTTAGAACGCGGGTATTTGTTAAGCCTTTCTGACCCCTGATTTATTGCTAATTAGTTTATTTTTTTCTCTACTACTATTTATTAATTGAGGATGTGTTACCCCTTTCCTCACTTAATAAACTCTACATATTTCGATTTTCTCTCCAAAATAAAGCCCATCTCACTTATAGCATTATTTTAAAAAATATTTATTTAAATTTATCATATTCAGAGGCCTGGTATGGCTGCACATGAAGAGAAGCCACAGTTTCAGAACGCAGTGAGGGAAGTTGCACAACATGAGCGAGCTGTGATGGGAAAGTACCAAAGGACAACATTAAAAGAAAACCTGGAATCGTCCCCATTTGGGGATCTTAGGCTTCTTAGAGCCAAGGTATGTTTGCGCCTTAGTAAAGCAGCTCTATGAAGCCCACCCAGTGGTAGAGGCTGGCGGTGTATTGAACATCCACCATACCTCAGCCTGTATGAAGTGATATTTTGTGTTCACAGCGCTCTGTGGTGATGTTCCTGGTATTACCCAAATATGGCGTCATTGAACTTACCATAGGGTGTTATTTGAGCCGTGTTTTTGCATTCCAATGTAAAATAGTTTGCCAGAGGATCAAAGCGACTCTCCTCCCGCATAAATCCACATATGCCAAGATGACAATAAAAGTCTTTGGAGCCTTGTTTATTACAGGAAACAGATGAATAAAACCACTTATGAATGAAGAATCAAGGCAAGTTACAGAATGATAAGTTTTAGTGCACTTGTCAAACCATGCCTCTTGATTAAACTTTTTGAATAAGAACCTTTAGAAGAGGTGTTAAGTTTTAAGCTGATGGTGCAAGCTAAAATAACTTAACAATGAAATTGAGGATATAAACTCGCTTTTCAAATGAAACTCCTGCTCATAATTGGGAAGTAGATTCTCCAATAATCCTCAATAATAGCCAAGTAACTCCGGTATGCTCACCGTTCTTAAGTTTACTGGCACCAACAAATACAATACCTTCTGTCTTTGTACAAAATCAGAGAATTATTCCTCTATAATCAGGACTACTTCTCTGGCAGGCAACTATGTACTTCTCTTCAGGAAGAATAAATACACACAACTATCTAATATAGATGTAATGGCAACAGATACAAATATCTGACAGATGAAAGATGGAAACAATAAATAATAAACTAAGTGACAATAATTATTAATGATCAATATTTAAATGGTAAATGATGATGTTTTAATTTTTGGCCAGGTGCTGGTATTATATACCTCTTGGGCATCTCCTGGCTGAACTCATCTATCAGATGAGTCCATTCATATTATGCCAATCCTCTGCTGGTCATGGCAATAATTATGAAAAATCCCCAAGTCAATTTGGCCCATGAACTGACTAAAAATAACAATCATTTCAGCCCGATTAAAGGCAATTTTACTCTCATAATTGGGACGACTTTGGGTTTTGAATCAACATCAAAATCTTCACAATTAGAGTTATGTCATAGCTCGACGTCTAGCAATAAATGGGGAATAAAACATATATGATCATAAAAGATGATGCACCCCAAATTCAGGATATTGGCAGGCCTCTCCATAGCACTAAGTACGCCCATAATTGGGACATCTATGTTTAAGTGCTTAATTATCAATTTAATTAATCAAAACCAACTTCCACCTTAGTGCATTAAGATTAATGCATTAATTTAGGAGGTGCAATTTAGTTAATGCCGTGGGACCACTTTGCACCCAAGTGTACCCATAATCAGCCATAATATAATAATATCATAGCTGTTATTAGCTACAATAATTGGGCACCTCAGATGCAATTAGAGTGGTTATGAGGTGAATATGATTTATCAGATTATGCAGATGAATTGAGAGAGGATTAAAGGATCCATCAATGGGAGTAATCTATCAGCATTGATGGTTTTCTCAAAGGGTTTATTTTCAAGTCAACCATCAAAATCTAACATTTTCCCCCACTTGACTAGATATAAACCCTGAATTTTCCCAAATTCATTTTCAATGTCTGAAAACAGCTCATCCTCTGCATACTGCAATTTTGTCGCTTCCCTCAAACCCAAACAGTGGCATCAGTTTACTCATCTGCCCAGAAACATGCATATGAATTTGTTCTTGGGCTCACTCCAGGCAGCAGAGTTGGGCCAGCTTCTTCCCATGCTGACCTTCATGATGTCAACTTGGGCTAAAACCATCATTGAGGAGGAAATTGTCCAAGTTGTGGATCCTACCCAAGGATTGATAGGGTATGAGCTCAGGTCTCATGCTTCCACAACTGTCTCAGCAGACAACTTTGGCCGCTCTTTTGATCTGAGAGAGCCAAACTTTTTGCTCCAGCTAGTTTATCAATATGGCGATCTTCTGGTGGAGTTTCTTTTTGTACTTGGCTATTTCCCAATGGCCTAAAGCTACAGTGCACTGCTTGGGTTGGCCAACTATTCTCGTCGAGGCCAACTGCTCAGTGAAACTCAGGCTGAATATGATCATCTTTATAGCCCCATTCATCTTTTGCTGACTGAAGATACCTCTAATTGACCTCAAGAGTTTGTTCAGGTTGACAGCTTTGTGGAGGAGGTCCTTGGTTCCTGGTCTGAGCCACTTGAGAATTGGCCCAATTTAGCTTCCTCTTTGGGTTTGAATACCCATGACGTTCAAGATGTTCATTTTTGCTCAGCCATTTGGGCAGCTTTTGAGGCCCTTCATCAGGATAACGCTAATTAATACCTCCCCAGGATGGCTGTAGTCAGCCATCTTATGCACCTTTTCCCTAACCGGATGCCTTTAGTCATTTGTTGCATGTTCCCCCTCTAATCAAGTGGTGGAAAACCCAGGTTTATTGCGTTAGATTATCAACCCTGGAAATTTATCAGTATTGAACTGATTTCCTAGTCAACTGTCTTCTCTTGGGCACATGTTTCCCACCCAATTGTGGGATTGATTGGGTAACTATAAATGGTTTCATGAAACCTCTCCCCATTGTTCGCTGGGAGTCATCTTCAATGAGTGCGTGGCGCATCTGGCTCTATGCCATTATGACCCTTTTTCTTGTCACCCAGCAACTAGATTGGGCCAAATTGGTGCGCAAAGATGAAGATTCAGGTTCTGAGTCGCCTCCCCCCTCAAAGCTGAGGAATAAAATTCATTTTATTTATTAAAATTTATAATTTTCTTATTACTTGAAATATCAAATCTTATTCTCTTTTTTTACTATGTATATAGATGATATTATTTTTTTCTTTTGCCACTATTATATATTTTTCTTATTATTATTATTCTTTCTCATAACTATTATTTCTCAATTAATTATATATGCTTATATTAAAATTCTTCTCTTCTAAATGGCCGCTTTTTAAACTTCCTTAGGAATTTAGCATGGACTCAATTATATACATGACCCAAATTTTTCTCCTTAATATTGTAAGAAAAGTTTGAAGTCTTCTCTATAACTTTGAATGGACCAACCCAAATGCAATTTAACTTGTGAATTTGGCCCAAACCATGGGTATTACAAAATAATACTTCATCCCCCACAGCAAATTTGGGCAGATCATATTGGGTTTTTGATCTTTTCCATGTCAGGCCTTATGAAGTTCGAAGTTATTATTGAAAGTCTGGGCTTGCAGTTTAATTAAGGTCTCTGCAAGCCTCTCAACATACTGAGAATAGCTCAATTCCTGGGGTTCTTGTAATAAGGAATACAATAATGGTGGTAAAGCTGGATGCTTCCCATATAGAAGCTGGAATGGAGACATCTTTGTGGCTGAATGGTAAGAGATGTTGTAGGCAAAAATGGCCGAACTAAGGAACGTGCTCCATTTGGAGGGCTTCTGAGAAGTCAGCTTCCTTAGGATATTGACAAGTGTTCCATTAACTTGTTCTACTTCACCATTTGTTTCTGGGTGGTATGGAGTTGACAGAACTCCATGCAACCCCATTAATTCATTAAGCTCCTGGAGTATAACCGCAGTGAAATTTGTGCCATTATCTGTTAATATAAATTGAGGACATCCGTGCCAATGAATAACTTTCTCCAAGATAAATTTAGCAGTTGTTGAGGCTCCTAAGTCCCAAATAGCCATGGCTTCAACTCAATTTGTTAAGTAATCAATTGCCACAATAATATATTTAGCTTTTGCATTGCTAATTGGGAGGGGTCCAACCACATCTATAGATATAGTGTCAAGCAAATTTGGGTCAAACAAGCTGGTACAAAGTAGCTTTTTGGAAGGGTTTTTCCCCTTGGCACTCTTGGCAACAGCTCAAAGTTTCATGGATGTCAAAATGCATCAATTCCCAATAGTAATTTTGCTTAAGCTGCTCCTTGGTTTTCTTAAAGCCTCCATGGCCAGTAGCCTTATGAGCAGCCAAAATAGATCTGCTTGAGCCAAGGGATGTGGAAATATATATTTCTTTCCATCAAACACCTTGAATAAGACTCCTTTTTCAGTTTGGGTATCCTTTCTTAATTCGGAGAGAATTTTCTGCACTTGTTTGGGCTCATCAGCAAAAAGTTCCATTAACCATCTTCTGGAAAAAGGCATCTGCCAGCTGGCAGAGGGTTGCTACGATGGGCAGACGAGACAAACAATCAGCATTCTGATGCTTAGCACCAGCCCAGTGCTTAATGGTATAGTCATAAGCCTGCAGCTTAAGTGCCCAGCGAGCCAAACGTCCTTCTGGCTCCTTCAAATTGTTAAGCCAGCTTAGGGATGCATGATCAGTAACCACGGTGAAATGCACTCCATGAAGGTATACTTGGAACTGTTTATAGGCATATATAACGGCCAAACACTCTCTTTCTGTTACAGTATAATTTCTTTCATGGGCATTTAGGGTCCAAATTAGCATAGGCTACTGGGTGCTCTTCGCCATCTTCTCCAACTTGGGACAAAACGGCTCCAATTGCTGTTAATGACGCATCAGTCTGAACAATAAATTCTCAGTCAAAGTCAGGATAGCGCAATACTGGTGTGACTAATAGGGCCAAATGAAGCTGGTCAAATGCCTCCTGGCAGGCTGAATTCCACTCAAAAGAGACCTTATCCTTAAGTAGATAAAACAAAGGTTCTCCAATTTGAGCGAAGTCAGCAATAAATTGGCAGTATTGCCCAATCATGCCCAAAAATACTTGAATATCTCGCTTGGATTTGGGCCTCTTCATCTTAGATATTGCTTCCAATTTGGCTGGTTGTGGCTGAAGACCTTCCTTATCAATTACAAAGCCAAGGTATTCCAGCTGGTCCTTAAAGAATTGACACTTCATGGGCTTGATCTTCAAGTTTGCAGCTGCTAACCTCTTGAAAACCTCTTCCAGGTGTTCCAGATGTTCATCAAAGGTACAACTGAATACGTTTATATCGTCTAGGTATACTAGTACACATGACAATTTAAGATCACCCAGTATGTTGTCCATCGCTCTCTGGAAGGTTGCTGAAGCATTGCAGAGTCCTTGGGGCATCCTTGTTGGTTGAAATAACCCTTCTTGGGTAATAATGGCGCACTTTTCTCGCTCAGCTTTGGGCAGATCAATTTTCCAATACCCACTAATTAAATCCATTGCTGAGAAGAACTTTGCACCCCCAAGCCTGTCTAGGGCATCATCAATTCGCGGAAGAGGATAGGAATCCTTTTTGGTAATGTTATTAAGCTTCCAGTAGTCAATAACAACCAGGTTGCTCCCATCTTTCTTTTTTATAATGAGAATTGGGGCAGCCCATGGACTCTTGGATGGCATCAACATGCCATGGTCGAGAAGTTCTTTAATTTCCTTCAACACAACTTCTTAAGCAGTTTTTGAACGTCTAATTGGCCTCAATTGGATAGGTAAATGGTCCCCAGTATCTATCATATGGATCACTCCTCTCACACATCCAAGGTCAAAATCATCCTTAGCAAATATCTCATGGTATTTCTCTAATAATCCCTGAACTTGGTCCTTTTCCTGATCATTAAGTTCCCGTAAATTGGCCACAGGTATGTCATTATGCACATATTCCAACTCATCATCAGGAAGCCCTAGCTCATCCAGGGTTCCAAAATTGTGGAAAGATTCAATCTCCATTATAGGGATCAAATGGAGATAGGCAACCACCTGGTGCCTTTTGATGAAGATTGGCCGATTTTGCATGTTTGCACAGAGGACACTAATTTCTTGATGTCCATGAATAATTATTCCAGGCGCCACAATAGGTTCAAGTTGATTTTGGGACCAAGGTTGAAAAACTTCGCCATAAAGTCCTTCTGGGATTTGAATTGTTAGCCCAGTCAGGACTACTGCCTGCATTCCTGAGTCCAGAGTTAGCTCCTTGTTTGCTCGGAGGGGTATTCCCTTAGACTCATGGATTTGTGTTGGCAAGGCCTTGACACAACGCTTTGATTTATGGTATTCGATAGGGATTATTCCATCTTGATAGGCTAGATTAATGAACAGATTAGGCTTTTTTAGTCCTGAATTCGCGTTTTTTGTATAATAAATCGGAATGGTTTAGTTCAAAATAGTTAAGGTATCATCCTTATGGCTAGTGACCACTCCATATCTTCTCATAAAATCAGTGCCAATAAGGACCTCATAGTTCTGATTTGGCAAGACTATAGCTGGATTGGATACTACTATAGACCCAAATCTTATAGGCAAGGCACTATATGCCCCAAGAGCTCTGTGGTATGTGTTCCTGCAGTGCCATATTCTTGATCGTGGGCAACATCTGGGGCTATTCCCAACTTCTTCACCAACTTAGTGCTGACGATATTTAAAGGAGCTCCACTATCAATAATGGCCTGAACATGGATCTTATTGACAGCAATATTGTCATAGGTACACTTAGAGTATGGTTCAGAAGTTTTTATTGAGTGAATAGATCTAGAGTTGCCCGACTCCAAGTGACTTGAGGCAATAACATATTTCAGGGAAGTTTTCTGCCAGAGTCTGCATAGGGATTGCAACCTGTACATCTTTTAGGGAGGGCAGGTCATGAGAGCGGGTAGTGTGAGGATCAAGGCCATGGTCCATAATTTTCTTGGCATATGGTTTGGCCACCTCTATTTGGGCCTCTTCTGAGGCTTCACCTGATTTTTGGCCTTTTTGAGATCTGGTTGTAACCATATATACATTGTTGGCCATAATATGATGTAATGAATCTTTGCCAATTGAATTGGACACAAAAAATTTGCCAGGATTGGGAGGAATGTTTTTGGCATGATGGGTGGTAGTAGAGCATTCCTCCTCTACTCCACCTGCCCTTTTCCCAAATCTGTGTCCTTTTCAACTTTGTAAGCCACATTAACTCCTGTTTTCCCATCTATTTGGGCATAACACTTGCTGGCAATGTGCCCTTTTCTACCACAACAATGACAAGTGATAGCACTAGATTTGGGATGGTCAGGTTTCTGCTCCTTGAGATTCCCATTTCTTTCTTGACTGTGGCTCATATTACTAATTTTATGTTGAGGGCGTACCCGTTGCAGATTGTTTGGCTGATTTGGCGCATCAAAGCTTCTTGCACAGCGGCATAAATAATCTACAAGTCTATTTGTCTCCATATTGAGATTAAAAGCAGGAATTATTACTCATTCCAAATCATGATATGGCTGTACAGCATGTTCCATGGCGATTAATGCATCATATTTGGTCATAATGTTTGATCTGAGGAGTACTTGAGCTTCATGGTAAAATTAATTGGCAAACTCTTTGATAGACTCATTAGGTCTAAACTTGATATTTAAGAGTTCTATCTTTCATGTCGACAGCTTTTTGGGCCCACCAAATTCCTTAATGATGGCCTGTTGGGCCTCGTTATAAGACCAATCTTCCCCTAAATAGGGCATTACAAGGTCTACGCTGTGTGAGTCCAGACAATTGATAAGCGCTGTCACCTTTACATGATTGGACGCTCCTCTCATAGCCTTCTCAAATAGCTTCAAGAAAGAGTATACATTGCCATCTTTATCAAATTTTGGAAAGTTAAGTGGTTTAAAGTCATCTCTGCCTGAGTCCCTAATTGGAGAGGCAGTTTCTCTTCTTAAGTTTGACCAACTTGGGAAATCTTCAGGAAGATTGGGATGCTGTGAATGACTTGGAGTGGGCATAGAATTAAGAGCTCATGGGATGGTTCGTGTATTCGATACATCCATCTAATAATCTTCATCTGACTTGTGATAATCATCTGAATCGCTCAACTCTGTTTTCCAAAATTTGGACTGACGTGGCTTCTTAAGCGCACTTTGGCGTGCCTTTAGAGCTGCTTTGTCAACCTCCCCTCCCCCAGACTGGTTGCACACTTGCAACTATTAGTCTTAATATACTCCATTTCCTTGTTAGCTTGAGAGAGATCTGCTTCAGCTAATGTCACTCGGGCTTAAAGTGCCTTCATTTCTTCTGACATTCTCAACATCCTTGTGTTAGCAAGTGCCAGTTGACTCTCCACATTGGTTTTCTCCTTAAATAAAATTTTATTGGAAGTACAAAGTTCAGAAACACTTGACCATATGTTGGCTAATTCAGCCTTGATATCTGAATTATCCAGTTTTTCTACTTTAGTAAGAGGTAACTGGGCTAAAGCATCGATATCTCTCTGCATAGCTGAAAATTCAGTCCGAATATAATCATCCAATTTGACATAATTTTCCTCCAACTCTTTAAGGGTTTTTCTTGAATCTTGACCCTGTTGGAGAAGGTTTTCCGTATTGGCTGCAACATAATTATACTATGTCTCAAGTCTGATGCAGTGGTTGGAGAAATCCTGTTTCCACTGACTTGAGAATCCCAAATTGTTCAGCACTTTTGTCGCCATCTTTGGGACGCCTTTGTTAAGTTGAGTTACCAAATTGTCAATTCGGTTATGAGCTTCTGTTGCAGCTCCAGTGTTTGAAATGATTGCTTTGCGCACTTCTGCAAAGCAAGTATCCAATTTCTCTAATACTTAAGCATGGGCTGACTGTTTCTCATTTTGAATACGGTGAATGTGATAAAGTTCAAGATTTTGATGCACAAAGATGCGTTGAGCATGCTCAATAGATGGTTGTACAAAATTAACTAAATATTAATACGTGTTGGCATGACTCTCCTAAAGTCTTAAGGCCAAACCAGCCGTGGTGGCTTCTTTGTATTTTTAATAAATTTCGTTCTTCAGTGTTTGATCCTTCATGTAATAAAATAGACCAAAGCTCAGGTCAATTGTTGAAGAACCAACATGGTAGCCTCAAAACAGGGTTTCCAGCATCTCCTTGATGTTAGCCTGGGTAAACTTGGCCGGATTAGAAGGTAAAGTTGGGCCTGTTCCGGTCACTATTAGCTCTAATGAGTACCTGTTCCCCTCCTCATTGTCAGAATGATTTGAGGTAAAATATTCAATAAACTGAACATTGCTTGTTTCCAATTCATTGTCACTGTACTTTTGGGCAAATTCTGAAAGCTGATCATCCATATTCATATTGAGGTAATTGTTTTTTTTCTTTGAGTGAGCACCAAAATGTTAAGTTTTCAGCTGATGGTGCAAGCTAAAATAACTTAAAATGAAATCAAGGATATAAACTCACTTTTCAAATGAAACTCCTGCTCATAATTGTGAAGTAGATTCTTTGATAATCCTCAATAATAGCCAAGTAACTCTGGTATGCTCACCGTTCTTAAGTCTACTGGCACCAACAAATACAATACCTTCTGTCTTTGTACAAAATCAGGAAATTATTTCTCTATAATCAGGACTACTTCTCTGGCAGGCAACTATGTACTTCTCTTTGGGAAGAATAAACACACACAACTATCTAATATAGATGTAATGGCAACAGATACAAATATCTGACAGATGACAGATGGATAATAATTAATAAAATAAGCAACAGTAGTTATTAATGATCAATAAACAGTAAATGATAATTAATTGATGTTTTATTAATTGGCCAGGCACCAGTATTATATACCTCTCAGGCATCTCCTGGCTGAACTCATCTATTAGATGAATCCATTCATATTATGTCAATCCTCTGCTGGTCATGGCAATAATTATGAAAAATCCCCAAGTCAATTTGGCCCATGAATTGACTAAAAATAACAATCATTTCAGCCCAATTGAAGGCAATTTTACTCTCATAATTGGGACGACTTTGGGTTTTGAATCAACATTAAAATCTTCAAGATTAGAGCTATGTCATAACTCGACGTCTAACAATAAATAGGGAATAAAACATATATGATTATAAAAGATGATGCACCCCAAATTCAGGACATCAGCAGGCCTCTCCATAGCACTAAGTACGCCCATAATTGGGACGTCTATGTTTAAGTGCTTTATTATCAATTTCATTAATTGAACCCAACTTCTGCCTTAGTGCATTAAGATTAATGCACTAATTTAGGAGGTGCAATTTAGTTAATGCCGTGGGACCACTTTGCACCTAAGTGTACCCATAATCAGCCATATTATAATAATATCATAGCTGTTATTAGCTACAATAATTGGGCACCTCAGATGCAATTGGAGCAGTTATAAGGTGAAACTGATTTATCAGATTATGCAGATGAATCAGGAGGATCAAGGATCCATCAATGGGAGTAATCTATCAGAATTGATGGTTTTCTCAAAGGGTTTATTTTTGAGTCAATCATCAAAATCTAACAAGAGGGAAATTTTAAGAAACAATGTACTGACCTACTCTCTTAGTACCACTTAATTATTTACTTTTCCCATTATGTGAAGAAGCCGCTCCTGAAAAGAGTCAACCCTGTGCTAGTAACCCAAGGCATTGTGTTAGTACTGAGCCAGTGATATCCAGATCTGGAAGTTTCTGTCCAGGATTCCATCATTTTCCCAATTAATCTCTCTAGATTTGAAAACATGGAACTGTGCAATCATTCTTGAAAATGTTCAAGATGACCATGCATGGTACCAATGACCTTTTGTAAAAGTCATTGTCATGATAAACTGTTTATATGACCAAAGTCAAGATCTGATCATGCACTACTTACCTGTAAAACGTTGAACCTTTGCCATCAGGAAAGCGCAGTTTTAAAGAGCTTAGTTCCCCTAAATGAATGGCAACTTGGAAGGCTGAATTCATGTTAATTCAGTTTAAGAATATAAAAATCACCAATTATTTGACAAATTATACCACAAGGCTCAAGTTTTCTGGGTGCTAAAGCTATAGTGGACTTTGCTTTCAAGATTACACTTCAATGATCCATTAAAGAACATCTGAGTTGTACCATTCCTTGCTTTTAACGCTTGTGAAGTATTTATATCCAGGATCCCTGATTGAATCTGAATAGGTGTGAAGTCACTTTTTGGGCCTCCCAATTTGGAAGCCTGAATCAATTGGCCCCTTGAGTTAGTGAAGTTAATAGAGGGGCCACAGAAGCTTCGCTCCCCATTGTGAATTTGGAATTTGTGAAACCAAGGTGAGATAAATTTTTGTATCTGTGAATCCTTAAAAACTATACAGCGTCCTGCCTGAAGCAATGCCCTGGGTAAACCTCATGACATTTCAAGAGGATGAAATCCAGGAAAAAAAGCCTCAGCATTAAAAGGGGGACGCTCTAATGCCAGTCATCATCCTTTCTTGTCCCATATTAATTTAAAACTTGAGTCATTCTCAAAATCAAAAAACTGATAAAAGCATCCCTACAGTTTCAGCTATCATCAGAAGCTAATGATTAGCCATGAGTTGCAGACGAGGCCATAATGGATCAAAGGATCATTCCTCAACTGGCAGAATGACTAAAGTTCATTCCCAAAATGGCGGAGGTGCAGGCGGCCTACCCGCCACAGATGGGGATAGATGAGCCCCTTTTATAGATTCATGTAGACCAAGTAATTTTCCCCACCATCAGAGTGACATCATGTGAAATAATTTTTTACTTTGATGCTTCAGCAGATTATTTATTGAAGATGATGACGTCATCCAAGGTCCATATGAAAATCGACCCCCTCTTAAACAATCAGGGAGCCATAATAAGTTACAATTCAATGATGATGCGACGATGGCATGACCAAATTACCCTGACAGTAATTAATGAGGCTAAAGGGTTTATGTAACCAAATCTGGAGTTTAACCAATTTTGAGAATCACTCAAAAACATGATGTGAGGTGCACTGGAGGAGTGCCATCACTCAAACCTGAAGTTAACAAGCTTATTACCAGACTTATTAATGAAGCAGTATATAAAGAAAATGTAATCACCCATAATCCAGAAGTGGAGGCAGATGAAAGAGCCTCTAGACTTCCAGATTCAGGATTAATAGCCATTAGAATGAGCTCGCAGATACAAGAATTAATGCAAATTAACAAAGCCACAAAAGCAGCAGTTAGACGCCTCTAACTAGGTAATTTATGAAAACCCCATAAAGATACCCAATTCACTTCTCTATTTTACATTATTCATTTATTTTATATCTTGATTATGTTTGTAGTATAAAGCACATATTTTTTACATTTAAAAGCCTTTATACAGAATCTTGGCTTTATCTTTTTATTTTCACTTAGAATTGTTTAAGTTCAATAATCACCAGTAGCTAATATGGGAACTAGCCAGTGAGAAGAATACAGTAACCAGTCTGGAATTTGCTCTGTTTGAACAAGGACACTCTTTATTATAGATACTTTGGAGCCGATTTTTCAAGTGAGAGGTTGTATTGGCTTCTGTTGAGTCCTGAAGGCCTACATATTACAAACATGTCAAAGTGTGTCACCAAGAGATCTTCTATGAGCGTTAACAGTTTACCAAAGAGATCAATGCTACAAAGGGTAGCATCAGAGGAAATTGCTCTATGAGGATTATTGTGATCTTAGAAAAGATTGTCTGATGGCTAATCTGCATGGAGTAGACCCCCTGAGCAGCAAGTTGGCCTCACATGTTAAGCGAAGTGAGGTTGGTGAGCTGACTGTGGTGCTCACTACAGGGGTGGCATCATCAACCTTAGTGAGGATCACGAGAGTTCCCATGAGCAGTTTGACAATAAAGTGGATATGGAAGTATTATGGGGTGGAGACCTCTGACTCCTGGTGGTGAAGAGTATAAAATCCGTTTTAACTGTACCCTTGAATTAGAAGTGCATGATCTATGCAACAATCTTGATTGCAATAGGGAGACTGTAAGAAGAGATTGAATTGCTTTCTATCTATAGAGAGGACAACCATCTATTACAAAACTGAAATTACATTTAAAATCTAAAGGAATGACTTGTATTCCTCAAAAAAGAAAACAGAGAAACCATCAGCGTTTTAATTTTAGTATGGAGTGTTCTTGGAACAGCCTGATAATATGTTGTTTGCTATGGACAAGAGTATAGAAGAATTGAAGTCAAAAATTCGTACTATACCAGAATTTACCTCTACTCAACCAACAACCTGATTGGAGGCACCTATATTGGTCGCTCAACATAATGTCCCACAAATGGCAAGAATTGCTACATAACTGACCATGATGCACGTCAATCCTGTTGAGGAAGATAATAACTTTAAGCTGTACTTTGAGACCATTTATGCATCTGGAGAAGGTACGATTGCTAGTTTAATCCAGACGTATGAGAGCACATGGGTGGCGCTACCAATTGCTAATAGGCTCATCATGTGCAAGGGTGCATGAGCCAAAAGGCTCAAGAGATCCTTAGCGCAAGCCTACAACTTGTGCTATCTTGGACTGAAATTGAAGAGCAACCTAATTTCTACGTTCAGTAGTGATTAAGACATCCAAAATATGAAGCAAGAGTTCCTGCTAATTAAAATTGGCAAGAATGAGTTGATAACATATTACGCCTCATGCAATTATCTCAAGGATCAAAACTTATGTACTACAGAAACTATGGATTTACCTACCGCGAAAACTGTTCTTGTAAGTTCATTGGAGATGCAGCCTAACTTAAATATGCATGTGACTATAGAGGTAAAGAGTGCGACGTCCCTCAAGGCACTTAAGGAAGCATTTCTCGATGTATAAGGGCATATAAAACTTAATACAAGGCCATGGGAATAGAAACCTCGATGAGTTAGAAAGGATGTTTATGTTGCTAATGATAAGGGGGACAAACTAAAGAATAAGAGTTTTAAACCTGAGCACTTCCATCACTGAGAGTTGCCTGCAATAAGTGAAATCAACCTGGGCACTTTTGCTAATCTTTTCCATTACTTGCTGCTAGAAAAGAAAGGTTCCCTAAAAGTATACCCCAACACTGTAAACTGGGTGGATCTCCACATTGAAGGTGAAGATGAATACAAAGATGATTATTTTACTAGTGCAGGATATCACGTGTTAGGGGCGTCTGGCGTAGTGGCTGTGCCTGATAGATTGAGAGTCCACAGAACTTATGGATCTAAAACTGAGTGTTAAATACCTGGTGCAAGTGAATCAGCCTACCCTTTTAATCAGTTCAGTTGTGAAAGGAGAGCATCTAGTTATGCTACTTTAAGAGCTTGGCACTGGATGGCTAGGATAATGTCAAAGCTACAATGAGCTCTGCTTCTCTTAGACAGTTTTAAGAGTCTGAAACAGATTATTTGACCACTGGAAACCCTTTCAGAAATAGCGTGTTGAAGGTAGAAGTGATAATCCATAAGGTGTGCGTCTTGGCATTATAGGACACCTGGGCTCTAGTCAACATCATATCATCTAAGCTCATGAAGAAGCTGAAGTTATGTCCAATATCAACTATAAAGTGAAATACCAAGTGCATTTCAGATGTTACCTGCGCCCTAAGAGGCTATACAGCATTGTCTTTACTTTAGACGCATGGTCCTTTTCAAGATCACAGGTTGATACCATAGATCCTTTTGTTATTTGTGGGCCAGATGACCTGAAGTCCAAGGGTGTTGGTTACTTACCTGGGTTGCTTCTCTTGGTCAAGAAGTCTTGTTAATCCATATTTCAAGTCTGGTGTGATAAATTCCAAATATATACAATTTTTACTTAAAGTTGCAAAAAGGGAGAAAAAGCATAAAGTTTATTACTCAATACCAGCTTTTTAAGGGTAATCAGAGAGGTTTATTAAGAAAATCCAAGCCGCCCAAGCCTAGATCTAATAATACAAACAAATCAGGCATTTGGTGCAAGCCCAACTATCTCAGTTGATCTTATTGAGCTTGTCTCATAGCTCAGGTTTAACCCCGAGGTTGTGTGGCTCTGAGGGAGCATGATTCAGCTGTATCAGTTGGGTTTGATTGCCAATTTTGATAATAGTCAACTTTTGTCAGGTATGATGCCTGACAGAAGTTTGGGCCTTTTGGTTAAATTGGGATTGATCTCCAACTTTAATAGCTGTCAACTTTTATCAGGGATTATCCCAACAGAAGTTTGGGCTTTTTGGTCAGTTCAGGATCGAATCCTATCATCTGACATATCTAAATCCGCCATTCAGTTTAAATCCCAACAATACCCCTCTCTAGATATTAGGCAGGGGGAAAACAGACGGAGAAAGTGACTATGTACACAGTTTATGACGGTGCCCTGAACAACCTCTATGATTGAGTTTATTGCCCCATCTATATATGACTTGATAGGGCCCCTACCAGTTGGTTCCTAGTTTGTGATCACAACCTCCCATCTGGTGATGGTAGAATAGGACGAGGTCACCTGGTTGGAAGGTGTGTAGGGGATCATGTTTATCATTAAATTGAGCAGTTTCTTTACTAGTTGTAGTGGACAGGTTTTCAGCAGCCAGGGCCTGAAGTCTTATGATTTCATTTGCAATACTTCGCATAGAGACTTCAGGTGCTTCAGATGAAGCTTGGTCAAGCATCTCCTGGACTTTGGAAGGCAGATGGGTATTTCTGCCATACAATTCTTGGAATATTGACATTTTTGTAATTCGATGGTAACTAATCTGATAAGCCAGAATTGCACTAGGCAAATTATTAGGCCAATGAAGGGGATCAGTCATAGCCATTTGCTGAAAGGTTGCAGTTAGAGTGTCATTTACCTGCTCTACCATTCCATTGGTTTCAGTATGGTAGGGGGTGGATAATACCTGAGTGGTTCCCATAAGGTCTTCTAAATCTTTTACCACCATTGAGTTGAAATTTTGTCAGTTATTGTAAAGAATGACGTTAGGGCACCCATGCTAGGTGATAATCTTATTATACAAAAATGTGGCGGTGGCTTTTGCCAAAGCGATGGGGAGTGATATGGCTTTGATCCACTTAGTTAGATGGTCTACGACTAGTAGGAGGAAATAATGTCCATTGGAGGCTCTAGGAAGAGGTCCCACAACATCTATTCTAAAAGTATGGAATGGTTCACAGGGTGGGACCACTGGATGTTGAGAGCGGGGATTAGTTCCAGCTTGGCTTTTACATACCAGACAGGACTCCAATACATCCTGGATAGAAACAAGCATTCACTCCCAATAACATTGAGCTTTAATTTACTGGTAGGTTTTCCAAATTCCCCATGACTGACTTTCCGGATGTCCCTCTAATATGACATCAATTTGAGCTGATAGTCTTACATAAGGCACCCATTGTTTAGACACAAGTTTGCACAATTGTCCTTTCTTGACTTGGAGATTTGCCGATCTTTTCACTAATTCCTTTTGGAGGGTCAGGGATTTATCCTTCCATAACTGTTGTTGGATTAGGAGGTTATAGAGTCAATCCTCTTCAGGGTCAGTTATAGTTAAGATGAAAAGCTGAGATAAGCAATCCGCATTTTGATGGATTGGCACTGGTCAGTGGATGATGAAAAAATCGTAATTTTGAAGTTTTAACGCCCACTGGGCTAATCTCCCATCAGGGTCCTTCATTTTCTGTAGCTAACATAAGGAAGCATGATCTGTTACAATAATAAAATGCTTCCCATATAAATAAGGTCAGAAATTCTTAATGGCCAGTAGGACCGCCAAGCATTTGCATTTTATAACACTATAATTATGTTCAGCTTTAGATAAGGTCTTGCTGTAGTAGGCGATGAGATGGTCCACTAAGATTCTCATCATGCTGAGATAGTATAGCTCTGATGGCAATATCGCTGGCATCAGTAAAGAGGAGGAAGGATTTATCAAAATTTTGATGAATAAGTACTGGAGAGTGGGAAAGAGAGACACGTAGCAGGTCGAAGGCCTGCTGTTGCTCTTCTTTCCACTGAAAGGGTATTCCTTTCTTAAGTAGATACACCAGAGGCTCAGAAGTGTCTGCAAAATGGGGGATAAATTGGCGATAATATCCCACCAGTCCAAGGAAAACTTATACATCTCATAGGGATTTAGGGGGGTCATCTTAGCAATAGCTAAGACCTTATCATCCATCAGGGATATTCTGGCTTTGCTGACCTTATGACCCAAAAAGTTTATCTAACTCTGGAAGAAAGAGCATTTCAATGGCTTTAGTTTTAACAAAAATTTCCATAACCTCTGAAAGACTTGCCTGAGGTAATCTAGATGTTCAGTAAAGGTTCTTGAAAAAACGTTAATATCATCAAATAAACTAGTACGCAGGAGCATTTTAAATCGCCAAGTAGTCTATCCATAGCGCGTTGGAAGGTAGCAGGGGCGTTACATAGCCCCTGAGGCATTCAAGTGGGCTCGAACAATCCTTCAATTGTAATGAGAGCGCATTTTGTCCAATCTTCAGGTGACAAATCTATTTGCCAGTATCTACTGGTGAGATCCATAGCGGAGAAATAGTGGGACCCCAACATTAAGTGTAAAGAGTTGTAAATACGTGTCAGGGGGTAGCTATCTTTGTGAGTGCTAGAGTTAAGGTGGCAATAATCTATAACAACCTGGTGACCACCATCCTTTTTCTAAATTAATAATAGTGGGGAAGCCCATGGGCTTTTGGAAGGCATAATTAACCCAGCCTCCAACTGTTGCTGTAACTCTAAGGCCACTTGAGCTTCATCTACTTTGGATTTTTGATATGGTTGGGATTTAAATGGAGAATGATCCTCAGTTTTGATTTGATTTATTACCCTGGACATTTTCCCATAGTCACTTGGTCTCAAGGAAAAAGTATTGCTATATTCCTTGAGGAGGTTTTTGACATCTTGGCGTTTGCTTGGGGTAAGATTATCCTCAATACTACTATCAGCCAAAGCTATGGTGGGTGAGGGATCAAATCCTAAATTCTGTAATGATCCAAAACAGCTCACATCAGCAATACTCTTAATGGGACATAGTTTTACATAAGCGATAGGGGCATGTCACAGGACTTGGAGAAGTTTTGGGTTAAATTCCCTAGTAGAGATAGATTTCTCGTAGGCTGGATCTAAAATCCCTGGGCAGGTCAACGCTTCCTTAATGGAAGGGTTTGGGTGTCCACTAAGCTCCAAACTCTGATCAGGAGGGGTAAGAATCCAAATCCCCATATCCACAATAACTTGTAATCCCAAGGGTATTGTAATAGAATGAGGGATATACAGAGGGATACCCTCTTTGGCATCCACAGCCTCCAGGGGTAACTTAATTTTTCCCCTAAGACTTGGTACTCAATTTTGCAAATGTAGGATGGTATTTGAGGAAGCATGTCCGTTTTTTAGGGGCTCCTTTACTTTTGACGGGGAGTTCAGATATTAACGGAGTCTGATATCCTAATAGGGATAGGTATTTTTCCTTGTGATTGATAATGCAGTTAAACTCCTGCATCAGTTGGACCCCAATAAGTAACTTGTAGTTATTGTTTTCTAGCACAATGGCAGGGGCAGTAGTTAATAACTTCCCAAGATGAAGGGGTAAATCAGAATAGGCTCCTATCGCCTTCATAGAATGACTACCTGCCATCCCATATTCAGCTTCATGATTCAAGTCTGGAGCCATTTTGTCTTTTGTATAAGCCGGGAGGAATAACGTTAACTGGAGAACCAGTGTCAATTATCGCCAGGACTTTAACCTTATGGACTACTACTTTGACTCAAACCACTGAAGATCCAGATTGTGAGTTAATAGCTAATAGATTATCATTAGGGATCTGTAGTGAAGCAAGCGGAGGATACTGCTGTGGCAAGCTCAGAGTTGTTCAATATGTATAAAAGTTTTATCTTCCCATGCTTGGCTTTATATAGAAAGAGCTGACCACCAAAATTTGCTTGGGTAACTGACTAACATAAAATTAAGAAAGCTGGAGGTTTTTATTCCCTAGTATAGACAGAGGGACTTCAACTTCTGACAGGGCAGCTAACACAAAACAACCGGAAGTACTTGGGATACAGCTAGAACTAGAACAAGGATCATGAGGCACTTGTTTTCCGTAAGCATAGGGAGCCTCTTTCCCTATACTGACTGATCTTTTGCTGACTTACGTTGAAGGATGCGGCAGTCAGCTACAGTGTGGTTATTTCTTCTGCAATGAGTGCAGTGTAATTCAGTTGTAGGCGAATTGGGGGTGTAACGGCCAATACTTGGGACTGGGGATTATTGGTGTTAAAACAAGGTGGCCTGACAGGTTTAAGCAGTTCAGCCAGACTTTCCAATGTAGCCTCTTTAATATAAAGGAGGGACGTTAAGTTAGACTTCACCGCTTTAAGATAAAGTAAGATAATAGGCATATTCTTAAATGCCAAAAATGCAGCGGTGATGGCATTGTCTAACGCAAGAAAATTCCCTGAAACCATAGTTTGTGCTTAATGGTAAAAACGGTGAGCAAATTTGCTGATAGCTCCCCCATTAAAGCTGATACCCATAAAGGTCTGTTTTTGATTGGTTAGGGTTAAGTCGCTCCAGAATTCTTGGAGCAAAGCAGTCTTGGCATCAGTCCAAGTATGACAATGCATCAGATGGTGGACCCTAATGTCCTGAGCATTATGGCTAAGACAATTAGTCAAGTGTTTAAACCGCTGATGGTCAGTCGCTTAATCCATGGAGCTTTCATAGCAATACAAGAAAGAGAAAATACTTCCCTCTCCAGAGATACATTTTTCTTTGAACGAAGGTTTAAATATACCACTTGAGGGGTTGGAGGACAATGACATGAACTGATATTGGGACAGTGCTTTCACCTAATGAAGAGGCGGTATCTCAGGAATATGCTTGAGGTTGAAGAGAATCTGCCTGTCTTCACAGACTGTTAAGATCATCAACTATTGAATCTACTCGTTTGTGGGTGGCACTGAGAGCTGATTTTGTGGCAACGAGTTAATTTAATTAGCATACTTTGTTTTTAGAGCGGTATTGGTGACTTGGAGGTCGAGTTGATGTTGTTTGGTAATTAGCACTCTTTTCTCTAATCCACGTACCAAGGTAGGTAGGGTGGCCAAGGTCCTGAGGCGGTCATGATGAACAAGTAAGGAAACTTTGGGAGAGAGGGGAACTCCATCATGAGTAAGTTGGGCTTTTTGGGTGACATATCCTAATTGGACATCAAGATTTTTTATTTGTTGAATTAATGCCTGGAGGCGTTTGTTAGGGATTCTGGGGTCACCACTGGGTCCTGGAGGACCTCTGGGGCCCGGGGGTCCCCTTCCTCCATCTTAGCCATCATGACCAGGGGGTCCTTTTTCATTATCCTATCCATCATGACCAGGGGGTCCTCGTTCACCTTCACATCCATCATAACCTGGAGGTCCACTCTCACCAGGCCCTCCTTGAAACACAGAGTTATAGAAACTATTATGGCCTTCCCTTAATTCATAGATCATTTCCTCCAAGGTTTGGAGGCGATTATCAACAGAGGTGATAAAGTTATCAAATTCAGATCATACTTCACAGGTACAATCTACAACTTGTTTATGGATAACAACCTCTAGTTGGCTAAAACAAGAGGTGAGTTCCATCTGAGCAAAACTCATGACTCCTTGATCCAAGCGGGTGAGCACATCTTGTATTTCATTAACAAACTGCCGATTTTCTATAATTGCAGTTCAGATTTCATTACCAAACTGGAAGGCAGATTGATTGAGTTGAATGAGCTGTGGGTGTATGGTCTCTGATAGCTTCAAGTGACGGAGTAATTCTTGATGATGAAACCCCGTTACTTGAAGTAGTGGTATAAAGTGGGATGGACAAAGTGGCGCAGATAGCATTCAGTACATCCAGCTCCAACTTGTTCTATATTGAGTGAAAAAGTTTTGAGCTAAGTTCATCATAGGGGCTGGCACGGCAAGAGCTCTTCTTCTATTGGCTCAGCCCCCAGGGATGAAGGCCCCAGATAAGAGGAGCTGAAGAGCTTCCACAAAGTCAGATAGTTGTAAGCTGTATTATCCGACGGATGAGCATGGGTAGTCACTTCTGTAGAAGGGGAAAGATAATATTGCAGTTGGTTGTGGTATCATTGACATTCATGTTGATTGCCCAGTTGCTGAGACAGGTGGCTTCACTATCTGAGAAGTTTTCTGAAACAGAATTTTTATTTTCCATTTTTGCTTTTATTTATTTTAATAATTTTAAACACGAACTCAGGTGCAACCTTTCAGGGAGCACCAGTTTTGTCAGTATCATGGTTTAATACCATGGATCCTTTTGTTGTTTGTGGGCCAGATGACATGAAGTCCAAGGGCGTTGTTCACTTACCCGGGTTGCTTCTCTTGGTCAAGAAGTCTTATTAATCCAGATATCAAGTCTGGTGTGGTAAATTTCAAAAAGATACAATTTTATTTAAGATTGCAAAAAAAAGAAAAAGCGTAAAGTTTATTACTCAATACCAGCTTTTTAAGGGTAATCGGAGAGGTTTATTAAGAAAATCTAAGCGCTCAAGCCTAGATCTAATAATACAAACAAATCAGGCATTTGGTGCAAGACCAACTATCTCAGTTGATCTGATTGAGTTCATCTCTTAGCTCAGGTTTAACCCCGAGGTTATGTGGCTCCGAGGGAGCATGATTCAGCTGTATCAGTTGGGTTTGATTGCCAATTTTGATAATAGTCAACTTTTCTCAAGTATGATGCCTGACAGAAGTTTGTAACTTTTGGTCAAATTTGGATTGATCTACGACTTTGATAGCTGTTGACTTTTGTCAGGGATTATCCCCAACAGAAGTTTGGGCTTTTTGGTCAGTTTGGGATTAATTCTTGCCATCCAACATATCTGAATCCACCATTCAGGTTGGAATCCTGACAGTCCTAATGGCACTGGAAGTGGTTTAGACAACAATCACTATGATTTCTTGATCAGGACGCAGTTCTCTTAGATTTTGGAGAAAAGAATAGTTTCACATCCAGCATATGAGCAACTTGAGTTAAAAGCTTCTGCTGGTATATAAGGATGAAGATATCAAACTGCGGAAACAACAGAAGTGCTTGGTGGAAACAGAACAATTTAATTACCCCATCCACTACACCATGTCTGAGAAAAGTTTGAAGCAGTTACCACCTACTGATAGCATGGAAGAAGGGCTTCCGCTGAGCACTAGCAAAAATTTATAGATTTGACCTGGGGATCAATGCCAGTTAAACCTGTCAATTAGTGTGAAGATTCTGACAAATAACATATTATAAATATTCAGCTGTGATGAAATACGCAAGTAAGAACCTAAAGTACTACCAGAGTTCTATGACATAAACTACTCTGGAGAGTTAGCATCATTTGGAAAACATCACTTATCAACCTATCAGGGCCAAAAAAGATCAAGTTGTTGCACTGGTCCAGTTTGACCAGTTGCTAGGTATTGAATCTTTACATGCAATAGGGGATTTTAATGAGCTTAGGTTTGGGTATGTGACCCCTAAACAGCAGAAGGAGCTTGATGAATTGTTATGTGAGTTCAGTGAGATCTTCAGTGCCAGATCCAATGACTATGTCCTCTGCTTGGGCTAGGTCCACAAAATGGATACCAGTTCTGCTATGCCATTCAAATCCAAACCCTACCATTGCTCAAAGTAGAGGGTGCAGTTATCGCTCAAGAGCTGAACCAACTAGCCAAAGAAGGGCTAATCAGACCATTGAAGAGTCCCTTGACAGCTACGCTGTTGCTTGTATGTAAAAAAGGATGGAACCCAATGAGTATTTATGGACCACCGCCTTTTAAATGAGATAACTAAGAAGGACTCATGCTTACTTCCATGCTTCAACAATGCTTTGAAATGCCTGGGTGGCTCAAAGTATTTTTAAGTGATGTATCTGGCCAACGGCTACTGTAAGATGGAGCTCTCTCCAAAAGATCAGGAGAAATTCGTCCTGATCTGTAGCCAGAGGTTGTTTGAGCCCACGAGGATGCTGCTGGGGATCTGAACACCCCTTCCACTTTCCAGTGCATAAAGGATTTCATTTTAGCGATCTCAAATTACCCAACACGCTGATTTTATCTTGACATCACTATATTCAGCTAAATTTTCCAAGAGCATCTGAAGCACTTATGAGAAGATTTTACGTGGCTGCAGGCATCCAATCTGAAGCTAAAATGGAGCAAGTTCACCTTTCTCAAAAGAAAGTTAGAGTTTCTCAGGCATGAGATCAGACCTATCAAAATCAAGCCTCGATATGGGAAGTTGAACGCCATCAGCTATGGAGCCTCCCAAGGAGAATGAGGGATATCCAAGTGTTCCTCCTAATGGTGGGATATTACTGGCAGGTTTATCCATTTTGTGGACTTTGCGGCACCCCTTACTTACCTATCACCATTAAACAAAGTTTAAGTGGGACCTGTAACAGGAGCAGGCCTTTGCGGAGTTAAAGGCAAGATTAGTAGAGGCTCCAATTTTGGCCTATATTGATTTCAACAAAACATTCTACCTCTATACCAATGCCAATGATGTAGGACTTGGAGTGATCCTGGCACAACTGGATGAAGACGGGGTGTATCACCCAAATGAATACTACTTAAAGGTTTTCAGCAAAGCAGAGAAGAATTACATGGTCACTAAGCAAGAGTGCTTGGTGGTGTCAAAAGCAGTCAAACACTTCAGACCTTACCTATATGGGGTGTATTTTAAGGTAGTAATGGATTATGTATTGCTCCAATGGTTGTGAACATGAAGGATCCTGATGGACACCTTTACAACTGGTCTGTACTCCTCCAAGGCCATGGTTTTGAAATCATACATAAAGTAGGAGATTGCCATGTCAGAACTAAGGGCTTTAAACCACTTGCCCCACAAAATTTATAGGGCCTGGAAACCCTAAGTTTTTGGGTGCAGGATTATGAATATTTTGCTTTCCTTGGCCAAAAAGTCTTTCATTGGGTTAGTGACCCTGGAGTCATAAATCCTAACTATTATTTCTTCCTAAATAAATAGAGGAAGGCCAATGATAACTTAAAAGAGGGTAAAAGAGAGTTTAAAGTTTATTTGCTTAGAAAAAGATTATAAGGGATTTCATGGAAGCTTCTTTGGTCAATCTCCAAGTGGTCCAAGCTAAGATCTACACTCGCTAACAATCAGAGTTTGTGTGGCAGAACAATCAGCTTGGTCAAATCGGATTTTCTCACCATACGGATTGGGTTTGAACCCTGAGGTTAGGAGGCTTTGGGCGATTAACATTTAATTGCGTTGGTCAGGGATTTTTGCTGATATTTAGAAGGCTAGAAATTTGTTGGGGATTGTCCCAGTTATCAAGAGGGCTTGAAATTTATCAAGGACTATCCCTAATACAAGTCTCAGCTTTTAATGTATTGGTTTGATTTCTGTCATCTGCCTCATGTTAATCTTTGATTTGGGAAGAGTATCAACAAACCATCTAAATGCTGATGGCCTAATGTGGTTACCAGTGTTCCACTTGCAAGCACCATAGAGTGCTCAACTTTACAACTTAATTAGCTTCCAGAAGAGGCCTGGAAGGAAAAACAGATGAAATTAAGAGTGTCCTGAGGAGATGTTCCAAAAACACCTGGCATTTCGATGGAAATCTACAAAAGAAGATTCAAAACAAGTGGTACCCCTATATTTAGCCTAGTGAAAGCACGGGGTTGGTGATGGAGGCCTATAAGCACGTGGGCCATGGGAGATTAAAAACGCTGTCATACCTGAAAGAGATATTATACTGGGAGTGTATGTCTGATAAAGCGCACCAAGCTTTAAAGTTGTGCATAGCTTGTGCAAGTTTCCCCAATTTGAGAAGCAATTTGAGTTTAAACTGATCCTTATACTGCGCCCTTCAGCAATGTATCAATCAATGTCATGGGACCTCTACATTCTGCTTCCAGCGAATCAAAGTTCATCCTAGTAGCAATTGACCACTTTACCAAGTGGATCAAGAGCTCCATGGCCAAAAGGTATACTGCAAAATCCACCGCTCACTTTCTGTAAAATCAAGTTATCATAAGGCATGGTTGCCCTCAAGTTTTACTTTCAGAAAATTAAAAAAAGTTTTTTCTCAGACGTGATGAAAAAGTTAATGCACCTAGTGGGAGTGAAGCAGCAGTTCAATACCCCTACACTCCATCCTCAAATGGAGGAGTAAAGAAAATAAATGGAACCTTGGGAGTCATTTTGAAGAAAAAGGCCCTCAATCAAAAATTTAAATGAGATCTGTTGCTGCCCTCAGCTTTGTTGTCTTACCAGTAGAGCCACACCAAGTGATTGGGATTTCCCCTTTCAAAGCTTTGTACAGGCGAGAGGCAGCTCTGCAGACCCTACTAGCACCTATCATCACAGTGACTGTTAGAACCTGCCACTTTGAAGCTATCAGTGGAGTTAGCTGATAAACCTAACAGAATCCAGTTTGAATTCTTAAATAACATTGAAGTGACTATCATCAAAATAAACAGGAGATTTAAAGATGAACTAGGCTACTTAATTTTAGCCTATGAGGCAAGGTTTTTTCCCGTTATTAATGGGTGACATATCAAGAGAAGTTACATGCCATCTCTATTTGGTTTGATACTGTTTTAATGGAAAAGAGCTGAATACTTCATCTGGAATAATGATACTAACATTATATATAGAGTACACGCCCAGCACCTGAGGTCATTCCCCTGTCTTACCTTGGGAGGGGAAGTGTTGCAGGTGAGGCCGCAAATGGATCAGTGGATCATTCCTTGACTGGCAGAATGAGTAAAGTTCACCCCTAAAAGTGGCGGAGGTGCAGGCAACCTACCTGCCGCAGATGGTTATAGACGTGCCCCTTTCATAGATTCAGTTAGACCAAGTAATTTTCCCCGTCATAGTGATTTCATGTAAGAAAATTTTCTCCTTGGTGCTTCTTCAGACTTATTTAATAAGGATGATGACGTCGCCAAAGATTCATATGAAAATTAACCTCTTTTATACCTTCAGGGGGCTGAAGCAATTTTTAATTTACTTATTACGTGATAATTTGTAGGACTTTGTCATCCTCTCTGAAGGTCAGGGCCTTTAAAGACTGTTCTATTACTAGTTGAATGCAGTTCCAGCGGAATGTCTTAAAGAATGAATTCTCTAAGGCAATCTCTCAACAGAAATTCATTGTTGAGGCTAAACTGTTTGCTTTAAACAGGCAAGGTCTTCTGTATAAAAACAGGTAAAATAATCACTAGTGAAAACAACTAGGAGATCTGAAGGTATTGTTATTAAAAAAAACTTTGTAATTATTTATAGGCTGCTGAGATTTTTGTGTTCGCCTAGGGGGAACTTGGCGTGATAATCAGGAATGAGTAGGTTAGGGAGACCTCTTTGTGGAGGTGGCAGGCGATGTTGCTTTATCTGAATTTGACTGTCTTATGTCATGGCAGCCAATTCCAGGGACCTTTAAATGACAAGATCTTCACAATTTGACTTAATGCCTTTGTTAGTAGAGTTGGTTGAGCCTTCCAGAATTTAAGTTTCCTTTTGCCCATTTATTGTTCATTGTTTAAGTTGATTTTAACGCTCATTGAATTAGTGGAGCTTATATGAAAATGCTGCAACTTAGGTCATGTTTGAATCCCACTCAGGTCTGTCTGATTCTCATGACTCCTGAAAATGCCCACCTCAAGATCTTGCCGGGGAGAAGCATAATTTCAGAGAACCTAGCATTTACCCAATATATAAGGATACCTGACTTCACAGAAGAAATTGAATTTTTGGGACCTAAAGGTAGATTACCCAGTAAGACCTGACCACGAAGTATCAAGCTTATGTATTCATCCCCAGGCTGGTGATGGTAAAATAGGACAATGTCACCTAATTGGAACTCAGGCAGGACTGGCCGCCAGGAGCTCAGTTGATCAGCTTCTCTATTGTCAAATAGTTCTCATGTAACTAGCGGCCAGCATTTGTAACCTAAATAGTTTGTCAGCCAATATTCACATGACTAAGTCAGTGGTTTTTAGTGTTTTAGTTTTGAGTATATGCTGCACACTATAGGGCCAAATTGGTTCTCAGCCATATAGGGCTCAGAAAGGTGACATTTGAATTATTCAATAATAGTATAACAATATGCTAATAAATCTGATGGTAAGTATTCAATCCATCTAAGGATCAGAGGAAGCCATCTTATGAAGGATGGCAACTAAAGAGCTGTTTTCTCGTTCTACACACCATTGGTAGCCGGATGATAAAGGTGTTGTGAAATAATGATAAGCTCCCATTAGAGAGTTAAGATCGGCAACCACAATAGTATAAAGTTGGTACCATTGTCAGATAGAAGCACCTTTGGGCTGCCGTGGCGACTGAAGACATGCTTCAGCAAGAAGGATGCAGTTTCTTTGGAAGTTTAAGGCAATTGAGATAGCCTTAACCCATTTTGTAAAGTGATCAACTGCAAGAATAGTAAAATGGTGACCATACATCACTGTAGGTAGGGGACCAATAACGTCAATGCTAATCATGACAAATGGGGCCGTGGGGGCCCATGACATGATGCTGGTATAGAGGATTGGGCAGTTTAGATTGGCATAAGTAAAACATGATTCAACAATATCCTGGACTGTCTCAATCATTGCTTCCCAGTAGTAGCAGTCCCTCATACAATGATAGGTTTCTTTCACTGCGCCGTGCCCCATGGCAACATGAGCATCAGAGCATATTTTGTTCAAGCAGAGGTTGAACATGGTAGCCAGGAGGTCCCAATCTGCTTATATAACGATCCATCCTTGACTTGAGTCTGAGCAGTCATCTGCTTTAAGTGCTTTTGCGTCATCAAAAGTTCATAGCTCCACTCTTCCAGTTTATGATAAGCTCATAGATCTGTTCCTCTTCAGAAATATAGAGAGCCAGGATAGCAATCAGGACAACCCAATAGCATTTTGGTTTATCATCCCTGTGCAATGGACTATTGAGAAGTCTTAAGTCTAGAGCTTAGTGACCCACAATGTAACGGTCAATGCGTTTCCTGACAGCCACATTTCCCTAATCTTCCCTATTGTGATGATCAGGGCTAAGGTTATGGGCACTATTGTATTGAATTTTGAAAATGGCAAATTAATGAATCATATGCCTCAAAATTGAACTGTAATAAATATCTTGAGGTTGATGAGGAAGGAAATCCTCATAAATGACGTTCTGGCCAACCAGATGCTGCCAAATCCAATGTTACCAAATATGGTGACGATGGAGTAGATCCTCATGAATGAAGCTCTGCCCAACCAGATGCGTCCAAGACTTAATGATTCTAAATGTGTCAATAAGGATTATGATCCATATAAATGGCGCTCTGGCAAACCAGATGCCAGCAATTACAAAATTACTAAAAAAGGCGGTTAGAATGAAAATCCTTGTAAATGGTGCTCTGGCAACCAGATGACGCCACTTCAGTTGAGGCTGGACAAGCCTCTCAGAAATGGCAATCAGGCGAATCAGAGGCCACCAAAACTTTTTAACTAATTTAAAATTTAGAGATAAGGATGTCAACAAAGGTTCAGGCTTTGAGAATAATTCTAAGTGCAATAATAAATGTGCAAATGTTTTACAACTGCAAAGGTACCCAATACTAGTGCTGGAACAAACCTCAACAAGGAAATCGAGGGACTAGATCCTTAGGTTATGCCTGCTGTCAAGAGATTGCCTGTGGACTCTGCAGAGAACAAGACCCACTCTTCCCCCTAAGCCTAGTATAAATTTGAACTGACAAAGTTGCATAAAGCAGTTTCATCTTCTGTAATTTTATATAAAACTTAATAAATTCCAAACTTAGTTTTTAAATTAAAATTTTAGTTATTGAGTAAACCAAGGAAACTGCACATGGACTACAACTTGGACTTTAACAAGGCCATTAATCCTTGTATGCACTTTCTGGAGGGCAGACCCTCTTGCTTGGCGCCAGTAAAGTTTTGACTGTTGCCCAAACTTTCATAAACAAGTGCTTTCCAAACAGTCAGATTATAAATATTTCCTTGGCAGGGTTATCCTGCTTGTGGGCACATACCTGGGCCCTCTTGGAAAACTGTTTTGTGGCAGTGTTCAGGGACCCCGTCTGTCACACATAGGGACAATCATCCATCATTGTTTTCATCTGCTGTAACCACCCTAGTGAGGCATGATCCTTCACTACGGTGAAATTATTACCATATAGAAAAGGACGGAATTGTTTATGGGCCAATAACATGACTAGACTATCAAATTCAGCTATGCTTTAATTGAGTTCCGCTTAAGTCAAGGTCTTACTAAAGTAATTTATGGGGTGATCAACTTGGCCTGCATACAGTTGAGCCAGAATGGCCCCCACAGCCACATCGCTAGCGTCATTAAATAGAATGAAGTGTTTTTAAGCTTGGGATATACCAGAATAGGGGCTGTAGTCAGGGCTTTCCTTAAGACATTGAAAGAATGCTTCTGGGACTCCTCCAATTGAAAAGGAAATTCTTTATGGAGAAGATAAGTTAGTGGTTTGGTAAGCTCAGCGAAGTGTGGTATAAATTGTTGGTAATACCTGACCATTCCAAAAAAGGCCTGAATGTCATACAAACTACTTTCTGAGCCATATTTTCAATTGTGGTCACCTTGTCAGGCAAGGGCGAAATTCCTTTGCGGTGACCTTATGACCATGGAATTTAATCTCAGTCTTAAAAAAATGACATTTGGTGGCCTTTAACTTCAGCACATAAGAGCGTAGCCATCTGAATACTTGCATCAAGGGGACAAGTGCTGGTTAAACATGCGCGAAAATACAGTTACATCATCCAGGTAGACCATCATGCATGACATTTTAAGTTCTCCCAACAGGAAGTCCAGGGCTCACTGGAAAGTGGCCAGGGCGTTAAATAGCCTCTGAGGCATGCAAGTGGGTTCAAATAAGCCTTCACTTGCGATAAGCGCGCATTTCTTTAAGTCATATGGTGCAAACTCAAATTGCCAGTACCCGCTGGTAAGGTCCATTGTGGAGAAGTATTGGGATCTGGTGAGGAGGCGTAAGGAGTCATTAATACTAAGTAGTGGGTAACTATCCTTCTAGGTAATGGCATTCAGACGTTGGTAATCCATTACTACATAATGTCCTTCATCCTTCTTCCGCACAAGCATTAATGGCGAGGCCCAGGGACTCTGGGATTGTTTTAGTAACCCTGCATTCAATAGTTGTTTCAATTCTTTCACGACCTGGGCTTCCTCAAATTTAGACCCCTAATAGGGACAGGTGAGAATTAGAGGGGCATCGCCAGTCAGCACTTGATGTTGCACCCCCTTCATCATCCCAAATTCCTCTGTCCCAGTGGAGAATATATCAGCATTTTCTCTGATCAAGTCGTCAGCTTGTTGTTATTCACAAGTAAGAGTGTTACCGATTTCCACCTCAACTCAGGCTATTGTAACATATTCTTCTATTCCTAAATCTCACAGGTCTCCACATCCTCGGATGGACTAAATCTGGACAACGGGAAATATTATTACATATGTGACAGGTCAGTCTCAAGTTAACTGCATCGGCCAATCAGTAAAGTTGGCCATTAGGATAGTCTATGGGCTTCAGTAAGCGGGATCCAACTCTCCAGGACAGGTAAGTGATTTGCGGATAGCCAGATTACTCTCTCATTGATTTCCAATAAGTGGTCTTGTGGTATGGTAACTTGGAGAGAAGTCTCCACTAGGATTTGCAATTTAAGCGGTATGACTACATGACCAGGCGCATACACAATCATTCCTTCCATAGCCTCTGCGCTGGAAGGCATCACCTTGGGTCTTGGTCCAATTACCCAGTACTTTGGCCATTCAATGCGGCCTGTATGTTCAAGTAAGCAACACTGGGATTTCCTCTTCCCTTTCTTCTTAGGAATGTCCTTCACAACCAGAAAAATTTGGTACCCTAAAATAGAAATGTACAAATCCTTGTGGCTTATTAGAGTATCAAAGTCAACTAGGAATTGGGTGCCAATAAGCAAGTCATAACTTCCATTTTCCAACACAATGGCAGGAGCAGTAACAATAAGAGAGCCAAATTTAAGAGGCAAGGAGGAGTAGGCTCCCAGGGAGCGGGTATGATGAGGTCACGCCGTTCTATAGTCTAGAGAGTGATTCTGGTCCAGTGAAACCCTTATTTGCTTGACCAGCTGAGAGGAAATGGCATTGTAATGGGAGCCAGTGTCAATGATTGCCAAGATTTTACTTTGTGGACAATGACCTCTACTCAAGTAACTTCAGTGCCAAAGTTGAGAATTGAGTAAATAAAGTTTTCTGGAGGATTCAGTCTGTAAAAGGCAGAGTAAGAGGAATTGGAGTATTTATTCAAAATCATAGAATAATGAACTTTTAATTTGTCAGGTTTCTCCAGAACATAACAAGCAGCGCACAGAGTGACAGAAGGTTGAGGCGTTACATCGTCAGCAGAGGGTGCTTCGCGCCCTAAGCTGACTCTGTTTTTCCTGACTCATTGGCTTGCTTCTTCAACAGGAACCTTTTTGGTGGCTGAAGATTCCGCAATATGAGCATGGGTCATGACGTGGTTTGATCTCTGAAAGTGCCCAAAGACATGGATATTGGGTGATTCCCCTTATTTGGAGCTTTGCGTACTTCTGGCTTGAGCAATCCCATTATTAACTCCTCATTGTCAAGGATAGATTTAAAATTTTTTTGTTATTCTAAAAATAGAGTACCAAGTTGGTAATGTGTTTAAAAGCAGAGAGAACAGCCAAAATGGCATCAATCAAGGTAATCCTTTAGAGGAAGCTAATGTCTATGCTTCATGATAGAAGCTTTCCACAAACCTAATATGAGTCTCCCCCTATCTCGGGTGGATATGTATATAAGCCTTCTTACAGTTAGAAATGGTTATGTTGCCGCTTAATTCTTTGATAAGGGCCTCCTTAATTGCTGTCCACGTGGTGCATGTTATAAAATAAGGCATCAATTTCTTGTGCCTTGCCATCAAAACAGGTTTGTATATGCTGGCATTTTTGTCAGTTGGTAGCTAGCTCTATCATTCCCTCATATAGAAAGAGGTATCACTGAATTGTCTCAGCCTAAGGGACGTACTTCTCCATAAAGGTAGAATTGAAGTATCTGATGGATTTGGAGAGGGCATGAACGGCAGTTGAGAGTGGGCGTTTTGAGTTTGTGGGCTCCGTGGTGCCTATATCAGTATGTGGGATAGCCCTATCAAACTGATGGCGGACCTCCACCATGTCATTCTGAATGGTGGTATATCATTCATTGACGTGTTTAAGGGGTGGCCTTAGAATCCAGAAAGTTGGTTTAGACTCTTGATCTCTTAGAACTGTTGGGCCAATTGTTTTAAGAGAGCATCCTGTTTAACTTCAACTGTTTGAAGATAGATAATCATCCATTTGATATGGCGATTTTGCTTGGTTTTGGGAGGCGATCAAATTGGCGCAGGTACCAGTAATCGTTGCATAGTGGTTGTACAAGGAGGGAAAGGTCAAATAAGCATCCATATGCTCCCCTTCAATAGTCATCTCAGCTCCTCAGGCCATCAGTAACAATTGGTGCTTAAGAGCTTTAAGTTAGGCTTCATGGTCGTCATTGAAAAAGAATCCAGAAGGTGAGAAGGCGCCCAGAGGTCCTTGGGGAACTCCAGACCCAGGGGGTCCTTGCTCTCCTTCTCTCCCGATGGGTCTTGTTCCTCTGAGGGTCTCATGTTGCACCGCAGCTTCTGGAGTCAGCATTATTGTGAGTCATTCCCTCAGCTGTTGGATAAAGTTTGACAAATTGTTGAGTCAAGAATCAGTCACTTGGCAATCTTTAGAAATTCAGTTGATGAGGGTGGATAAAGATCTTTCTACCCTTTAGTCCATGCCAGAAGTTGACTGGACCGTCCGCTGGGTGAGTTCATTCTGCAAGTATTAGATGATTCCAGTGTCAATTTGTGAAATGTGGAGTTGGATTTTGTTAAACTACTGACAGTTACTTAAAATGACTTCCAATTAACTTGACTTGAATTAGAGGAAACATTGTATAGCTTAAGGCGCTGAGATTGAATCTGGTAGATAATACTAACTGTCACTGCATCTCCATATGGTGGAGTGCGAGCAACTGCATGTGTTGGTGAAATTAGGATGCACAAATTGTTGGAGTTATGAATCTGCACAGTTCACTAATATCAATGCTCAAAAGCTCTGCAGAGAAGTATAATCTTCGCATTTTAATAGTCTGGGTAGAGCTACTACAACTAGTTCTCCCAAAAAGGATTAAAACTTCACCTAGAAGCTCTCAAATTGTTTGGGTAACATTGGGAGCCTGAATTTGATAGGTAGATTCATAGGGCACTGATATGTTTAAAGTCATGACTGCGCAGAACTCAGGTCCTTGCAGTTGAGGTAGCGTCACATCTTGATTATTGATGGTAACCCATTGGGTCAGCTCATGGACTCCTCCATATTGGGAGGGCTGTCTTCGCTGAAGTTGTTCATATGGAAGGTAAGTCTTCACCAAGAGCCTTGGAAAGACCTGGCAGAAAGAACCAGTTTGTAGGACTTTGTCATCCTCTCTGAAGGTCAGGGCCTTTAAAGGCTGTTCTATTACTAGTTTAATGCAGTTCCAGCGGAATATCTTAGGGACTGAATTCCCTAAGGCAACTCTTAATGGAAACTCTTCGTTGAGGCTACTCTGTTCGCTTCAAACAGGCAAGACCTTCTGTATAAAAAAAGCAAAATAATCACTAGTAAAAAATACAATGAGATCTGAAGTTACCTTTATTGATCAAAATTCGTAGATATTTATAAGCTGCTGAGATTTTTGGGTTCACCTAGGGGGAACTTGGTGTGGTAATTGGGAATAAATAGGGTAAGGAGACCTCTTTGACAAGGTAGCAGGTGACGTAGGCTTTTTATGATTCATATTCTCTTTTTCAGGGAAGCTGATTCCAGGGACCTTTGAATAGCAATATCTTCATCAGTTGACTTGGTGCCTTTGTTAGAAGAATTAGTGGATCCTTCTGGAATTTGAGTTTCCTTTCACCAATTTGATATTTCATTTTCAAGTCAGCCTCAATGCTTATTGAATCAGTGAAGCTTCTACAACCTAGTTGCGACTTAATTTGTGTTGAATCCCACTCAAATCTATCTGATTCTCATGATTTCTGACACAATGACTTGATCAAATACCCTGATAGGAGTTAGTGAGGCTCAAGATTGTATATTACCAAATATGAAATTCAACCAATTTTGAGAGTCACTCAAAAACATGATGTGAGGCGCACTGGAGGAGTTCCATCACTCAAACCTGAAGTTGACAATCTTATTACCAGACTTAGTAATGAAGCAGTATATGAAGAAAATGTAATCACCCATAATCCAGGTGTGGGGGCAGATGAAAGGGCCTCTAGACTTCCAGCTTCAGGGGTAATAGCCATGAGAATGAGCTCACAGATACAAGAATTAGTGCAAATGGATAAAGCCACAAAAGAAGCAGTTAGACGCCATCTAACTAAAGGTATTTTAAAAAACTCATAAAGATACTCAAATTATACTTTACTTTATAATATCTATTCATTTTCTAGCTTGAATTTATATCTGAAGTATATTATATCTCAATTTTCATTAATAAAACCCTAATACAGAATCTCATTTTATTCTTTTAATTTCACTTATAATTATTTAAGTGAACTTATCTCCACTAGCCAGTCTGGGATTAACCAGTGAGAAAAATATAGTAACCAGTCTGGAATCTGCTCTGTTTAAACAAGGACACTCTTTATTGTAGAAACTTTGAGCTGAGCTTCCAAGGGAGAGGTTGGATTGGCTTCTGTTGAGTCCTGAAGGCCTACATATTACAAACATGTCAAAGAATGTCACCAAGAGACCTGCCATGGGCGCAAACAGTTTACCAAAAGGATCAATACTAAAAAGGGTAGCATCTGAGAAAAATTTGCTCTATGAGGATGATTTTGATCTTAGTGAAGGTTTTCTGGTGCCCAATCTGCGCGGTGTAGACCCTCCTGGGCAGCGAGTTGGCCTCACATATTAAGTGAGCAGAGGTTGGTGAGCTGACTACATGGAATGAGATGAACAAGAAGTTGTCTCTAAACCTTGTTCCACCAAATTGCTAAGCATAATCAATTTGGAGATATCAGAGAAGTATTAATCCTATCCTCCTCTAAAAGAAGTTAAAGTTGCATTACCAATTGATGATTAAGTACCCACTTCTCCAATGTAGGATAACAGATTAAGACTATGATTAATTAAGTTGATACCCCTTCAACTCTTGCTGTCAGGAGCATACCTGTAATGCTCACGTTTTCGTAGAGGTGTTGGGGAAAGCCCCACCCTAAAACCTGGGAACAACCTGCCAACAAGAGGGTAAACAGGACATCGCAAAGGAGAATGGTGCACAAAGGCCCCAGGGCAAGAGTTGCACAAATTTCGAAATTTAGGACCTCATATAGGTTGGCAAACAGGACTAAATAAAAGCAAATGTTTAAAATGATTAATGGGGATTTTATTAAAGCTATATTACAACCAAAGGATATCGGTTGTGAAACACTAATTAAACAGAATTGGTAGTATCACTTTCCATCAGGCGATGCACTGTGCCTAATTCAATCAATAATTGTAAAACACCATCTTTTTGTGGTACTATAGCTCGAGTATACTCACATTCAGGTGATTGACTGCAATTAGATTTTGCTGTATCTGGAATTTGAAAACTGAGCAGAATTTGAAGCCCCGGTTTCTAATTAAATGTAACGTCCTGTCTTTACTTAATAAATAACTGATACACCACAAGGCTGAGGTCTTAACGCCCATGTGCTCATTATGCAAACCCCGGACCCAACTTGGCATATTTTTCCCTATCCAGAGTTGGTCCAGGGTGTGCTTCAGATCAGAAAGTTTCATCAGCTTGTCTCTCTTATCCTCTTCACACTCTGCTTATTATAAAATCAACCCTACTATTATGTTATTTAACCGTGACATTTACAATAAATGGGGAATCACACTATTTTCCAATTGTACTCATATCAATATTCATGTAAAAAAGTTTGAGTTTGAGCTATTGTTGACAAAAGTGCCCCTTTGAATGTAATATCCAATCAGTTTGCAAAACATTCTAGAATAGCTCCCAATGTGGCCCTATCAACAATATGGAATGGCTGGGCCTATGAGTACCACAAGTGAAGGGGTGTATAGTTCGTTACCAATGAGATTTGGTTCTTTGCAGGTCAGTGCCCCTGCTATAGTGCTTACCAATGATAATTACCTATTTCTTATTAATAGTAGCTTCATTGAGTTTTATTTATCCATTTTAAGCTGTGAGAACATTTTAACTATCCTAGATCAAACATTACCCCTTCATTAGTTGAGGGATATTTGGACTTCCCTGACTCATATGGATACCCTTATCAAAAGTGTTTTATAATGATGGTGTAGTCACTATCCGTTACCAACAAATAGGTCACTGAAGTTCCCCTTCACTTGCCACCATTCCTGAGAATATAGGCACCCCACAAAGCCTCTTAGGGCTGTGTATTATATCCTGGAAAGCAGCATGTGGTGTCAGCCAGAATGAAATTAGAGTTACCTGTGGGTTTTTAGGATAAATTTACTCCCCAGCGCCGATTGTGGGCTAAACCTTTTTCTGCTCCTACGCTAATCTAGTCTGGTCACAAGGAGATCTGTGTATTACTTATAAGCCTAATTGCCTCCAAGATTTCTGTCAATGGAGGGCAGAAAATCGCGTTCATACATTTTAATCTTTTGGAAGAGATTTATAAAATACATGAGTTTAGAAATCTAAAAGATTATGGATTATATTTACCGCCCTTATCAAATTGTGCAATTGTTTCTTATGAACAACTCGACAGGCTAACTGATGGTCAGAATGATCAAGTGATGGCCCTCAAATAAAATATGCTTAAGTATTTGAAACATACAACTATGACCTTTGATGCGCTGTGTGGATCCAGCACCATTTCAATACTGGGGATGCAAGATCCATTTAATTGCACACAATATGTAGAAGCAAGGCCAGTGGCTAGGAGGTGCAGAAGGAATTGGAGAAGCTTATATGTCAAGGGAAGGTTGTCCCTTTGTGCAACCCCATGGGCCAATCCAATACTCATAATCAGGAAAAAAGATTGCCTTAATAGATTTGTTATTAGTTATTTAATTCTAAATAATATAACTAAAAATCTTTTTATATTAAATAGATGATGCATTGGATCACTTAGGAGGAGCCAAATATTTTAAGGCTTTAGACCTTATCAGCGGATACTGAAAGATCAACCTTCCTACTAAAGACCAAGAAAAGTGCGCGATTATCTCCTCTCACATATAGTTCCAACTGACTCAAGTAACCCAAAGATTGTGCAATGTTCCGGCCACCTTCCCACAGGTAATGAGACTATCATGGGAGATTTGAAGATGAGTTGCATTTTTGTTTACCTTAATGATATAAATGTGCCCTTGAAAATGTTCATTTAGCATTCAATTCACCTAGAAGAGGTCTTTCAGAGATTAGCCTAAGCTCAGTTAAAAATCAAGCCTATCAAGTTTTAGTTATTCAAGTCCCAAATAAAGTATCTGGGTCACATTGTCAATACTTTTATAATATGACCGCAGTCTCAAAAGCATGATTCTATTAAGGAATGAGAGAACCTGAAAGTAAGTGAGGCGTCCAAGCATTACTTGAAATGGTTGGGTACTACCACCAATTTATACCAGGTTTTGCACAACTTTCTAAGCTTCTATTACATCTGCTTTGAGGAGAAATCACCTTTAAATGGTATCAAGAATGCAAAATCTCCTTCATTAGCTACGTAAATCTTTGACTGAAGACCTCTTTCTGAGATATCCCAACTTTAACCAGCTTTTTATATTACAATTTGACACATCTCTTATGGTTATAAGAGCTGTACTCTCTCATATAGCGGATGCAAAAAGAGGATCATCCAGTAGCCTTCTGCAGTCATGTCTTAGAAAGTCATGAACACAATTACAATATTACTGAGTAAGAATGCTGAGCTGTCATATACGCTTGTAAACAATTTTGAGCCTATATACATGGGACCAATTTCAAGATTGTTAGCAATCATGCTTCCTTGCATTGTATATACAATCTTAAGGAACCCAAAGGTCATTTGGCATGATGGTCCTTGAAATTACAGGCTTACAATTATATGTAGTACATTTCTTGGTACAAACCCATCAGAATGCTGATTGACTTTTGTGGCTGCCTAATGTAACAGCACATCTCCCTTTGTGGATCAATTAAAAAAATAAATCAAAAAAATCTCTCTAGTGAAAATCCTGCTATTAGCCACAACTTGGATTGACTAATGAAAGGCACCAAACTTTAAGATAAACAATCATATAAAATTATAGGGAGCAACCAAAGAATATACCCCCACCTTCAGCTCATCCAGAAATAATCATACAAGCTCATTGTGCAGCTGGACATGGAGATCTACTTAAGACCTTAAAGTTAATACAACAAGTATATTATTGGGGATCATTAGGTTTTATATTCAGGATGTAATAAAGAATTGTCACAAATGTCAAGCCCATCAGTCCTATAAGCCTACAACTATCTACAGGTAATTAAGCCTAATTGATCATGGCAGACAGTGTCTATAGATATTATAGGACTCTTTACAACCAGCATACTTAACTCCAAATATATCATAGTAGCAAGCAATTGTCTTACTAAATGGGTCAAAGCTCGGGCTATAAGAGACCTTGGAGTAATATCAACTGCAAAAGTTAGGATGAAACAGGTAGTACACTAGCAAGATTTTCTATAAGTTATCCTTAGATACTATGTTACTTGTGGGATCCGCCGATGGATGCCACAAATAATTTATTTAAATTGAGAATTTTACTTCATAATAAAAGTAATAAATATTGCTTGTTAAAGTTTTTTTATGTTTTTTATTGTATAGGCAGGGCAAAACCAAGAAAGGTCCTTTTCTTGATACTAGTTTTTCCTATTTAGACTAGTTTGGATTCTAAGACCATGGATATTCAAGGCAAAAGAATATAAAACTGGGTTATCTAAATTAGGAAATATAGGCTTTCAGCCTATCAGATTGAAGATAAATTTTTTGAGGCAAAACTGACCCGTGTGGTAACAATTTGATGATTTGTATCCAATCACCAGCGAGTAAAATCTTTTCACCTCAGTGGTGGTCAGACTCATGTGGTAATGATTGGTTAATTTTTACCCTATCATTGTTGAGTAATATCTTCACACCTTAGCGGTGGTCAGACTCATGTGGTAATGATTGGTTAATTTGTACCCAATCATTGATGGGTAAAATCTTCTCACCTTGGGAGGGTTCAGATCCAAGTGGTCATTATTGGTTAATTCGCACCCAATCATCAAAAGGTAAAACCTTCTCACCTCAGTGGTAAGCAGACTCAGGTGGTATCAAACACCTCAAATTTGGCCAAGAAGTTGGTGTAATCCTATTATTAGTTATTACCTTTTTTAGCCAATTTTTGTGATAAACCATAATTTTCCAATAGTTAGGATTCCACTGAGAATCTGCCAAGGTCTTTTCGCCGTTGGCACTCATATCATTGATAAACACATTATTATTTGATGATTGGGTAGGAGATGGGCCAATCATGGTAGCAGATTTGGGAGCACTATTTCCTTCAACTTTTTTTTCTTAAATCAAAAAGGAGAATGTCTGACATTGCCCCCCTCAAGAATGTTGGTAGGGGTGTTGCAGTTATAGTAGTAAAATACCTTATCAGCCACTTGAGATTTAGGAAGGGGAGTGCAGAGCTCATTGGCAGCCTGCCCTTCTTTAGTCGCTGTTTTTGTGAGGTTGGTGTACATGCAAGAGTATTCCTTCTTGCTGGGTCCTGTATTGGCTAAAACTAAGGGAACTTCATAATTGAGCAACAACAAGAACCCTTGCTTCATATTGATAATGCCATCATACTCAATCATAAACTGAGTACCTATAAGCATATCATAAGCGTTGTTATCCAAAGCCACTGTGGGGGCTGATAGAATAAGCTTCCCAATATAAATGGGAAGTGACGAGTAAGCACCAAGTGCGCGGGTGTTGTTGGGTCTAGCAGTTCCAAAGTCTTAGTTGTACTCCAAGTCAGGTGCAAGTTTGATCTTTTTTCATCAACTTGGAGGAGATTACGTTCACTGGGGAGCCTGTATCTAAGATAGCCATCACCCAAACTTCTTGGATAACCACTTCGACCTTTGTAAGTATCCCCCCAAAAGTGGGTGATAGCGTAAGACCTCCTTAAGATGGAAATTGGAGGTTAATTTACACGCGGTCTTGGGGTAATTTTTCTGGATGGACTGCATGGTATGGCCATGCTGGATAGGGTGAATAAGGTGAGACAACACCTCATCTGCATCACTGGCAGTATCAATGACAATTGGCTCCCCTAAAATTCAAGAGATACATCTCTTCAGATATGGTGGCTTCATCTACTCCTCTAGCATTCAAGCAATCGGGAACTTCCACTTCAGCAGGTGCTCCTACAACGTAATAGCTGACCTCATCCATATCCCCCTCAGAATCATCCCCTGGGGTATTTGTAATGTGAGGTAATAGCATAAGTTGTTTAAGTGAGTCAGGCACATGAGATTTGTCAGCAATAGGTGTGCCTTTCCCTACGCTGACATTTCTTTTCCCTGCTCCTGTTCCTCGGCGTCAGCTTTCTTTTTACAGCACATAGCCTCCTTATGTCCAAACTTGTAGCAGTATTCGCACTGAGGGCATTCAGGACATTTTACTTTGGGGTTTTTCTCTTCAGGGCCCATTATCTGAAGGGGCTCCTTCTTGTCTTTGATAGCTAGGGCTCGAGGCTTAAGCTTTGAATCTTCAATGGTTAAAACGTGAGGACGAGATACTGCTCCACATGAAACTTTGGGCTTATGGAAATTGGCAACATCTATTAACGCTTCCTTGATGTCTTGAACGGAATGGAAATAGCGTTTAACTGAGGTGATGTGCATTGCTAACGGAGGGTAAGAAGCCACGCCAGTCAAAATGGCGGCTACAGCATCATCCAAAGTCAACATCTTTGAGGTTAACAACGTCTGTGCTTCCATATAAAATCTTTCCACAAAGGTGACCACTGACTCTCCTTTTCAGATACTCATTTGCATAAAAGCTTGCTTTTTCATACTTAAAGCCTGTTTTGAACCAAACGTGTTTATGAGAGCCTCTTTAACTTCAGGCCAGGTGCTAAGAGCATCCATATGTGGGACCATCACCTCCTGTACCATGTGGCCCAAACAGGAAAGGATATGTTTGGCCTTCTGACAATCAGTCGCCCCTTCCATAGCTGCTTCATAAATGTATAAAAATGAAGCAATGCTACCCTCGCCAGGGATGAACTTGTCTTTAAACGTTGGTTTGAATGAATTATAGTCATTCCTGGTAAAGGTATGAATAGCTGGAGCTTCTGCTTCTGAGGTTTCAGAGCAGTAGCTTAACTGATCGAAAGTCTGTGAAAGGCGTTTGAACTGATCATGCATGGCTTCAAGCCAGGTTTCCATTTTAAAGAGGGCTTCTAGGGACCCAGATTCACATATTCTCAGTTGAGCTTTAATCCCTGATTTTTAAGTTGCAAGATCTTCTACTCGGTTTTCCATTGCAGAGACTTGAAAATGGAGTTGTGACACCATTGAGCTTAAGTTTAATTGAGCAGTTTCCATGGCTTTCACATGGTTCTTCAGCTCTTCTTTCATTTGTTTACACTCTTCATCATCACGAGAGTGGGATCTGGGGCCTTGTACCTTACTCCTTAATCTGTTCATACTTCCGCTCAACCTGCGTCAGTTGACTAAATACTTCCTTCAACAGCACAGGGCTTTCCAGCGAAGTTTTTTCACTTTTGCTTCAATTTTGCATTTAGTTAGGCGATGTGCCAAATATTTGGTATTTTCAAACAAAGCTTTGAGAGCTAGCTCCTTTTCTAGCTGAACAACCTTGGCTGCGAGGGTGGTGGTGGTGCTAGATGGTTTAAGCAACAGACAACGTTCAAGCTCATCAACATGCAAAAAGGCCTGAATTAACTGCCGCTCCACCACAGCCACACGCTGTTCATATTTCTCTTGAAGGACAGAGTCAGGGGCTGAAAGGCCACGATGTGTTTGCTCATTTTGCTTTTCAAGTTCTTTAGCCAACTCCTCCAACAACGAGTGGGTGCTAGTGGAGGATGCGTTCAGTTCATCCTGGAATATCTTCATGGCCTCCTCAACATACTTTACAATCCCAGTGTCCATAGTAGCAAGTTGGTCATGCAGCTGTATGATGAAGTTGCGATTAGCTTCCACACCAGATCTAACTGCTCCAAGATGTTTGGAGGCAAGTTGATACAGCTTATCATAGGCTAAATTCAGAGCTGCATGGGTATCTAGGTGTCGATGAAGCTCTTTATGATGACCAGCTAAGAGATGCATCATATGGACCAAGGCAGGATGAGAAAACTTGCATATGTAGGTGGTCAAATTTGTAAGCTGACCATAGGTCTCTGGGAGGACACTAGTCTCATAGAGAAACAAGTGGCGTTCCTCTACCAATGATGCTCGTCCACAAGATGCAATGTTGCCAGGGTTAAAGATGCCATGAGTAAGGTCTCTCACAGCTTCAGTGGCTGGCCAAGTGATGCAATGAGACTCAGGTATTAATATTTGCTCAAATTGTTCTTCTTCAAATATCAAAGCACTAGGGCTGTCCATTTTATCATCTTCTTCAGTCCCTTCCCCATTTTTCACCCAACGGGTGACACTCTCCATGTTTTTGTTAATACTTATCAAATTATTCAGGGGGTTTGACCCCTGTAGTGAGCACCAGTTTGTGGGATCCACCAACGGATGCCACAAATAATTTACCTAAATTGAGAATTTTATTTTATAATAAAAGTAATAAATATCGCTTGTTAAAGCTTTTTATGTTTTTTATTGTTTAGGCAGGGCAAAACCAAGAAAGGTCCTTTTCTCAATACTAGTTTTTCCTATTTAAACTAGTTTATTTCAAGACCATGGATATTCAAGGCAAAATAATATAAAGCTGAGTTATCTAAATTAGGAAATATAGGCTTTCAGCCTATCAGATTGAAGGTAAATTTTTTGAGGCAAAACTGACCCATTTGGTAACAATTTGATGATTTGTATCCAATCACCAGTGAGTAAAATCTTTTCACCTCAGTGGCGGTCAGACTCATGTGGTAATGATTGGTTAATTTTTACCCTATCATTGTTGAGTAATATCTTCACACCTTGGCGGTGGTCAGACTCATGTGGTAATGATTTGTTAATTTGTACCCAATCATTGACGGGTAAAATCTTCTCACCTCAGGAGGGTTCAGATTCAAGTGGTAATGATTGGTTAATTTGCACCCAATCATCGACAGGTAAAACCTTCTCACCTTGGCAGTGGGCAGACTTGGGTGGTATCAAACACCTCAAATTTGGCTGAGAATTCAATGTAATCCTTTTATTAGTTATTACCTTTTTTAGCCAATCTTTGTGATAAACCGTAATTTTCTGATAGTTAGGATTCCACCAAGAATCCGCCAAGGTCTTTTCGCCATTGGCACTCATATCATTGATAAACATATTATTATTTGATGATTGGGCAGGAGATGGGCCAATCATGGTAGCAGATTCAGGAGCACTATTTCCTCCAACTTTTTTTTTCTTAAATCAAAAAGGAGAATGTCCAACATCACTAATTTCACTTCTTGAGTCTTTCCCAAGCTAAATGAACTAAAGGGTATCCTTAAAGTTCTTACTGTACCGTATCATCCCAAGACTAACAAGATGGTTGAACGTGCCAATGATACTTTAGTAAAATCTCATTTGTAAGTTTGCCAATAAATTTTTATTTCAATAGTATATATATGTGTTCATGACTGTTTTCACTTACAATATCAGTTACCACTGTGGTATGGAATATCTACCTTTCCTGCTTTTGTACAGTTGAAAATCTGTGATGCTGCCTTTATTACTCTCTACCTTTACTAATAAGGAAAAACTTTGACCATTGTAGGGCTTAAATTTTTAATCTTAATGGTGCTATGCCCAAGAATCCTGACAGTCAATACTTAAGGCCAACTAATTTAAAAACCAAGAATTAAAATTCTTATTTAGAAGTGTTTCAAGTCACCTCTTATGTCTTTCCAACTAGAGTATCCATCCTAAGGTAAATATATTGAAATGAACCTATTAAAGTTAATACCAAAACGAGATATATAATTAAGAGTGTCCTTTTATAGTATAAAATAGGGGTCTTATATGCCACATTCAACAATATAAACCCCAAAAAGGAAAAAGATTAATAAGATTAAGGGGGTGACATCCAAAAGTAGGCTCTTGTTCCAGTGATGCATTCTGGATGGTATAATACCTTTGTATCACAGTTTTGATAGGACAAAAATGTTGAGTTGAATACTCAAATCAGATAAGACTGAGGGTCACTTAAGCTGATCATTTGGCAGCTTCTTGACGCTTACCCTTTTCAGGTTCATCTTAATTTTCTGCCTTGAGTGCCACTTTGAATAGATGTTGCCTGACCTTCTGATGATCTGTCATTTCAATTGTGCAGAATTTCATCTTGGGGTACCTTAGTCTTAGTTTGGTCCTTCAGAATTTCCTATAATTGATTTGAGCCGTATCACCTGTTGATTTTACTGGGCAACTTATTGAGGTAAACCCTTTGACCCCCTTCTTAGGTCTAGGCGTCAATTTGGCAGAGGAGTCAAATGGTCAATATTCTTCCCATAATGTCTATTACTAGAATATCTGAAATCATATTCTTTAATAATATTGGCAAGTGAGTACCATTGCAAAAATTGTCTATGAACGCAGTTTATAATTACCTCAGTTTTTGAAAGACTTGATTGAGTATTCATCTCCACGTTTATAAGTGATAGCATATGGCCCATCACAGATGGAATCTAATTTTCCTCTTTAGGGGCGCTAATCAATTGTGATAACTTAGGACTAGGTCCAAAATCTCAAAGGCATGTAAAGGTTGGTTAGTTGCATTTGCTTACTGACCTTCTCTTGTAACTGACTTAACTATATTTTTCATTGCCTCCAACTGAAGTTCTATTAACTTCTGGGCTAATCTTCTTAGCTCCTTCTCAGGCTCTTTGGTATTATCACTGGTAATTTTACAAGCTAATAAAGCTGGGATTCCAGGCTTTCTTATGTATATGGCGTTGAAAGGAGACATTTTTAAAGTCAATGGAAAATTATCTGGTAAGGCATCAATGCACTTGGGAGGTATTGGTCTTAGTGTAATGGATCATCAGTGGCCATATTGTGTAGTATTAACAACGTCCTTTTTTCTCTTTCTACATTCCTGTTAGTTGATGGGTTTTAAGGCGTTGAGATTAACTGTTGAGTTCCCATGCTAATAGCTAGGATCCTCACAGCCCTTGATGTAAAGTTCTTCCCATTATCACATAGTAGTACCTGCGGGCAACTGTGCCTAGTAAATATGTTTTCATACAAGAAGCTAAAAGTAGCTTTAGCAGTATGTGAAGGAATGGGAATTGCTTCAATCTACTTTGGAAAATAATCAATTCCAACTAGAATTCATCAGTTTCCATCTGTGGATTTGTAGTGGTCCTATGACATCTAAACTGATGGCATGAAACGGCTGCTGTGGGGTCATAGGCTGATACTTGTATTTGGCCTCACGCAGTTTCTTCTTTTATCAGTTATGCAAGCATCTAAGACTTACACTACAGAGTCCAGTATTACTTCCCAATAGTAGCAATACTTGATCCATTTGTAAGTTTTCATGGCTCCTTCATAGCCTAAGGTATTTTGGGCTTTCTTTATAACTGTTACCCATTCAGAAGGTCACAAGTAAAGTAGCCAATTTATTCCAACTATCTTGTAAAGGTATTTTTTAAAAATCTTCATATTTTGACCATAACGTTTGAGCATCTTCTGAACTGGTTCACTTTCAGCCTCAAAAGAGTAGGCTTCATGAGCAGGTCATGTACCCATTCAGATTTTCCATTGTTAAGATATAGTAGGGCGGTTGAGTTAGTCCCTCCAAATTTATGTTTTTCATTCCAGCTCAGTTGACAATATTCATGTCATAGTGCTGAAGCTTGAAAGTCTATCAGGTTAGTCTTCCTGTTGCATCTTTCACGTTTTAAGCTACTTTAGGGAGGTATGGTCTGTCATAACTGTAAAGTTGATACCATGCAAGTAGGGCCATAAATGTTTAACCTCCAGGAAAACAGCTAAGCACTATTTCTCTGTGACGCTATAATTTCACTCAACTTTGGAAAGCATTTTGCTATAATATGACATCATGTGGTCAATGCTATTCTCATCCAGTTGAGAAAGGATGGCGCCTATGGCAAAGTCAGATGCGTCAAAAACAGGATGAAAGACTTCTCATAGTCCAGGTGTTGAAAGATCAGTTATCTTTAACAAACTCTTCATTAACTCAAATGCAGTTCATTGCTCTAATCCCCATATAAAATGGTATTTTGGCAAGTAATTGGTCAAGGGGTTAGCAAGTTTTGTGAATTTAGGGACATTTTGATGGTAGTATATCATTAACTTTAAGAATACCTGTATTTCTCTAAGGCTTTTTGGCTCAGGCATTTTAGAAGTAGATTCAACCTTATAGTATAAGGGTTGAATTCCTTTCTGAGATATAAAATGTCTTATAAATTCCAAATCCTATTGGAAAAAGGTACACTTGCAGGCTTTAGTTTGATATATTTCTCTCTGTCATTAGAACACTGACTTGAGGTTGTCTATGAATGGTAAAGGTTTTGGAAAACACATTATGTCATCTAGGTAAACAATCACACAGATGAGTTTAAGATCTTACAAGCTGTGATCCAATGTTCATTGTAATGAGGTGGGAGCGTTTCATAATCCCTGAGGGAGCCAAGTAGGTTGTAATAGTCCTTCAGTGCATATCAATGCACATTTTTCTTAGTTTTCAGGCTAAAGATTAATCCGCCAATAACCACTGGTGAGGTCCATCTTGGAGAAAGAATTTGAGCCAGAGAGTCAGGCCATGGCATTGTCAATCCTTGGAAATGGATAGCTGTCCTTCTTAATAAGGCTGTTTATCTTCTGCTTACCAATCACTAATATGTGACAACTGTTCTTATTCTTTATGAATAACAGCAGGATGATCATGGACTCTGGGAGGGCACAAGTAAGCTGGATAAATAATTGCTTTAGCTCTGTCTTCATGTATTGCTCCTCTACCTTTTGACTTCCTATATGGCTTTGATATGATAGGGGTTGAATATCCTACGTCAATACTATGTCTAGTCTTTCATGTAACCATAGTCAACATATGACGTGGAAAGCATTTTTGATAATCTTCAAAAAGTTGATGAACTTTCTCAAGTTTCTCCTGATTTAACTTATTGGATATTTGGACTTGAAGGGTAGCACAAATAAATTGTTGGAGGGTAGGCCAAAATCAATGTGATCACCAATAAAATGTACCTTGTCAGATTCATTAATGGGAAGTTATTAAAATTTTCCAATACCTTGATGCTTCTGATTAGGATATCATTGCTGGTTAAATTCTCAAGTAATAGCTCAATAGGCCGCTTATAATCTGGATTGAGGACTCCTGCTAACACCCTTGGTTCAAACCTACTGACTCCATTGACAATAATAATTTACAGCAAGCAGTTTGGGTCTTCAGGGTTATGTCAGTGGAAACCAATCTTTGTTCTCCTATTTTAATTTTTACCTCCTCAGTGGCATAAAATGGTATGCCCTCTGCTGCATCTATCGAGTTTGGTAGCCTTTTTGTTCTTCTTCCAGAGGTAGGATATTGCAAAGGTAGAGTGGAAACAGGGTATTTGACCAGACAAGAGTGATCCTGTATGCTGTAATCTATATTTTCCAAGAAAATGGGAACTTCCTAGTTGAGGAGTGATAAATATCCTTCCTTTATATTGTAATTCCTTCATATTTTGATCAAAAATTGCGTCCCAATGGGAATATCATATTGACTTTTGTCAAGGGCAATGGCAGGAGCTAAAATACTAATTTTCTAACTCAGATTGGCAGAGATGAGTACACACCTATCACTTGGTGTTATCTGGACTTGTGGTACTGTACACTTGAGTGTATTCAAGGTCTGGTGCAGCTTGATCTCCTTGATGAGTCAGTATGACACAAAGTTGATAGGTGATCCCATATACAAGATAGCAATAACTCACACCATTTTAAATTACCACTTCCGCTCTGGTGATGGTTCCTCCAAACTTTAGATGAAGGGCTAAAACCTCCTTGAGGTGGAGCGTTTTATTAAGCTTTTGGGCACTCTTGGGATACTTCTTATTGATTTCCAGCAGACTGTGGATGCTTGAGATAAGTCAGATTAATGGGCAAGGTACTGATCAGCATCACTGGCTGCATCAATTATTTTGGGGTACCCTATAACCTTACTGGAGTAAATGACTTTAGAAACCTGAGCGTTGTCAATATTTTCTCATTCATTTGGTCCAAGCTGGTAAGCTCAGTGGATGAACCTAAAATGTATTAACCTGTGTCTTTATTCCCCCCCTTTGGAATCATCAGGTTCATTTTCAAAACAAATGAGGTGAGCAATTGGCAATGTTTTACTTTCAGGTACTTTATGTTGGTCATCTTTAGAGGAGCCTGACCCTAAGCCAACCTTCCTTTTCCCTGCTCAGCAAGGGCAGGGTTCTTTTGATACACATATCTTTGGTATGATTGTTCTTCTTGCAGTAGATGCATCTTACCTTTTCCTCCTTCTCAGGCTTCACTTCTTCCACAGTATTCACTATAGGTTTTTAAAGGCCTTTCTTGAGGTCTCTGGCTTTTGTATGTCAACTACATTAAGTAGGGCTTTTTAATGTCTGATATGGAATTGAAGCTTTATTTAATGGGTGTGAAGTGCATGGCTAAATCAGGCTTACTATGTAAACTGCAACAACAGCGGCTTCATCATCATTCAGAGTCATCATCTAAAAAGTTAACAGAATTTGGGCTTCTTTATAGTAAAGCAGTCAGAAAATTTATCATGGGTTTCATTTTGTCACTTGCAGTTCTCATAAAGCCCAGTTTCTTCATAATCAGGCTCTGCTTTGACTTTAATTCCTTGATGAGCGCTTCCTTCACTTCTCAACAGGTACACAGGTCATCCATATGAGGCTCCATAACCTATTGAGCTATAAGGCTTAAACGAGATAAAAGTAAGCTTAACCTTTTGATAAGTTGCACCTTACATCATAACTTTATAGACATAGGGGAAAGATGCAATACTCCTTTTGCAAGGGATAAACTTTTTCTTGAACACGGGCTTAAAGGTAGTGGCCTCCAATCCTATAAACAATATGCACTATGGGAGCTTCAGATTTATAATCTCAGTTCTTATGTCGCTCTGTTTAACTTGATGCCTGGTCAACATATTTGGTCCTTTAGAGAATTAAAACGTTGTTCTATTTCCTCCAGGGTAGGTCTTGGCATAAAGTCCAGCACATTGATTCTCCTTTCAAGGAAAAATTTATCATCCTCCAATTTCTTGATGTGGATTTCCAGATCATGAATCTGTTGGTGAGCGGATGAGCAATATGTATGTGAAAGCTTGTTCTCATCTCTGATACATCAATGCGTTGATTCAAGTCCTCCTTCATCTCCCTGCATTTGGTGCTCTGAGGAGGCTTTTCAAGCTTGGATTTTAACTCTCCTGTGAGAATATTCTAGCATTTCTCAGCTTCATTGAGGTGACGATAAACTTGGTTATGTCCTCCTGAATGGGAATTTAGCCTCTCAAGCCACTCTCCCTTTTGTTAAGTTAATCAGAAATTGCAGGAGTAGTCGCATGAGCTGCACAATTTGCTAGCTCCTGTTTGACCTGGACTACCTGAGAAATGATAATTTGTGACGCTGATGAATTCTTAAAGGTTTGATGGGGCCCCAGATCATCAAGTCATTGTAGGGCTTGCTCTATCTGGGCCTTAAGGATTGAGGTCTTTTATTCCTTCTGGTGATGGATGGCAGAAGCCTGAGCTACTATTACGCTATGAGCTTCACTATCTTACCATTGGAGATCTTCATCAAAGGTGTCAAGAAATTGCTTATTTTTGTTTGACTCCATAATATCTTTTTGAAGAAGCTTTGCAACTTCCTTCAAGTAATTGATAACATCAGAATCTATAATCTCATTTTGAAAATGGAGCTGAATAATGTAGGAACAGTTTGCTTTGATTAAATTGCAGACATCTCCTAGACTTTGTGATGCTAAGTTATATACCCGCTTTTAAGCCAAACATAAGGCTCCTTGGGTATTGATATGATGGTGGAGTTCCTTGTTATAGGCTCCTGATATATGCATGATATGGTAGAGCGCAGGGTTTACAGATTGCATAATATGGTGGGATAGATTTGCACTTGACCCATAAATCTCTGGGAGAGAACTGTATTACAGGTTAATGAGAGTCTTACCCATAGCAGGTGCCCTTTTGCAGTTGCCTTTTTCTCCTAAGTAAAAAATATATGAAGTAATGCTTTAATTCCTTTGTTAGAAATCCAAGTAAGATGATAAGATTTGGGGATCTAAATAGGATTTTTATGAACTCTAAACATGATGATGGGTAGACTTCCCATTCTATCATCTTCTTTACCATTTCCATTGTACACCCAGTGGGTGATACAATCAAATGGATTTCCTTCCATGGTGTAATCAATTAGTTGCAGGTATATAAGCACTGGCTGGGCCCCCTGTGGTGAGCACCAGCCTGTAGGGCTTCCATTTTGAGCTTGATGGTGCTATGCCCAAGAAGCCTGACAGTCAATACTTGAGGCTGAATAAGTTATATAATGAATTTTTTTATAAGGTGCTAAGTCATTGCTTATGTCCCATCAACTAGAGTATCCATCTTATGATAGTATGGCAAAATGAAATTTATTAAAGTTAAGTATCAAAATAAGATATAGAATTAAAGATGTTTCTTTACTATGGTATAAAATAAGGGTTTTTATATGGCACATTCAACAATATAAACCCCAAAAGGAAAAGGAATAATAAGGTTAAGGAGGTGACATCCAGAAATGAGGCTCTTGCCCAGGTGATGCATTCTGGATAGTATAATACCTTTGTATCATAATTATGATAGGCAAAACTGGTGAGTTCTACCAAGTTGGATGAGACTGAGGGTCACTTAAGTTGAGTATTTGGCTGTAACAATCAAGTTCATCTTAATTGTTGCATTTCAACTTGGATTCAGATTTTCTGAATATGAGTCAAATCACTTTAAAATGCTTTTGGCTCAGACAGTTTTAGGCACTGGGTTGTGCCTCACCCAAATTGTTGATTAGGCTCATATGAGCCTAAACTACAATTTGGGTGAGGCCTTAAAGGGCAGCCTTTATAAGGCACACCCACTAATTCTGAAGCTCACTTCAGAATTTTACCCCTAGCTTTCCCTTCCTGGGGACATTGTCAATTTGCTCTCTGGATGAGCTCTGGTTGGTGGGCCCTTTTTTATATCCTGAATAAAAATAAAGGTTGGTTTGGGGTTGGCATACCTCCCTTACCTGTTGGTCTTTTTTGGGTGCTTAGTTCTGAGGAGCTTTTGCATGGTTGGGTCAGACCAACCATGAGGACTTTGCATAACCAACTAGTAGTAGGCAACGTTTGGCACTGTCAGTGCCCCAAACCTCTCCCTACTCAGTTAGGCTGCTTTGGTTGCTTGTCAGTGCACCAAAGAATCATTTTATATATGGTGGTTAGAAACTGGGATTTTTTGATCATGACATTGGCAGCTTCTTGATGCTTACCATTTTTAGGTTTATCTTGATTTGCTGCCTTGAGTACCACTTTGAACAGATATCACCTGACCTGATAATCTATTTTGATCAGGCAGGAATTAATCTTGGGTATCTTAGCCTCAGTTTGGACTATAGAATTCTCTAAATCAATTTTAGCTGTCACCTGTCAATTTCTCTAGGCAACTTATTGAGGTAATCCCTTTAACCCCATTCTTAGGTCTAGGTGTTAATTCAGCTGAGGGAGTCAAATGGTTGATATTCTTCCCATCATATCCAATATCAGATATCTGATAAACATTCAGGTACTTTGACTGACTGATTAAACCCTTAAAATTCAGATCAAAGCCTATGGAGCGGCTCAGACTAGAAAAGTTGATCAGAAAGGGCGAGATAACTTGCATAGGTTCACAGTGGCAAGCTTTTTAGTTAGCAATTGAGTCGCTTACTGGTATATTTATGGATCTAGTAGAATGCATAAGTTAGGTACTTTATGGATAGGACCTTACATTGTACTCGACCAGGTCACTGCCAAAGCATCCACTAATTTGAAGCTTGATTGGTGGGAGGTTAATCATATGCCAAATTTCTGACTTATCATAAACTGGATGCCTGTCCTATCAAAGATCAAGTGGTAAATCAAGTCAGGGGAGAATTGTTGGATAATGGTTGACCTGATTCCAAGTTTGTGAACCAAAGCTGTAAAATGATCCCAGCTCCAGTATTAGATTTTACCCTAAACCGGGTTGCATGGTAGTTGACCCCGTGACATCCCATTCGACCACTTTAATGCCAGATCAGCTCCCACCCATAATTGGGTTTTACAATGGTGGATGGTCCTCCTCATGGGAGCATGGTTGAATCTTGAATGTAGCTTAGACTACAGATATTATTCGCCTAATCTAGATACAGGTTCTCTTCGGTCAAAGTTATTATTGACTACTTGGATCTCTAGCATAGTTTAATGATACTAAAGATACTTGAGCTTACCGCATAGTCATGCTATACAGCAAGCTAAGCGTTGGGCCGGCCAACTATAACCTATGCACTTGGTGAGTAAAGGGCCTTACATTACAACAGTTAAACGAGATGACCATGTACGCTTGACGAGCGCTGATTTTTGGTTCGACGACCTCATTCTTAAAACCCACTGATTTTCAAAAAAACTCCTGTTTTGGCCCTTAACTTTAGCAAAAATTTCTTAGCTGATGTCCACACTTTTTGTAATCATTTTGGCCCCAGTTGTAACACGAATATCTGATAAATTTTGAAATAAATCTACGTAAATCTCATTTTTGGACGCATATATGTTTTTAGATTTACACACCCCTCGTTTTTGGACGCATATATGCGTCAAATCATTGAAAGGGTTAAGCGATACGGGCTGAGTGAATTATATCCAATCGAAGCTCCGAAAACCACATTAAACGGTCTACAACAATTCTAGTGGGCTGCACAAACCCATGTACCCGATAAAGTTACCTTTGAGGTGACCTAAAACCCGATCCGAATTCAAAAAGCTGGCCTGCATAACAATAAGCTAGGGTTGGCGATATCAGCTGGTTAAAAATCCAACTATCGGTATATACCCCCGCGACCCTATAACCTTAGCGGGGCTGAAGTAAGGTAAAGGGGGCAGAAGCTGGGTATCTTATACAGTCGGATGGACCCTCCACCTCTTAGATATAAACCGGTACCAAAAACTTTGGTGGGGCCCTTTGGGGTCCATAAATGGGCGCCACAAGTCAGACTCGGGTTCGGTGGGGGGGCCGTTGACGCGTCCAAGCCGTCAGGCGGGTGGGAGCTAGATTTATCTGTGCGTTTGGGTTTTGGGTAATCGGTACCGTATGCCTTAGGTTCCGATGCGAAGCTTCAAATAGATCGGTACCCGTGGGGTTAAAGTGAGGCGACAGAGGAAGCAGGTGAACGTCTGCTATTGGACGGGGCAACCGAACCGTACCGTTTAGGTTGGTAGGGACCGACGGATGCGTTTATTGGACGCTGCGGTTACACCATCAAACCAAACCTCGGGGTATAAAATCGGGTCCGAGGGGGCATTAGCTTTATGGGTTCGAGGGCGGTAAGGTTGAGGGGTGGGCTAAAATGCACGGGAGCGATCAAAGGACAGACTTCACTTGCACGCCAGCAGGAAATCCCGGTGGAACCGCTCAACCACCTTGAACAGCTCCGCGTCGGTGAGCGGCGATTGGCACGACGGCGGCGCGTCGAACCCATCCACGTCCGCCTGGAACATCCCCAGCAGCTTGCCGTAGATATCCACGAGCAGGTGCAGGAGGCGCTTCGGCGGGGCCACGAGGCCGCCGAAGAGCTTGGCGAGCTCGAGGGTGGCCTTGAACGCGAGGGCCACCTGGTACTCATACTCAAACTCCACCGGGACCTGGGCCGGGTTCGCGTGGGCCAGCTGCGCCACCACCTCCCGCTCGACGGGCTGGGCGGCCGCCGTGAAGGCGGCGACCGTCCACGGGCGGCGGATAAACTCGCACGCCCCAACGCCGAGCTGCCCCCGAACCGCCTAAACTTAGCGTTAACCGAGGCCACGCGTACCTGGATGTACATGTCCACCGCCCGGCCATAGACTTGGGCGAACCGGTAGATGGAATCGGTGACCTTGGCGATCCGGCGCAGCAGCGTGGCGAGGAAGGCGAAGGTGGCGCTGGGGCCGGCGATCTCGAGGATGAACAGGAGGTACTGCGCCACGTAGACAAAGTGCTTCCCGGGCCTAGAGGTGGGCGCGGCGAAACGGCTTACCTTTCCGACTCCGGCTTCCACACGTTGATGCAGGAGCTCACGTGGTTGAGCTTGATCAAATTTTGCATCTCCTCCAGGGCCCGCTTGCCGTCCTGGAACATGAAGTGGTGGACGCGGGCGTGGAGGTAGTGGAGCTTGTGGTGCCACCGCTTCTTGTCGATCGCCTTGAGCGACTCGACGGCCTGGAGGAGCGCGCGCGGGAGCGTCTCCGCGTCAACCTGCAGGCGCGGGACCTTCCGCAGGCACGCCCACGCCGTGGCCTCGTCGAGCGCCCCGCCCAATAGGCGCTTGTAGAGAAAGTTGACCAGCTGGTAGCTGGGCTCAATCACGTCATCGGCGCTGAGCTCCACGGCCATGACCAGCAGGGGCAGCACCTGGGCGGGGGCCGCCCCCAACTTGGTGAGGCATTTGGCCATCATCACGTTCATCCTAACCGTCAGCGAGGGTAAAAAGGGTGGCGCTTACTCCCACGTGTTCCTGGACCTGCGGGCACGGTGAAAGAGCGAGAGGGCCAGCCGGTAGCCCCCACTCGGGGTCAGGGTGGGGGGGACGGCTGGCATAGAGCCCGGCACGGGCGGTTCCTTTGACTTGAAGGCGGCCAACTTCATCGGCCGCGCGATGGCGACGTAGACGAGGTACCCGAACTCGGCCCAGAAGTCATGCGCTGGACCCGTGGCCGCCGCCTTGGAGGTTAGCATCAGCCTAGCCCCCTCGGCGAAGGATAGAAGCCCCATCTAAGGCGATGAGGTGAGAAGAGGTTAGCTACCTTTTGGAGGCCGGCGATGGCGGTCCGATGCGTGCGCATATAGGACGCGGACCTACGCATCATACCCGCCGAAGCTTCCGCGTAAGCCGACGCGAGAGAGTACCAACCCTCGACGCTCCGGGGGCAGATGCTGAGGTGGCGCTAAGGTCTCAATACGTCGGCATCTCGGTTGGGTACCTTGATCGGGGCAAAGATGGTGTCCCAGTCGATCGCGTCGGCGATGTTTTGGGTCTTGAGGCGCGCGCGGATCTGGTAGAAATGTAGCCTCGCCTGGCTCAAGAACAGCTTGGTGTACACCCCTAAAGGTTAGATAAGGCATGCGCGACCCGCCCACATGAAACTCCGGCGGGGCCCCCGACGACATCGGCTGTCGGCAGCGGCGGCGACGAAAGCTCCCGGGTGCGAGTGAGGGGCACGCCGCTCTGCAGATAGGCCTCGATGGTGGCCAGGTTGAAGCTAACCGCAGCTTGACGGTTCAATAGCTAAGCCGCGCTTTACCTGAGCGGATCAGAGGGGTGTTCTCGAGATACTGGTTAATCCTGTCGAGGACCGCCTTGATCTCGGGGGTCGCCATCTTGCCCCGCACCACCTTGCTTTCGATGCTGGGCCAGATCAGTTGAAAGATCCCGGTGACGGCGTCCATATCCAAGGGTTGCGTCCCGTTGGAATGCTTGGCCTTGTCTTTGAGCGTACCCTAAACGCAATGAGAGGCATGGCGATACGCCCTACGCCCACGACGACGCGGTAGAGGCAGTAGTAGCACTGGTACACGTCCTCCGGGGCCACCGCCGAACCTTCAACCTGGCCAAAGACGCGGAGGCAAAGCTTTGGGAGCGCGCCTAAAGGTCAGCCGCTGGCGGTAGTCGCTTACCCCCGTCCAGCTCGCAGGCGTCATGCGGGCCCAGTTGGGCGTGAGCTTCCGAGAGGAACTTGCTCAGCCCGACGAGCAGCGCGCGGTCCGAGGGGGGCTTGAGCTTGGCGGACGCCGTGCGGGGGATGGCCAGGAGGGTATTGACCACCAACTTTACCGCGCTGACGATTAAGCTCTGTAACGGGGCGCGCAAGGCCACGTGCTCGCGAAAGTGGCTCCCGAGGTACAGGCTCAGGCATAACGACGCGGTGACCTGGGTGGCGTGCGCGGCCGTACGCAGGTCCGGTTCGGTCAGATACCCGCCCAGGCCGTGCCGGACCCCGTCCTGGCCCAGCAGGTCGGCCAGGACGCCGGCCGCCTTCGAAATCTACCGGGGAGAACTATCCTACGGCGCGTCCCTACCTTCCCGATCCACCCAAAGATCGGCTTGAGCTTGTGATCCGGCTCGCGGACATGGGTTAAGCAACCGATGAGAGTGAAGATCCGGCCCAGACCAAACTCCAGCAGCTTCAGGTGGCTGCGCAACTTGGCCGCGCGGACGTCATGGCGCTCCTGCTCCCCGAGGGCGGACGCGTCCACCAGGCAGGGGAAATCGCACAGCGTAGCGATGTGCTGGGCCAGCTTGGCTCGAAAGGCTTCGGAGAGCACCGGGTTCTCCAGCTGGCCGGCGAGCGAGCTTAGGCACGCAAGCGCGTCGCGTGCGCTCACGGCTTGGGCGCTCGGCAGCTGGCGGCTGACGCGCAACATCTGGTGGCGGAGCTCGGCCTGCGTCACCTTCCCCTCAAGGGTGCGGGGCGAAACGTGGAGGCCATAGGCGCTGGGGATGAGCCCTGGGGCGGGGATGGTTACCTGTGGGGGAAATTAAAGGTGGTAGAGGGGTCCACCCATCGCGAGAGCTCCCGCAAGCAACGCAGCTCGTTCCCAGGGTCCGAGATGCTGCAGAAGTAGGCGGCCCGCAACCACCCGAAGCGGACGGCCGTCTCCGGGGCCAGGCCGCCGCCGCGGTGGTACCCCTCGTCCTGGAGTTTGGCCGCCCACAGCCGGAGGGCGTCGAGGCCGTCGATTCCGGACAGGGTGAGGTGGGGTTCCTTCGGTTTAACGCGGTGGGTGAGCATCTCGCAGGCGCTTATAAACAGCTTGCCGTTGAGTTGAATGTTTCGCGCTTACCTCGAGCCGCATCGGCTCCGGCGGGCGGAACGAGTGCGGCAATACCTTCGGCGTCAGATACTCCAGGATGTCGATCGTCGTCCCGGCTAGCGCCAGCGGCAGGGCGCAGGTCTCGGACCTCAGCTCCCCAAGCACCTTGTAGAGAAACTCCAGCAACCACGCCTCCGCCACGGTACGCTGCGAATTCATAGCGTCGACAAAGGTTCCTGGGCCCACGGCCAAAGTTTCATCCTTGGTGGACGTTGCGGACGGGGTGGGGTGGGCGCTTGGGGCCGAAACCCTCCTAGGCTCGTCAGGATCCTGGCTGGGGGATACCTGAGCCACTCCTTGGGGGCGACGGGGGTTTTCAGGGGCGAGAAGAGCTTGACGTCGAGCATGGCCACCAGGTGCTCCAAAGTCTCGGGTGAGCCGGCCAGCAACGCCAACGCGGGGTTGGGACCGGCGGCTGAGGAGGTATACCCCTTGAGCTCAAACAGGCTCGGGATGAGGGAGGTCAGAGGCCAGGCATGGGAAACGCGGGGCCGAGGGTCCTGGGTAAGCGATACGCTCGCGCGGGTGACGCGTTTGGCGGGGGCGCCGCTCGTTGGGGGCGCCGGCTTTTCTTGGGGCTTGCGATCAGGTTTCAGTTCAACCCCCGCGTCCGGGTCGCGGCGGGGGTCGAGCGCCCGAACCTTGATGGTCCTCCGCAACCCGAGCCTTAGGTTAGAAAGCGGGGGCTGAACTTACTCGGGCTGATCGGGTGACGCCCTCTCTAAAACCTTGTACGCTTTCAATAGGGCGAGCCCCAACGACGCCCAGTTATCGGCTTCGAAGGTGACCTCCAAGACATTCGAGACCCGTTTCGAGGCCGGGAGGATGACGGGTTCCAGCCGCCGCTTGTTAAACCCACCCGAGAGAGCTAGCCGTTCGCTTTCAGGTTACAATCGGCTCCAAAGGCTTACGCGTCGTTAACGGGGCCGTTGGCTAAGGCGGGTAGGTGGTTCTGGATAAACACCCCGCGCGTAAAATTCGGGTAGGTGGAAAGGGCCACCTCCAACCACCGCTTACAAGAGGACACGTCCCCAATCTCGTACAGAACCTAAAAACTTAACTTCTAACCTTTGAACAACGTACCTCCACAAGCTGGGTGAGCGCCTTCCACTGCAGGGGCGAGTGGAAGTCGCGGCTGCCCGCCCCTAAGCACCTCTCCAGGCTCCACCGCGAAAGTTTCAGTAACCCCCGGTGCCTCGAAGCTTGGCTTAGCCGAACCCAGAGCTCCAGGTCGTCCGCGTTGCAAGCCAGGGCCTAAAAGGTTAACGAAGGGAAGGCGACCACCTTCAAGAAGAACGGCAGGTTGTCAACGCAGCACCCCTCCCCGGAAGCCTTCAACCGCGGCTCTTCGCTGATGGTGGCCAGGTTCCTATAGACGCACCCCAACAGCTTCCTCGCGTTAACGCAATCTTCGTCCCTCCCCTTGACCGAACGTCAACCTACTTGGGTAAAGTTTACCTTGCCCTCCCAAGCCTCGCGGAGCTGGTTGCCCGCCGCCGGATCTTCAAACCGCGCGGCCAAGCCGGTTAAGGTCACCAGGGCGGACGCGGGTTCGGCTTGGAGCGCCCGCGTGTACGCCTCGTGGCACGCTACGATCTAGCCCGGCTTCGATTAGCTAAACTCGGACCGAGAGATGCCGCCAAAAGGCTTGCGAACGTAAACCCAAGCCCCTATAAACCGTACGCCAAGTTTCAAAACAATCAGCTTTATAACGACGCCACCGGTACCCGAATTGGGCACCCGAATTGGGCACCCGAATTGGGCACCCGAATTGGCCCCACCCCCACTACGCGCGTAGCGTAGACCAACCCGAGGGGGTAAAATCGACCGCGGCCTCCACACCCGCAAAAGCTTAGTTTATCTTCACGGCGGCCAACCGCCTGAAGTATCGACCAACCCAGCGTTTCAATAACCCACCGCCCAAACCATCGAAGGGGTAACATGTAACGACCAACCCTTAAAGCAGTTCAGCTTAACCGGGCTAAAAACCTCACCGGTTGAGGCAGCTGAGAGATCACCGGCCAAACCCCAACCCTTTTAAGCTGCGGTGACGGAGCGTAACCCGAGTTGGCAGGTACAGGGTAGGTTAAAGGTAGGGTGGATAACGACGAGGGTAACGGGGTACGGGTGAGAACTATTCACTTGGTTGTTAAAACCCACCCGAAAGGTCTCGGGGCCGTTAGGGTATGGCGACCTCTCTAGAAGCTTATGGGAGCCTTTACCCATCCGATACCGCACCTCCACATGAAAGGGTGTGGACCCTTGACTCAAGCCTTTACCCCTCCGACGTTAAACTTGGGTACCCGAAACTAAAACCTAATCGTACCCGAGTGGGCGGAACAAATGGACAAGGAGCTTGGTCGATACCGAACCGTTAACCCCAGCCCGTAGATCAACCCGATTTTATGCGAACCACCGACTTATAAATAAAACATCGGGTACCCGCCAACCCAACCTCACCCCCGCCAAGCTGATCAGACGGATATGCTCCCTATTGACCAGATCTCTCCTAAGGGGATCCTGGCTCCGACTTGTAACTTGGTTAAAGAGATCTCTCCTAAGGGGATCCTGGCTCCGAGCTTGTAACTTGGTTAAAGTTTGGCAGCGGCACCTCCAACCCCCACGCAAACGATGCGGGCTATATCTTTTAAAAAACTGGGGCTCAAACGATGCGGGCTATATTTTTTAAAAAACTGGGCGCACCGTTCGCGAGCAAACCCCTTAAACTCGATATCAACCGCCTAAGGTAAATGGGAGGACCTCCCCTCAAAACATACCGCCACCAAACTGAACGTCGAACCGAGTTATCTATCGGGACGGTATCGTTTAACCAGTTGAATAGGTTGGGTACAAAAGAGTGTAGGAATTTTAGTGGGTTGGTGAAAAAATATTCCAGCCTAACTTTTGGTGAGCGGTCACCAAACATCAGCGTAAGTTGTAACAAGCGACCACCAAACATCAGCGTAAGTTATAACAAGCGACCACCAAACAACCCAATTATAACAAGCGACCACCAAACATCAGCGTAAGTTATAACAAGCGACCACCAAACATCAGCGTAAGTTATAACAAGCGACCACCAAACAACCCAATTTATAACAAGCGACCACCAAACATCAGCGTAAGTTATAACAAGCGACCACCAAACAACCCAATTTTATAACAAGCGACCACCAAACAACCCAATTTATAACAAGCGACCACCAAACATCAGCGTAAGTTATAACAAGCGACCACCAAATCTCGCCCCACCGATTAAACGCGATGAACCTACCTCCTCACTGACGGAGTTCTCCAACAGCGCGTCCTGCCGCTGCTGGTCGGCGGACCGGTTGATGGCCTCAAAGAATATCATCGAAACTTCTTTACTCAAAGGGAAATTTTACCCCAACTTTAAATAGGCGGTATCAGGTTCACCGATTACCCTCCATTTCGATGCAACTTTTTAAATCGAACCGGGGTTTTAGATCGAGCCCAATGCCATCCAACTTTATAAATCCGGGTTATAGGTTTAAAACGGGCTCGATTCGATCCTTCTTTACAAACCGGTTTCGGGTTTAATTCAAGCTCAATCCATCCAACTTTACAACCCGAAACATGGCTTTAAAACGAGCTCAATTCGATCCTTCTTTACAAACCGGTTTACGGGTTTATTCCTTCAATTCGATTCGAATTTATAGACCGAATCACGGTTTTTAATCGAACTGACGATACCAGTTTACCCTTTAGCCCAAACTTTTGATTCAGATTTAAAGTTCATATACCCTTAATTTAAGCTTATCAAGGTTGACCATGCGACATCTTCGAGTTGCGCTTCAATTCGTATAATCCATTCTAGATTGTTACAGAACAGGTGGGAAAGTACCATCCTTAATGGGAACCTCCACAATCGAAAGCTTAATTTTGGACTGAATCAGAAGGAAAATTCCAAGGCCTGCGAGTTAAACTGACGTTACCATACCGATTACATGCCGATAAGCAGCAACATTTCAACCCTAGCCCTAATACTAAGAGTGTAGATGGCTGCATCCATCGGGCCCAAAGTGTATAGAGTCCCCTCCACACTTCCCAACTGAAACCTGATCTACCAGCAGCCACCGCTGATAACGAATTGACGATAACCTTAATCACAATTATGCCCCACGCTTTTGTATGAACCAAGCCTTGATTTAGGCAGATCTGATACCAAAATTTCTATAATACCCGCTTTATCCTTATCATACCTCATAGTAGAATATGCTCTAACCTATACTGGTATTACCATAAGCTTTAATAATATCGACTACCATAAAATCAGCCACCAACCTGTTAAACAACGCAGGCTGGTAATAAGCTGTCAGAACCCCAGAATAGATATAAAGGCCTTACCAACTGCAGGGCTTCCATTTTGTGATACCTGATGGTGCTAATCCCAAGGAGCCCAAACAGTTAATACATGCTTCAAGTCTAATACTTTTGCAAACATATTGTTTATTTTAGTTGGGGCAACCGTTGAGTTTTTTACTATAATTCGAAAGCAGGGTCCTTTGAGAGCTACACAATTATTAGTTGTATTCGCTCCAGTGGAATCTCCTGGTAGGTTTTTGAATCTCTAGGGCACTCTCTTGGTGAAACAGTCATCACCAGGGAAAACCTTTGTTAAGTTAAATGGGCAAGATCTTTAAAAACTAGGCAGAAATTGTAACTATAAATGAGAATAGTTTTATTTCAAGTTTGGGGTATTTATAAATTAAGTTGAAGCCCAGGATCAAGTAGGGTATGGCAATTTCTGTAATGATGCAGCATAATATTAAGTACTTCTGTGGACACAACCTTTCCCAATTGATTTGCAGATTCAAATGATACCCAACAGGTAAGATCTTTAGCAACTAACTCAGCAGATTGAGAAGGATTTGATTTTTAGCCGCTTACCTTAGACCTTGTTGCTCATGTTGATTTCAGTAACTTCTGTGTTAATGGAACTCCCTTAAATGGATTATAAAATATATTTGAACTTCCTTTGAACTATCCCAAATCCCATCATTCCCATCGATGCCCCATTCAAGATCTTGCCAAGAAGGTACATGATTTTGGTGAGATCTAGCATAGAGTCAGTTTACAATGGAGCCCGATTGGATGGAGGTGATTGAACGCTCCAGCCCTTGAAAATAAATCACATGGTATGGTCCTCACCATAGCATATCAAGTTTTGTGAATCTGACCCCCTGGCCGGTGATGATAGAACATACCAGATCCCATAGCTGGTACTCAACCATAATTGGTTTCTGGGTGTTGCTTTAATCGGCCTCTCAATTACTGATATTCCCCATAGGCTTAGCAGCTAACCTTGTAGTCAAAATAGTTCAGCCACCAGCCTTGGCATTGCGCGCTCAGATATTTCCGGTATGGAGGTCTCCAATATGGGTTGAACGTTTAAGGGTAAGACCAGCTCTCCGCCATATAGATCTCAAAATGTTGACATCTGGATAACATGATGATAACTTATGCAATATGCCAATAGAGCTGCCAGGAGGTATTCACTCCACTGAGATGGGTCAGATTGAGCCATTTTGCAGAGGATGGCAACTAGAGTTCCACTTGCCCATTACAATGCTCCATTGGTAGTAGAATGATATAGAGCAGTAAAGGTGGGATAGGTGCATTAACAAATTAAGGTCAAATATTAAAGGTACAAAGTTGGTGCCATTATCAGACAGCAGTATCTTCGGGCTACCATGGTGGTTGAAGACCTTATTGGAATTCTGGCACTCTTTTGCTCGCAGGTGCTTTGGCACTGGGTTTCAACAATATAGCAGATGCTGGCGTACTAAAACTCGCAATAACCATATAAGATTTTGGGTAAAAAGTAGATCACAAATAGATGCAATTTTATATTTTAAAAATAGGGATAGTATCACTATAGATGGGTAAAACAAACGATACGTTATCAAAATAAAGCCTTCTGGTATTTAGGGTTATTGGAGGCTAAAAGCAAGTGGAGCGAGCGAATTCAGAAAAGGTAGATTGTAGCTCAATTTATTAAATAATGATTAAACCTATCAGAACACTCAAAAATCTTTTCACCTTGACCTGGCTTAATTTTTAATGTTTGGTTGAAAGCAGGGATGACAAATTCATTGGTAATGACTTAAACTTTATCCAATCAGCTATCTTTAAAATATCTTCGTCTCAGGTTTTCTTTTGCTTCGATACCCAAATCGAAGCAAAATTCAAATTTTTAAAAAATACAAAAAACAACCACTCGATCGAGCCAAAACTTACCAATGTCAATGCAATTGACGCCTGATGCCCTGGCTTGGGGTGGTGGTGTGCCACCATCTGGCATCTTTCAGCTGCCGCCAAAGTGTGCCTGGCTAGCTCTGCTAGCCCTCCCAATACTACCGGGCAATATGTCCCCCCTTGGGACTTGGCCCACCACCTCACAAGCTCTCAGATGGTGCTCCAGAGCCCTTTGGTGCTCCCACAGAGAAATTTGTGTTTCAGCCTCCAGGTCAAATATGGGAATCTTTTCCCATATGCAAGTGCAGCCATCATTGAGATGGCCACGGCAGTTTTCAAACCTGCCAGCTTTATCAACTTCTACCCCTTTAAGGGGTACTTTGATCTCAGCTTCCTCTCAGAAGCTAATGCAGTGGCAGCAGTGTCGGGAAGTTGATATGACTGGATGATACGCTACCCATATCAGCAGATCACAGGGAAATCGAGATGAGTCTCGAGATTTATGAAAAGGGGATACACAAATTATAATTGAGCAAAATGAGAACGTTTGGCAAATCAAGAGGAATCATGCCAAGATTTGATACTAATGAGAGCAACTCAAAAAAGAAAGAAGAATAAAAGATACCAAGCCAAGGATGCATCCAGCTGGGGAATCGAGGTATAAAGAGCCTGATGGAAGATTAAAAGAGGATAGTCTTTTACGAGGAAGAAGGAAGCGCAGAACAGTCTGTGAGACATCTAAAAATAAAGAAAGAAATAAGGGGCAATAGCTTCATTTATATTTTATTTAGTTTTACTATAAGAATTGGCAATCCTCATATTGTTCGATTAGGTTGCTCAGTGGCTATACCTTGTGCAAATCCAACTTGGTGACAGTGGACCCAGATGCCGAGAAATTAACAGTGGTGCTCACTAAAGGGGCCACTTAGCAACTATAGCAGTAAAATACAATGACAAATCCTCATTTGTTCTGACCTAACCTGATTGGGTTCCAAGCATGGCATACTGAAGAAGCTTGGAGGACACCTAACTTGGAACCAACATTGTTTACTGTTACAAACCAGGGGATGATGAAATTATGATTACTGTGCAATTTGAAAATTGCCCGGAGCTGATGACTAACCAACACAGATGCTCCACAAATGTAACCCCACAACAACTAAGAATTATTATGGAATGGTTGTTGTGTGGGTATCACCTATATGAGGATGAGAGTGGGGAAAATGCCATGAGTTGTTTTATAACCAATGTGATTAAGAAAATCAATATGTGCTGTACATATCTTATTTGGATGCCACTACTATGGGGTTGATTCCACTACTATGGGGTTGACTTACCACCTCAGTACTCACAGAATTGAGGAATACTTAGTCACTTATGTGCAACCTTTGATTCACCAGCTACTACATATCCTGGCTCTCCATAACATTGAAATTGGAGATGTGTTGCAGATCACCCAAGTACAACAGCATGATACTCACCTCCTGATGGACTGCCTTGATCGCTTGTTCTCAGAAATACAAGGGACACTGGCACAGATGGATCATCGTGTCAGGGATGTTTGCCATCAATTGGACCTTCTAGTACCACAGTTAAACTCAGAATTACCTCGAGTCATAAGAGAATTACTAGAACAGCATGGCCTATCTGCAGAGTGGATTCAGGATGTGACAACCTTGGGAAATAATACTGAGTGCTGTATGAAAGAGCTAGCCAAATGGGTGAAAGCTCTTGAAGCTGTGATTGCTCAGCTCAAGGAAATAATGACCCTGATGGAACTGCAATTGGTAGCCCAAGTCAGCTCTCTATTGACAGAATTAGATCAACTCTGTATCAAATGGGATACCCAGCAAACGTCTGATAACGCGCTTATTCTTAGATCAATGTCCACCAAGTATCTCTAACTCATTTGTCAAGTTACTCAACTGGAAGTCATTAGTCAGGCAAAACACCAACGAGCCTCCCCTCTCTCTATTGGTGAGACAAGTGAGTATGCAGACATGCAAGACCGCATTGATACCCTGTGATGGGCCAATGAGGAATTGGCATGGGAACGATCTTTCCTTGTTAACCAGATAAACAACACCAACCAGCAAGCGGAAAACGCAAGACAACAACAAACCCACCTGCAGAATATAATTGAGGAAGTTCTTTTGTGATTACAAACTATGGAACAAACACTGAATGAGGAAAAGGAATTCCACTGAGAATTGCAGCAGCAATATAACACGCTGCAACAAGAATGGCAGGATGGATTGTGTAGATGTGCTTTTGTCAAAACAGAACAGCTGATTAGTGAACAGTTCACAGGGCATACCAGAGCTGGGGAAAATAGGGCAGTTAATGGTGACTCAGGGGAAGAATGTTATGGATCAGCAAATGAGTATCCATTGGGCAGTACAACAGATCCCCCACGTGATGACACTTCTTCCAATTCCGCTTCAATGATCTCAAGATCATCCAGATAGCAGCATGATAACACACCAAATGATGGTTCCCATAGTTGCTCTGAATCCAGTTCGCCTGCCCCTTGCAGCAGAACCTGGGAGCTGGGTGAATTCATTTGTATTGAAAAGTTACCTCCTTTCAGTTATAATGGAAACATACACAGGTATTTTAAACATTTTGAATTTGTTGTGGAAGGGGCTACCAATCAACAGAAAGTGAAGTTTTTACTGTCCTCTTTAGATGTGGAAAGCGCTGACCAAGTGATCTGCTATCTTCCAAATAGTTTGGTGTCTTATGCACAAGTAAAAGTGATAGTTATCCAGCTGTTCAGAGGCACTAACAAGATGTCTCAATGAAAAGCCAAATTTATGATTATACAGTTTAACCAAAATGAGACCTTGTCAAAATTTGCAAGCAGTTTTTGGTGGAAGCTCATTTTCTACTTGGGGCTAATATTTTAACCACTGAGGATGTAGGTATAGCAATGATGGCGGTGATCAAACCATATTGGAAACTATATAATGCTATGTCCCATGTGTTGGATGGGGATACCAGCCTCATTCAAATTGTGAACGCCTTACATTGACTCTCTGCCATGAACGGCTCCCCTAATATAGCCTGAAAAACCTTTATAGCTCCCGCTCCATCCTTTTCTGAATATTGGGTGCAGCGACTGGATTATCAGCCACTGGAACATAATTGTCACTCATATGAGACTTTAGACCCTTTCTGTCCCATATATGCTTCACCAGTTTGACCGCGACCATGGAACCTTACTGGCAATTCTCAACCTGGTCCTTCCAGCCCAAATTATATATGTGCACCTTTTATGAACACTTGCTTCTAGTGCGGACAAAGAGGGTATTATGCAGCCAATTGCCCTAGCAAAACACAAGTGTACGCAATGCCAACTATGAAAACCAAGCAGGGAAAAGCTTGAGCAGAGTAGAGATGGGACGCTCTACCTCCGCTAAGCTTAATTCACTTGTCCCTAATACCTGCCAAACAACTTTATGAGTAGAAACTGAACCTCAATTGGATGATTTGTTATACCAGCAGCTTTTTCTGGATACCCCTGCTTCTGCTTCCAAAAGTAAGAGCTCACCCAATTGGGCTAAGCTCCACCAAGATGTGCAAAAACCATATGCATGACAGATACTGGAACAAACTGGCACCAGCAATGCAGATTCTTTGCTGAACGTTGCTCCTTTAATAGGGGTTAAAATAGCCATTCCAATGGAAATAATCACTAGTGAGTATCCTTGGGTTGGCAAGGATATTTCTTCCTTTTTAAGTAACACATGGCCCTTGAACGTACAAGTAATAAACTCTGATGATTCTTCTTACTTGGAATGTACCTATTGTGACATATTCATTCAAAGCACAAAAATCTGAGTGATCATAGACATGGGAGCACCTGTGAACATAGTCTACACTTGGTTAGTGGTTAAACTTATGTTGAAACTGGATGTGGACCATTGAGTTGTATACAGGATGGCAGGAATGCATAGCACTGTGTCAGAAGGAGCATATAGCGTGTTGCCCCTATGATTCAGGTCAGTCCAGGTGTCTGCTCCGGTGGTGGTCTTGCCAAATAACCACTGCAATATGTTAATCAGCGTGGCTTTCATGAGGAAATTTGGCGTTGTGATAGATATGGCAGAAGAAACCCTTACTATATTTGGCCAACAGATTCCAGTGTATTTTTCCTCTGGTGGAATCCCAACGGATCCAGTCCACTCCAGTTGGGTCAATCTAGCATACAGTGATGGAGTGATCCCTGTTCACTATCAGCGACTGAGTCAGCGGACCAAGATCCTCCCCAACCAGATATATGAGTATAAAGGAATCCTGCTTTGAGCAACGCGCCCTTTAGACTTACCATCTGGACACCAGGGCATAATAGGGATGGGGCTCGAAATCAAAGTCCCTAAGGGACTGTATGGAGAAATCCTGGCGCCTCACCAGCACTCATGGCTAGAACCACACATGGCTCTGGGGCTATTGTTTTCTGGAAATGGGGGGGTGAAAGTGTTGCTCGCAAACCTACAGAAGGAGACAATAACAATTAGGCAGCACCAAGTGGTGGCTTACCTACACTTCATCCCTTTTGGGAAAGTTTGACATATTCATGACTTTGGCTCATGGGAAGATCTTGGACTACCAGCTCGCGCCTCATTCGGCATACTGACTGTAGTTCTGTGAGGAGCGCTCATGGGACTATTGACAGATCAGCAAGATAAAGCTATGGCATTATTTGAAAAGCATTGGGATATTTTTGCAAATTATGATAATGACTTGGGGTGCGCTCAAGGAGTGGTGCATTGTATTGATATGGGGGATCACCCTCCCATTCATTTGCATCCTATTAGATGTTCTAGAGCAGCGGAAGAGGTTGTCTCCGATGAAGTGGATAAGCTTATCGAGCAAGGGATGCTAGAACCATCAAACAGTCCGTGGGCATCACCTGTGCTCATTGTGAAGATAAATGATGGCTAAAATTAGGTGGTTATTGACTATCATAAAATCAATAACGTCATGAAGAAGGATTCTTATCTCTTCCATGGATTGATGATGCATTAGACCGATTGGGTGGGGCAAACTAATTTTCTGCCATGAATCTGATCTCAGGGTACTGGCAGATCTAATTGCCACTAATGGAATGGGAGAAATGTGCAATCATCACCTCAAGAGGGTTGTTCCAGCCAACGCACATGCCGCAAGGATTGTGTAATGCTCTGGCTAAATTCCAGCGTGCCATGGATATGATTCTGGGTGATTTAAAGCTGTCCTGCATCTTAGTTTACCCTGACAACATCAATGTGTTTTCGCGAATGTTTACAGAGCATCTGGCCCACTTGGAGCAAGTGTTTCAGCGCCTCGCTGCCACTAATATCAAAATTAAGCCTCAGAAGTGCCATTTCTTTAAAGAGCAATTGGAATACCTTGGTTTTGTTGTGGATTCAAATGGGCTTAAACCACAGCTGGCTAAAGTGGAAGTGATAGGCAAGATGACTTGGCCAGAAAATAAGCGGGACATTCAGGTGTTTCTAGGAATGGTTGGGTATTATCAACGGTTCATTCCCAATTTCAGTTGTATTGGGAAATGCTTTTCAAGCTATTAAAGAAAAACGCTCCTTTCAATTGGACGGAACAATGCCATAATGCTTTCAATGTATTGCATACCGCGTTAGCAAGTGCACCCATATTGCAATACCCCAACTTCAATAAGCCGTTCATAGTACAAATGGACGCATCCTTAGCTGCTATTGGGGCAGTATTATCCCAGAAGGATGATGATGGTGTGGAACATCCTGTCACCTTCTGTAGTTGGAGCTTGAATTGTCATGAACGAAACTACACTGTAACCAAGTGGGAGCGTTTAGCTGTGATCTACGCTTATAAACAATTTTGGGTATATTTGCATGGGGTAAGATTTCAAGTAGTGACGGATCATGCTTCCTTGCGCTGGCTACAGAATCTGCATGAACCGGAAGAATGGCTTGCACGTTGGGCTCTGAAGCTGCAAGCTTACAATTTTGAGATCTTACATCAACCTGGGGCAAAACATCAAAACGCGGATTGTCTGTCTCAATTGCCCACAGTCGCTATCACAGCGGATCTGGCTGATATAATGTATGAAAAAATGATGGTGAACAAATACTAGTATAAGCCGCCGCAAGTGATCAAGGTGTTAGATGGACTCAGGGAGGGTACCTTCATGCAGGGGGGAGAATTATACAAGTGGATTGGAGACCTGACGCTGAATTTTCCTAAGCCTTCAAATAGACCCTCAATAATTATAGATGCTCATTGGGCTGTAGGCCATGGTGGTTTGCAAAAGACGCTGGAGTTTTTGTGACCCCAATACTTCTGGGAAAGCATGCATTATGACGTACTGGAAACTATTAGCTGTTGCCATCAATGTCAAGTTGAAAAACTTTTCCATATGAAAACCACCTATCAATTAGTGAAGCCCCAGTTTTCATGGCACACCATTTCCATTGATGTAGTAGGACCTCTCTGACTAGTGCCAATTAATCCAAGTATATAATTGTCACCATCGATCATTTGACCTGATGGGTGGAGGCCAGGGCTATTAGCGACTTGGGCGCGGTCACCACTGCCAAGTTTATTATGGAATGTGTTATACATTGGCATCTGTCCGCAGTTCATCCTGATGGACAATGGAACCAACTTTACTTTGCATATCCTGCCAAAGTTAAATGAGTTGATGGCCATTCGTGGGGTTTTGACCACCCCTATCATCCAGAATCAAATGGGATGGTGGAGCGAGTTAATGGAACCCTAGTAAACATACTCTGCAAATTGATAATGGACCAGCCCTCAGAATGGAGTGCTCTTCTACCTACCGCTGTGTTCACTTATAATATCAGCTATCATTCTGCCACTGGTAAGAGTCCCTTTCAACTGCTGTATGGATGACATCCAGCTCTGCCTGCCTTGCTATATTGTGTGTAGAGGACACTGGTGGTGTGAATCCTCAGCGATATCTGAGGCAACTCATGGATACATTGATCAAGTTGCAAACTGAAGCCTACTCCACCAGTTTGGCTAAGAAAATTCATGACCAGGTGGCTGACCAGAAGCGCTGGAGCGGACTTCTGTTGTTTGCTGAAGGGGATTATGTGTTATTCCATGACCAGCATGGATTCAGATGAAAGAATAAGCTCTCTGACATTTGGGTCATCCCATTTGAGATTATTGAGAAGACTGGTATGGATGTCTACACAATCAAGGAACCTGCTGGGGTCAGATTATCAACTGAGTCCATGCTAAGTTCCTTAGAGCGTACAAAAAGTAAGAGCCTATCATCCAGTCAAAGGGGGGTAATGTCAGGAAGTTGATATGACTGGATGATATGCTACCCATATTGGTGGATCACAGGGGAATTGAGATGAGTCTCAAGATTTACAAAAAGGGGATACACGAATTATAATCAAGCAAAATGAGAACATTTGGCAAATTGAGAGGAATCATGCCAAGATTTGATATGAATGAGAGCAACTCAAAAAAGGAAGAAGAATAGAAGATACCAAGCCAAGGATGCATCCAGCTGGGGAATCGAGGTATAAAGAGCCTGATGGAAGATTAAAAGGGGATAGTCTTTTACAAGGAAGAAGGAAGCGCAGAACAGTCTGTGAGACATCTAAAAATAAAGAAAGAAATAAGGGGCAATAGCTCCATATATATTTTATTTAGTTTTATTATAAGAATTGGCAATCCTCATATTGTTTGATTGGGTTGCTCAGTGGCTATACCCTGTGCAAATCCAACTCGGTGACAGTGGACCCAGACACTGAGAAATTAACAAGCTGTGCCATTTGCCCCTTGTGCTTTGAGCTTGACCACTTGAAGCACAAGTGCCCCACGGTTGCCACTTTTGCCGCATCTGTCACTCAGGGCTCAGGCGCCACCCTGGCAGCTGCCTCACCCCAATTTTTCTGTTAGGCTCGATCCTCCTGCCCCTGATGTTGGGGAATTCTGGCACTGCTTTGAAAGCAGCAGCCAATCAAAATTTAAGTAATTTAAAAGTTTTGAAAATTCAACTGGATTATGGAATCCTGATTTGATGGCTGAACCAGTTTCAGCTGATCTGCCATGGTTGACAGCATGTGGCCAATCAGCTCCAGCCACAGCCCTAATTCCTGTGGCTGGCCCAGTGCTAGCCAAATCCAATATATTTGAGGCTCTCAAATGGATTGAGGAGGATGGACAGCCGTGCCATGTGAAACCTGATTTTGCTTTGGAGGAGTTCTTTGTTGACCCTCCTGAATCGCGCTACCACCATTTTCATCTAAAAAATGGGTTTCCCATTTATAAAAATTTCAACAATATGGCAGTTGTGGATGTAGCTGCCCCAGCCAACACCCTCCTCCGCCAGCAACTCCATGGGGAAATGGAGCCCCTTGTTGAGGGTATTCCTATCCCCAATTTTTCTCATGATTTTGAGGAAGATGCGAAGTATGAAATTGAGGAGCTTGTTTTTAGTGCGATCCATACTTGCATTGATGCAGCAAAAACTTCTCTTTTTTGACCCCAATTATCCCCAAACCCAATGACGCATCAATTCATTTACTTGTGTGCTGGCTCTCATCAATTTTGCTGAGCATCAACTTGCTCAATATATCGAGGTGATGGACACCGCCGGCCTCATTAATGAAGAAAACCCCCAATTATACCACCTTATGCCTCATGTTGATGATGCTCCCACCCAAATGCTGTCCGCCATGGTTTGCCAGCTAAAGCGGGCCTGGACAAAAGTTTTCCCAAAGCCTCCTCGCCATCTGATATGGCTTCCTAGGCTGATAACCTGGGGTCTAAAGAAGGATTTTTTAATTTATGATAATCCCTTTGTTTGGCCCATTTGCAAATAAAATGTGTGGTGGCTCCTCCTTTTGGGTTGAGCACCACTAGTATGAAAAAAGAAAAGGAAATATCTTCATCTCAGATGGTTACTGGATTTCCTAGGCCATGATTGATGGGTAAAATAAATTCACCCTTCAGAAACCCCTTCAGGTCTATAAAATTGGGTTGTTTTCTCTTAAGCGGTAGCATTAAATTTATGTTAGTGCAGGAAAGCTTCCAAGTCAGTCTACTTATCCCGCTGGGGGTTCAATATAAGTTGTTACTATAATCTGAACTATTCTGCTGAGAGCTATATGGGGAATTGCTTATTTTTTGTACTATTCAACACTGAAACATTCTTAACAACTAGATGTACATCCAATTGTCTGACATACCCCCTTCAGGAGTGTTGGGGGATAATAGGGGGCAAATATCCATGTGCTCAGTTTACAGTAACTCCAGAATCATGAGATTTGATAGAATATTCATCACCCCTCTTATAGCTGATAAAGGGTCCTTCCCAGATGAACCTGAGTTTTCCACTTCTGAGAGTGATTCAATTGTAGTATTATAAAACCAAGTCTGATATTTGAAAGGAGGGTAAAGGCGGCCTGAATTATTATCTGCTCATCCCTCTTTATTGACAGTCTTAGATAAATTGGTCATGGCTTCAGATTGTAGCTGAATGATTTATTGAGTCAGCCTCCTCATGGCTTTGTTAGGATCATCAGTCCTAGCATAAAAAACATATTTAGCTAAGAGGGCGGGTACCACAGTTTTCAACCATATAGAGCGTAGAAAGGAGACAATTTAAGGATCTGGTGATAATTGATACAATAGGCCATAAGGGTACTAGGCAGTTTTGATACCAGTGTAGAGGGTCAGAAGTGGTCATTTTTCGTAAAATAGATAACAAGGTTCCATTCACTATTTCTATGGTACCAATTGTAGAAGGGTTATATAGGGCCAATAATAGTCGTTGTGCTCCCATGAAGGTATCCAGGATCTTGACCACTCTGGAGGTAAAATTTTCCCGTTGTCACAGAGTAGAACCTGGGGCAACCATGGTGAGTGAAAAAATACTGATGAAGGAAAGTTGTGGTAGCTTTGGCAGTTTGGGCTGGGTGAGCCACAACCTTGACCCATTTCATAAAGTGATCAAGTCTTACTAGTATGTATTGATTCCCGCTGGTAGTCTGGGGTAGGGAACCTACCACATCTAGGCTTATTGTGTGGAATGGTTGTTGAGGAGTAGTAGGTTGATATTGATATTTGGTCTAGAAACTGGATTTCTTTTTGCAGATTGAGCAGACATCGAGAACTTCAAAAAATGATTCCATAATTCTTTCCAATAGTACCAATCTCTAAAACACTCATAATTTTCTGCACTCTGCTGTGCCCAAGGGTAGAGTGAGCCTCCAGGATAGCAGATACTCATTCTGAAGGTTGAAGATAGGTCAACCAATTTGCCCCTATCTTTCTGATAGCTTCCCACTCTCCACTTTAGTGTTGCAGGAGTGTCATATTAGCATTTTCTTGACAGGTTCATACTAATTGTCCCAAGCATTGGGGCCATTAGAAGATCATGAAATCTCTCAGCTTCACTATTATCTAAATGAAGGACAGGCAACTGATTCAACCCATTAACATTCATATGGAAAGTTCCAGCTCAGTGCTCAACCTTCTTATCATAGTGTTGGAGATTCAAGGCCCAACATGCCAGTCATCCAGTAGGATCCTTCATATTTTGTAACCATTTAAGAAGGCGTGGTCAGTAACCACGGTGAAGGTAGTTCCATACAAAAAGGGCAATAATGTTTTACAGTATGTAAGACAGCAAGGCACTCCTTTTCTGTGACACTGTAGTTGCGTTCAGCACCTTAATAGTATCTTGCTGAAGTATGAAGCTAGGTGATCCACGCCATTTCATCCAAGTGATCCAGGATGGCACCAAATGTGTAACCAGGGGCATTGGTAAACAAAATGAAAGGTTTACCATAGTTTGGGTGACGTAGGATAGGATGTTCTTGTAGAAATTTCTTTAGCATCTAAAAACGTGACCTTTTCAGCAACCCAATGGAAAGGAGTGTTCTTTTCCAATAGTCAAACGGGAGGCCCACTGAGCTGGGAAAACTTGAGGATAAATTGATGGTAATACCCAATCATATCCGGAAATACCTGGATATCTTGTAGGTTTTGAGGTGGAGACATTTTTGATATTGCTTCGACCTTATCTTATAAGGGTTAAATCCTTCCTGCAAGATATCATGCCCAATGGAATCTTTTTTGAAATTATATTTCAATGGTTTCAACTTAATGTTAAAATCACAAAGGTGATGAAAAACTACTTTTAGATGAGTAAAATGTTTTGATAAGAATTCTAAAAAGTAATGTGATGTCATCAAGATAGACAATAACACAAATTAGCTTAAGATCTCATAAAATATGATCCATCGCTAATTGGAATGATACAGGCACATTACACAACCCCATGAGGTAGTCAGGTGAGCTGAATTGGGCATTTACTGCAAATGAGAGCACATTTTTTTCCTGATCTTTATGGGGAAAAGTCCAAATGCCAGTATTTGCTGACCAAGTTCATAGCGGGAAAGAATTTGGAGCCAGAGAGGTGTGCAATAGCGTCATTGATGCATGGGATAGGATAACTATACTTTTTCATGAGGCTGTTCAATTTTTGGTAGTCCATAACTACCTGATGAACTCCGTTTTTTGATAAACAGAAGTGGAGATGCTCAGGGGCTTTAGGGAAAATAATAGTAACCCAGCGTCTAGTAACTGTTTGAGCTCTGTCCTCATTTGTTGCTCTTTGAACTTTGATTTATGATAAGGTTTATATCAGATAGGACTGGCAGCGTCAATGTCAATTGTGTGGCTCCAGTCCTTAATGTGCCCATAGTTTTTATCATATTAAGAGATTATATCACTATGGACATCTAATAAGGAGTGAACTTTCTCATTCTCTTAGGGTAGTTAAACAGAAAGATGAACGTTAGGCAGAGTATATAACCATTTGTTAGTAGGGAGGCCATATCCAATATAGGATCAATAAGATAAATTTTTAATATCTTTGATTGGGATCAGTAGGACATTTGCTAGCTCCTGATATTTTTTACAATAACGTTCTTATTAATGAGGTTCTCCAATAGAATATTAATATGTTGCTGGTAGACAGGGTCTAGTATACCAGAAAATACTCAAGGCTCTAAAGAAATTACTTCCATCAATGCTTAATAGTTGTAATATGCAGCGTTGGGTTTTTGTGGTGTAATATTGGTGCCAACCATTTGTTGTTCACCAGAATTGATTACTATCTCCTCGTAGGCTTAGAAGGGAACAACCTCTGAAGCGTCCACTTAATCAGGCAGTTTTTTTGCATTTCACCCAGAAATTATGTAATTCAAAGATAGTTTAGAAGAAGGGTACTCAACCAAATAAGAATATTTTTTTGTGAGGATCTTTTTTGTCTGTAACTAGAGGAAAATTATAATTGAGCAAGGAGAGATAACCCTGTTATATATCAGTAATTTTATTGTACTCAAGCATAAATTGAGTGCCAATAAGCATATTGTAATTATTGTTATCTAAGGCCACAGCAAGTGCAGACAGGATAAGCTTCTCAATTATAATGGGTAAAGAGGAGTATGCCACAATAGCATGAGTACTGTTGGGACCGTGTAACAATTGTATTATCTAGAACATTACATTTTGACTCACATTCAGATTTTCTGAATCCCAAGTCAAACTATTTAAAAATTTTTTTGGGGTTGATCAGGTTTGGGCATTGGGTTATGCTGTACCTGAATTATTGATTAGGATTGTATGAGCCTAATAAATGGTTTAAGTGAGGCCCCTGAGGGGCAACCATAAAAGGTTGCGCCCACTAATTCCAAAGATTGCTTCAGGATTTTCTCCCCTGAGTTTCCTCCCTGATGAGCAAGGTCAGTTTTTGCTCCTCAGACAACTCTGTTTGTCAGCCCCTTATATTTGATAATATAATAAAGGTTGTGTTCAGGGTTAACTGCCTCACTTACCTGTTCATCTTTTTTTGGTTCCATTTATAAAAGTTTTACATAGGTGAGTCAGACCAACTACTATTCAATTTTTTACCAACCTCAAGTTAGTATATCTTGGTGTTGTTGGTGCACCAAGTCTATCTGCTTTTATGGAAGTTGTTAACTGGGATATTTCTGATTGTTACATAAATCTGAAGTTAATGTGCTTGCTGCATGCCACCAATCCCCAGTTTGGATGACCTCAGTGGTCTTTTAGGTCCCAGTTGTTGAGTAACCAGAACTGGTGGGACCAGTGACTAATGGCCAACCCTGAATCTGAGGTGATCATCAGCTGGAAATCTTGGTGAGGCCTCCAACTCACTAGGGATTCAGTTGGCACCAAAGGACCTGTCCCAACAGAGCTCCCTCACCAACGGACAGTCCACCTGTCAAGGGACAGCCGTCCAGCCACGCTGGACACACACCCCTCTCACACTTCAGTTGGAGAAAGTGCCTTCCTGATTTGGATGGGAAGGCCATTGCCAACAGGAGCGTGAGAGGGGGTCGCACCACAGCCAAGTTCTGGGCATGATTTCTCATGCTGGATGGGCTAATTCCTGCATCCCAGTTTTGGCTCACCCTTGCCATTTTTCTTTCACCATGAGGGCCCAGATTTCTCTGGGAGAATTTTCCTGGGGCTTGAGGTAACTCGCCCCAGGAAGCTTTCATGGTGGCAGCCTCCCACTGTGGGGCCCCTCTTCAGGGGGCCTTCTCTAGTGGGGGTTAGACTAACAAGATTATCTTGATCACATTTTGACTCAAGTTTGGATTTTTAAAATCCCAAGTCAAACTATTTAAAAAAATTATTGGTGTTGATCAAGTTTGGGCGTTAAATTGTGCCTTGCCTGAATTATTGATTAGGATCATATGAGCCTAATCAATGGTTTAGATGGGCCCCTGAGGGGCAACCATAAAAGGTTGCACCCACTAATTCTGAAGTTCACTTCAAATTTTCTCCCCTGAGTTCCCTCCCTGAGGAGCAAGGTCAGTTTCTGCTCCTTGTAATGAACGGGCTCCTTCCAGTGAGCCACGAATGAATTGGTAAGCAGGGCTTAAGTCAATGACCAAAGGGCAGACAAGGTCTCTGAGACCATTCTTCTAGTGCTTGTGCTACAGGAGCCATGGATAAACACCCCTTGGAGGACAGTTGCGAGCATGCTTACCCCCAGCAACATGCCCTGACTCCAAGACAAGGTGTATAGGGAGGCAATAGTCTTCCCTATCTCTCTCTCAAAGTCCAAATCCTGTTCATATAGGCCAAACATGGCCTCTGTTAGACTAAATTTATCAATATAAACCTTGAAAGACAGTAATAAAAATAAGTAAAGCTTAAGAACGGTTTTATTTTATATATTTAGGCAAGTTGATAGAAAACGGAACTAGAGAACCTACCATTATTAAGTCCTATCTCTTATAGCTTTCTGCTGCAAGCATAGATCAAGCTCATTTGCCATGCCTGACATTATGTCTTTTGAAAAATGCCATAAGCAAACCCCAATTGTTTTAGGCTGGATTGAATTCCGTAGTGGCTGAACCACCATACTCAAGAATTGTTCAATTCTGATTTGAATCCACCTTTAACCTAGAAACCACTCACTTCAAAACCATTTAGTTCGACCCTAGGCCTGATGAAACATCTAACCGCCGTCCTTCACCAGGCTTAGTCTCAACCTGGGGTCTAGCCAAGACTAATGCTCTCTCACTCCCTCTATCTTCCACACCAGCTTGTCCTGTCTTATAAAAGATCAGGGCAATGTGATGTTGAGGATAAACCTCAACAGTCACACTCCTCAGACAACTCTGTTTGGAAGCTTCTTTTATTCAATATTAAAATAAAGTTTGTATTTGGTGTTTGCTGCCTCACTTACCTGTTTGTCTTTTTGGTTCCATTTTGAGAGGTTTTGCATAGTTGGTTCAGACCAATTACTAGTCAATTTTCAAGCCAACATTGAGTTGACATATTTTGATGCCGTCAGTTCACCAATCTTAACTGCTTTTATGGCGGTTGGAAACTGGGATAATTCTGACGTTATAAAGGAGGACTTCACATTAAGTCATTGTCTTCACCGTTTATATTATGCACCCATAGGGGTATACAATTGATAAAGATTGTCTTTCATGGTGCAATAAAATTAGATAAATGTTTTGTTAAGTGATTGCTGTGCCCTCTTTAGTGAGAATCAGCCTGTAGGGCTTTAGTTTTGTTAGGCTTGATAGTGCTATTCCCAAGAAGCCTGACAGTCAATACTTGCAATACGTGAGAATTAAAGCAAGTATTCTATTACTCTGAGGTGGATAAGTCTTGCTTAGGTCCTAACTACTAAAGTAATCATCTTATGGTTTGAGGTGAAGGACTTATTGAAGCCAAGTCACCAAACGGAAATTTAGAATTGAAGGCGTAACTTTTTAATTAAAATTAGATTTGATGGTTTTATATGTTAATTCTAACAGTATAAACCCCATAAGAATTTTAGATAATATTTATTAGAGGGGCTATCCAAACGGGAGGCTCCTTATAGGATCATTTAAATTTTAAACGCCTTTGTAGCATATTTCTTATAAGTAGAAAATGTACTTCATGTGGCCCATATGGATAAAACTTAGTACCATCTAAGTCAATCATCTTGAAGATGTCAGATTTGTACCCTTTTGAGGATACAAATTAATCTACCACCTTGTATACAATACAAATAATAAGTCACCACGCATCCTGATGATTCATTAATTTGGCTAATCAGGATTCCAATGAGGGGAATTTTAGGCTTAAATCATAATGAAGAATTTTCCTTAGTAATGACTTGAACCTTGCTTATTTTAATTATTAATGTGTAGTTAAATTTTAAGGATTAACCCCTTTTTTGGCTTAGGTGTCAATTCTCTCAAAGGTTATGATTAATTGATATTCTTCCTATCATATTCAATACTCTGGTATCTGACATCTAGCATCAAATGTATACTTTTATCCGTTTAAAAAGTTTTAAGGGATTTTAGAAAAGAGTTTGTATTGGTATGTTTTGTAATTTTGTATACACATAAGTTTATATATCTTGTAATTGGCATGCATTTCTGAATATTAAATTATAAAAAATGCAAATTTATACATATTTTTGATGATTTGACACATAAATGAATTTTCATATATTATAGCACTACTTCTAGTACTTTGCTACATATTACTATTCAGAGTTATATAGTTTTTATTGAAATCATTATATCATTTCAGCTTACCTGTTTTATTAAAATTGGTTGATTAATAGGCAAAATGGTTTTGACTAAGTGATTGGTAGTTAATTTTGTTGATTTGATAGTTTTGCTGATTCTGACTAAGTGGGTAATGGTTTTTTTGCTTTTGTAGGTAAAATGGTTTCAGATAAGAGGTTTGGCATTATTTTGGTTTTGATAGATTCAATGCTTTTGTCAAGCAGTTTATCTGTTAATTGTTTAATTACATAGGATCAATTACTTCCAAAGCTTACTAAGTGTTATATACAAATATAAAAAGCTAAAATGATATGTGATTATTAATTAAGTTGTAAACCTGACAATGCTGGTAAAAACCTTAGACATCCATTATGCCTAAAAAGCTTGCATACAAAAAGGTGCTTTTATGATTATGGCTTACTTTTTTGTGGTGACTAGCCAGAAGACTAATCGTTTGATAACATAGAAAATGTTTTGCCACTTATATGATTGCAGTATATAATTATGGATGTGCATTATGTTTGACTAAAGTATCGTTTCCATAAGGTTTAATCTCTAATTTTGGAAAATTTATCCATAAGGATAATAATGGAGCAATTTTGATAAATAATTATTATAGAAAAGAGCTTTATTATCAGAAGATAACTTTTTCTTACTAGTAGGTCACAGTTTAAAAGGAGAAGTTAGAAATAAAATGTAAGAGGTTCTGATCCTGCTTAAATTAGCGGTGTAATAGTAAATTAGAGACTTTCTTTACTATATATGATATAAGAAACAAGAGATGTTATTGACTGAAAAAATCTGGGGATTTTAATGGAAAGTTGTGTCAAGTTTTAACAGAAGGAGGTCATGTTAAGCATCTTTAGCTGGTTTGAGTTTCATATACAGTCAGATTTATTTGAATTATTCGAGGTACGCTGACCAGGGGATGGACAGTACTGATTACAACACTCAAAATGACAAAACAAACTACTAACCAGATGGGAAGCAGAAACTGCTTAACCCACCATGGCAGAGGGTGAGGAGGGGTCGGGGGGTTAATTTTCAAAAAGACCCACCTCAATCAAGGGGCGTTGGTTACAGTACCAGATCAGAGCAGAGAGCCAGGGCGTTGGGGCATCTGCATAGTGGGGGCTGAGGTCAGCGTAGTAGGAGTTTTCCACTTCTGCATCAAGATAATGATGGGAAAGTGTTTCAACAAAAGCTGCGAGGAGAACTTCAGCTTCTTTGCGGGCTTCAGGAAGTTGGGTGAAAAGGGAGATACTGTGGCAGGTGATTTTGGCTGAGGGGTTGAATGAAGCAAGCGTTGCGACATTCATAACAGCAATTTCAGCATCATCAAATAGTTTTGAGATGTCACTGCAGGGAGATTCAGGGAAGTCAGGGGGAAGAAGATGGTGGGCAGGCCATGCTGGAGCTGAGCCACTGACTGGGCCACCGCGGTGCATAGTTTTGGGCAATGAGGAGAGGCCACCGCAGCTAAGGCGAGCTGGTGGTCACTTTGGAAGGGGGCTGTATTGGGTAGAGGAGCAAAATGGCGAGGGGTAGGGGTTTTATCGAAGTCAGGAAGGAAAAATTCTGCCTGACCATAATCGCCATGGCAGAGAGGTTGACCTGTATGCTTACTAATGAGGATATTACCTGATTCGTCAGTTTCAGCCAATAGATCCCATGGATTTTGGTTTACTAAATAGTGGCGTTTAAATTTGAGTGGGTAGGATTGGGCGAATGGGCAGCTGCTTGGGTGCGAATGGTGGTCCAAGCATTGCTCTGATTGGCTGGCATAGATTTAGGTGGGAGAGTGAGGATGGAGGTTTTGGGGGGGCTGATTTTCCATATGGGCCCACTGAACGAGATTGGAGGGTGGGAGGGGGCAGCAAAGTGCCCCATACTGAACCTCCAGAGGGGGCTCAGAAGCCGCAGCAGCGGATTTGGCCTTAGAGCACGCTCTTTTTGCATGGTCAAGGCCAAATCAGAGGGAACAAATCTGCCTACCATTATCAACCTGAGCCCAAAAGAAATGATCAGGCGCTGCAGCCACACTAGCGCGGGGTGGGATTTGTTGGGCTATGGTAGGGTGGTGTGGTATGATGGTGGCTGTTGCATGAGGAGCAGCAAGGCGTTCCGCACCAGATGGAATGGCAAAGATGAGGTTGGGCTGAGTGCCATAAGCCATGAGCCCCGTGACCAACTGGTCATACAAAACCTGGGGTGGAAGGTGGGATGGGAGATTTTCAAAGGATACCACTAGCGTGGTGTCTGAAGGGAGGCGAGTATGGGTTGTGGGAATAGAGGTTTTTTTATAAATTAGAGGAGTTTGTGCTGCCACTTCAGCATCCTCCTCAAATTGGAACCCAACGTCAAAGTAGCCCTTAAAAGGGCGGAAGTCTATAAAGCCAGCTGGCGCAAAGGCTGTAGTGGCTAGGTCAATAATTGCCTTATTGGCATATGGGAACAAACGCCCATAGTCCACTCTGAGGCAATAGCGAATAGCAGAGCGAGGGGGGCGAGAGGATGGGGGCGAGAAGGGTGGACGCGCGCCAGGTGGAGCGCTAAGTCCCGTGGGGGGACAAAACAGTTGGAAGCAGTGGGCGGGCTGTTTGAGCCCATCTGAACGCGCTTGCCCACAGGGCGGAAAACGCTAGGTGGGGGTGCACTGCTGCCCCACACTGGGGTGGCAGGCGGCAGAGCCAAGGACATCAAAGAATAGGTTTGGGCAGATGGCTGTGGATAAATAAACTTAAATTTAAAATCGCTCAAAAGTGACTTTGAGCGGTCAAAGAGAGTTTTTATACAGTCAGATTTAAGATTTACTAAATCTTTGTCCAGATTTAATCACCATCTATTGTCATGGGATTTATTGCATATACCATAGGTGAGAAAAAATACTCATAGGGTGCCCTTATAAAAATTTATATATTCTAAGTATATGTCAAAGTGCTTCTAGTATGTATAGATATCATTAGATGTCTTAGAAATATGATTTTCTTGCCATTATACTGGCATAAAAATGAGAACAAGTACCTCTTGTAAATTGCCAAAAATTGGCACAATAAATCTAATTTGACCTAAATAATCTAATTTAAAAATTTACCCTTATTGTGATTTCTATAGATTGAAGATAAAAATTTTAACATGTAATGTATATCCCAGTACATATGAAGCACCAGCAACCTATTTATATTATTATTTAATACATGATTTAGGAAAGTTGCGTTTGATATATGCAATGTACTTGCATGTTTCCATGTATTATATATGTTGTTATCTTTTTATAAAGTTTTATAGCTTAAACAAGCATGATTTTTTTGTTATAGTTAAAGCACAAGAGAAGTGAAAACATATTGGACATTACCTGATATATAGTAATTAGAAGCAATAGATAAGCCAAAACAAGCTTAGACTTTCCATCAGTTATTATAACTATACATTAACAAAGTAACATGAACAAACTGTATCATGTATATCATATAAAATATTTTTTGTAAAAATATGCTCTTTTTTTTAGTACTAGATGGTCCCAACCCAAGGGGGATTCATCGATGTGTAAAAATATGCTCTTTATAAGATAGTAAAATAAGTTAGAAACGCCTATAAAACCTTATTTAAGAGCTACCCTTTTAGCGCCCCATAAATATTTCCCAAATGTATTAGAAAAAAATTAAAAGCTTACTAAGCTTTGGTGACAAAATAAAAAGACCATTTTAGCACATCTGAAACTGGCTGGTTTTTCTTAATGATAATAAAAATGAACTTTGCACTAGATATGTTATGCCTTGATCAGGATAGTGTCATTAAACGCCCTCCTTCTTATAAATAACTTATTGTATGTACTAGACTCACTAGTTGATGTATTTATAAAGATGTAGAACACAATTAAGCCCTGGTAAGAGGAAGTATACTTGATACTAAAATATGATCTTATTAATTATAATATCTATTTACTAAACTTACCTTTTTTTAGCACTAGTGGTGAACAACCCAAAAAAGGGAGCTGCCACGCATATTACTAAACTTACCTTATAATTTTGAAATTAAAAAGCGCAAAAATTAAATATCTAAGTATGGCAATATAGCTTTCATACTAGTTAGTGACCGTGATATAATTGGTGCAATATTATTATAATTACTGCTTAGTCTCAATAAATATATAGCAGCTACTTTTGATTGTACACTACTACATAATTTTATTTGTATATAGGAACAAATGATTATGATATACTGATTAGATTATAGAAACTGTAATGCGTTTGCTCTAATGGAGCACTATGAAAGTTATGTTACAAATTTGAAGGCAAGGTAATCCATATAAAAAAGAATTATTATGAAATGTATAGTTTTTAATGACCTTATGTCATATTAGAGGTGATTGATTTTTAGTGTTGCAAGCTGGATGGCTTATTAAGAAATTAAGTAAGATTAAAATTTTTTACCAAAATTAGGTATGCTTGTTGATATTATAAATTTTATTCTACGTTATTTTCTCACTTAGAGTACTTTCTAAACAGCTAAGTAGGATCCTAATGGCTCAACAGTTAGCATAGTACTTGTTATATAAAATTACCAGACAATAAAGTTATAAGAAATGGGTGGGTGTCCATGTAGACAAATTTATAATTATTTTTTTAGTACTAGATGGTCCCAACCCAAGGGGGGATTCATCGATGTATTATTTTATTTTTGTTTTTTAATGTATCAATTTATAAAGTTGATTTAGGCCTAAAAAATCTTTTATATTAAGGATAGGTTAGATTAGAAAGTTTTCCTTAATGAAAAGTCACAGTTAGAATAATAATCAAAACAAACCATAGTTTTATCAAAGTTATTTTTTGCGTACCATCTTTAGTTAATAAAATAAAAAGACAACAAACTACTGAGCAGGATAGAAGTTTACTAGGTAAGAGAGAGTGGGAGTACTGAGACTAAACTAAACTTAAATTGCTTACATAACCTGGAACTATACTCTAGTTATTATATATTCTTGTCTAAAGATTCACTAAATTATGTAACAAGAAGAAATAACTACTTAGATTATAAGTAAACATTAAAAGAGTTCACATATGTAGCCTAATAGACCTATGTTATTACAAAAAAATAGATATTGTAAAATGAAAATTCTGTAAAGCTAAGTAAACTTATTAACTTAGCGTAACATTGATGCAGTAATGCATACCAACATATATACTAAATAAAATTAGAGAATAAAGAATGATCCAATAATGTAGCCTTAAAAAACATGTGAATAATATATAGAAGCATTTAGCAGATTATACTAAAGGATCCCAGGCCCATCTGAGGTTTTATCTTGTGGCACATATTGTTAAAAAAAAAGTTTATAAAGACTTCCACCCTTGTGCCTTTCAGAAGTGGAAGTAAAGAGCTATGATGTAAGATAACTATATATAAAGTGTGAGTCGATGCAAGTCATTTTTTAGTAGGAGGGAACATTGATCATAGAAGAAATTTATCAGAATATAATTTTTGTAATAAAAACTTTATAACATTTGTCTTGCAGTAAAAAAGTTTAGAAACAAATAATAAGTGGTGTAATTATTGAGGTTTTGCTTTAATAAGAGATTTACTATCATTGATGACCAAAAAATAAAAGACAAAAGTGAAATAGTTTTTTTGAATATAAATGCTAACTATAAAATAAAGTACCGCTTACATTTTATTCTGAAATAATTATAATAAAGCCTTTTTTGTATAGTAAAATACATATAGTCACTGATTATAGTAAGTTAATAGTGTAACCATTTCATCCAATAAATATGAAGTGTTTGGCAATATAACATGTTCTTATATTTTCTGTTTGAAAGTTAGTGTGTGACAGTAAAGCCATATAATCAGATTGTAAACTATTCTTCTTTAATTAGTTACTACCTAAAGGGTTATGCCAAAACTTTATATCAATTAAATCTTTCATATAAGGCACATCTTTTATGTTAATTACTAACTTCAGGTTTAAAATTCAATTTCTAATCTTTAGTTATTAGAAAAATTGAAGATTTTATAGTGGGTGCATGCATGTACGGAACATGCACAAATTTCTAGCAATTAAGAGCACATAATTGCCATATGGGTATTTGCCAATAGCATCACAAGTTTCTATTGAAGTTTAATCGCTATAAAAGTTTTAGGTAAGAAAGCCTTTACCTGGCCTTAGAGAACTGATTTTGAAGTTGTATAAAAATGGCTCCTAAGCTACGCAGAAGCTTATTGAATTAAAAAATGATGCAAGGTTCTAGATCATATATGAATATTAAGCAATTGATAATGGTTTTATAAAACATCCCATTATATTTAAATATATTAGAGATTGATAAGGTTTTATCAAATCCATGAAATAGGATAACTTTACTAAGATTTTTTATTATATGATAGACTTGATATGAGAATACTATGAAGGTTAGAAAAGACAAAATCCTCAGGTAAATTTTTGTTATGGGTAGCGCCATAGGTGTAGGTATCATCATGAGTGTGTAACACTTTATCTGGCGCAGCCATAAAAGAAGAAATACAACTAATTTAACGTGTATATATATATGTTTGATATAATATTTATTATAAAAATGAAGTCATGAGAAAATTTCAAACTTATACATCTTATGTTGGTTGTCTTAATTTGGAAAGTTGAAAAAGGCCATAAACAGATATTAATGTTGAGAAAAATTCATTAAGAACTACTATGTCAATGAAGCGATATATGCTGCTAATTAGTAATTTATCTATGTATAGCTTTAAAACGTGATTAAGAAACGTTAAGAAAACTAAATGGTAAATATATAGAAATATTTCTGACGAGGCAGAATCTTTTGCACTTAAATAGAATTTTTAAATTCTCAAACTGAGTTTTATAGTTGACCACGTATTAACTTTTTGAAGAGTATAGCAGTATAACTTTTTTATTAAGTGCAGAACTATGATTACTATACAAAAGGATTTAAGAAAATTCTTTATCAAGGTAGTGGTAGAACTTTTTTGTCTATAAAATTATCATAACTATAATTTGCAGTTCCTTAGTATCAACTACAGATATACATATATTTTAAAAATATGGACATGCACTTTTCTTTCAAATTTAACAAGGTTTTTGAGCTTAACCTTTATAGATGGGTAGTTTAACAATGTCTAGAGGGTTTCTTTCATCTTAAAGTTTAAATTATAGTTAATTAATTAATGAATATTAGATCAAATGTGTATATAAATGATTTTTTGAGGTGTTTAAAAAAGTTTCTGATACTCTGTACTGAAAATCAACGCAGTCAATTTTAAAAATTTAGTTTCTAGTTTTTTTTTGCCTTTTAGTAATTATTTTTTTGGATGCAGTTAATAGCACAAAGAGGAGAGGAAAACCAAGAATTTACAACATGCTAGATTTTACTCTAAAAAGATTTACTAGAAAAGATATATATTAGCCTATATGAGGTCTGTATTATTCTTCTGTCTTTACCACTTATGAATCTAGGGGCTTAAAGTTTAGATTTATTCGAGGTATGCTGACCAGGGGACAGACAGTACCAATCACAACACTCAAAACGGCAAAACAAACTACTAACCAGGTGGGAAGCAGAAACTGCTTAACCCACCATGGCAGAGGGTGAGGAGGGGTCAGGGGGTTGGTTTTCAGAAAGACCCACCTCGATCAAAGGGTGTTGGTTACAGTACCAGATCAGAGCAGAGAGCCAGGGCATTGGGGCATCTGCATAGTGGGGGCTGAGGTCAGCGTAGTAGGAGTTTTCCACTTCTGCATCAAGATAATGATGGGAAAGTGTTTCAACAAAAGCTGCGAGGAGAACTTCAGCTTCTTTGCGGGCTTCAGGAAGTTGGGTGAAAAGGGAGATACTGTGGCGGGTGATTTTGGCTGAGGGGTTGAATAAAGCAAGTGTTGTGACATTCATAACAGTGATTTCAGCATCATCAAATAGTTTTGAGATATCACTGCAGGGAGATTCAGGGAAGTTGGGGGGAAGAAGATGGTGGGCAGGCCATGCTGGAGCTGAGCCACTGACTGGGCCACCACGGTGCGTAGTTTTGGGCAATGAGGAGAGGCCACCACAGCTAAGGCGAGCTGCTGGTCACTTTGGAAGGGGGCTGTATTGGGTAGAGGAGCGAAATGGCGAGTGGTAGGGGTTTCATCGAAGTTGGGAAGGAAAAATTCTGCCTGACCATAATCGCCATGGCAGAGAGGTTGGCCTGTATGCTTACTAATGAGGATATTACCTGATTCGTCAGTTTCAGCCAATAGATCCCATGGATTTTGGTTCACTTGAATAGTGGCATTTAAATTTGAGTGGGTAGGATTGGGCGAATGGGCAGCTGCTTGGGTGTGAGTGTTGGTCCAAGCATTGCTCTGATTGGCTGGCATAGATTTAGGTGGGAGAGTGAGGATGGAGGTTTTGGGTGGGGCTGATTTTCCATGTGGGCCCACTGAACGAGATTGGAGGGTGGGAGGGGGCAGCAAAGTGCCCCATACTGAACCTCCAGAGGGGGGCTCAGAAGTTGCATCAGCGGATTTGGCCTTAGGGCACGCTCTTTTTGCATGGTTGATGCCAAAGCAGAGGGAACAAATCTGCCTACCATTATTGACCTGAGCCCAAAAGAAATGATCTGGCGCTGCAGCCACACTAGCGCGGGGTGGGATTTGTTGGGCTATGGTAGGGTGGTGTGGTATGATGGTGGCTGTTGCACGAGGAGCAGCAAGGCGTTCTGCACCAGATGGAATGGCAAAGATGAGGTTGGGCTGAGTGCCATAAGCCATGAGCCTCGCGACCAACTGGTCATACAAAACCTGGGGTGGAAGGTGGGATGAAAGATTTGCAAAGGATACCACTAGCGTGGTGTCTGAAGGGAGGCGAGTACAGGTTGTGGGAATGGGGGTTTTTTTATAAATTAGAGGAGTTTGTGCTGCCGCTTCAGCATCCTCCTCAGATTGGAACCCAACGTCAAAGTAGCCCTTAAAAGGGCGGAAGTCTATAAAGCCAGCTGGCGCAAAGGCTGTAGTGGCTAGGTCAATAATTGCCTTATTGGCATATGGGAACAAACGCCCATAGTCCACTCTGAGGCAATAGCGGATAGCAGAGCGAGGGAGGGCGAGAGGATGGGGGCGAGAAGGGTGGACGCGCGCCAGGTGGAGCGCTAAGTCCCGTGGGGGGACAAAACGGTTGGAAGCAGTGGGCGGGCTGTTTGAACCCATCCAAACGCGCTTGCCTGCAGGGCGGAAAACGCTAGGCGGGGGTGCACTGCTACCCCACACTGGGGTGGCAGGCGGCAGAGCCAAGGACATCAAAGAATAGGTTTTTGGGCAGATGGCTGTAGATAAATAAACTTAAATTTAAAATCGCTCAAAAGTGACTTTGAGCGGTTAAAGAGAGTTTTAGGGGCTTAAAGTTAAAATGTATTAATCTTTAGTTCTTTCTGGTCTAGTAATAAATTTCACTATATTAATCTCATAGACCTATGTTGACCACTACTTAGGAGACTAGTTGATTACTATAAATAAACTATTTGATAGTTCACTTAGGTATAATTAATAGTAATTACTTAATTGTTTCTAGGTTAAAAGCCCTTTTGCATGAAGCAAGATGTAAACTATAAGGTTAATTAAAAAAATAAGAAAACTACTTTAGTAAGGTTATCTGATACTAGGAAGACAAGAATAAGAGTATATTAAAAATTATATAGTATAGTTTAATTGATATCTTTTCAGATAAAAATAAACAGGGCAAGGATGAGTATATATGATTCTAATGAATATACCTATATTCAAATGTATACACATGGATCTTTCATTTCTTCTAAGAGATAACTAACACGTTTGATGAATTAAAGTTATCTAAATGGGAGCCTTTTAGTGAAAGACTTTTTTACAAAGTTTTTATAACTACTCAAAACATAATGGTTCTTGTAAATAATTTTATCTATTTTAATAGTATATATCAAAAATTTAGTAAATATAGGTGACACAATATTAAGTGACAAGAAGTTGAGTTTAGCAGTAATAAGGTAAAGAAAATACATTCTATGAGATTATAAATACTTTTGAACAGATTTTATGTCTGATTTATTGTATCATCTTCAGCTGTTTTTAAGGTCTTGGAATATTATTTTTAATTATATTACTAATGTGTGTAATGACAAAATCTGTTATAAAATGATAGAGATTTTTAAAATATAAAATAAAAGTTTAGAATTAAGTTTGGTTTACAAATAAGGCTTGAAGACTATATACTGCATTCAAAAAGTTTTGGGACTAACGCTATTGAGGACACAGTTTTTCAGATAAAAGAAATTATATTTATCATTTAAAATACATCCCTACCCTCTCTATACAGATTTTAAATTGCTCATACAATCACTGAAAAGCATGTACATAGTATTTTTTTAAAATTGTGTTTAAAACAGATGTCACATTCTTCTGAATTGTCTCTACATTATTTTAACGCTGTTCCTTCAGTGCCACCTTCAGCTAGGGAACAGAAAGAGAGTAAGTCATAATCAAATCTGGTGAGTAGGGTGGATGGTTAATCACTGTGACTGATTTTCCAGTGAGAAATTGTGTGACAATCAATGATGAGTGAGCTGGAGCATTATTGTATAAAAGAAACCAATACCTTGGTTTCTACTTTTCTACTTTAACCCTGCAATTCTTTTCAAAAGGCGATCATATATCTCTTTGTAAAATGGTTCAGTTACAGTATGGCCAGGTGGCAAGATTTTTTGTGGGTCAGTCCCCTTGAATTAAAAAAATGTGATCAGCATTGTTTTCACTTTTGATTTTATGGCCCTCACTTTCATGGGTTTTCCATCTTCTGGGTTGCGCAAATCAGCTTTTTGACATTTTGTAGATGAGACATACTGGAAACATCTTGATTCATCACCTGTGACAATGTTCTGTAAGAAATTTGGGTTGTCATCAGCCCATTTAATGATACTTCATGATGCTTCTACATATTGTCCCTTTACTCTGCTGTTAATGAGTGTGGGACAAACCTGGCATGCAGTTTCTGTTTGCTGAGTATGTCATGCACAGTAATTTAAATACTATCCACACTTATGTCAATCTCTCCTGATAAAATATGGACGCTCTGCTGACAGATGACGGACAGTGCAGCACAGACACACTTGAAATTCTTGTCATTCATGCTTTTAAGGGCGCCCATTTCTTGATCCATCTTTTTGAGACTCATGACTATTTTTAAACGTGCATACCTATCAAGTACTTTGCTATAATTTGAAAATCTTTTCAATATGCAAGTTGCATCATTAAAAACGTTTCTGCAGCACTTTTTCCACATTTTATACAAAATTTATTTTCAGCTCTTTGCTTTATCTCAAAAGTATGACAATAAGGAAAAACCAGATAAACTTAACAGTGTTGCTGTTTACTATAGAATGAGTTGCAAAATGCAATTGTCACTGGAAGTGGGTGAAGATTGCTATTTTGAAAAACTGGTTCAGACTGTTCATCACCTTTTGAATCACAATTCAAATTACTAATTCTGATTCAAAACGCCTAGGGGATTTCCAGCTGATGTCAGCTCAGCACCAGGGTTGTGCCCTCTCTGAGTTATATTTTAGTCTTAAAAGAGCTTAAAGTGCGGCTGATTGAGGGCTCCTTGAAGCAAAAGCTTAAAATGTTGAACCCATGTCATTCTGAAACTCATTCTAAATTTTGCAGCTTCCTTGGGCGTTTAGGCCTCACGCCTTACCTAAATGTTGGGGTGCATCGAGGTTTTTAACAAAAACAAAACCTAGTTTTGGGGCATTGGCCCTCCCTGGATGCTCTTTCTATTTTCTTGTTGTGCTTGTAATGCCAGAGAAATGCCAAGAATTGCCTCGCTCAAATCTTTTACAAGAAATAAAATGAAGATTACTTTAGGGTTTACATCCTTGCTTACCTGTCATTCATTTTCCACTTCTAAGATTTCCCTATTTTTGAGGGTTAAAGATGGATTGGTATTGTCCAGCCCTAACAGCTTAACCCCATGTTCCAATATGGATGTTGAACCTAATTCAGCATTGATTTAATCTGCTAAATATCAGGCATTTGGTGAACTGAATCTAGATGGTTCCATCATTACAGTTACATAGTTTTCCAGCTGTGACACAGAGGTAGCTTATCTGTATATCTAAATCAGCATCAGTATCAAGTTTTTTAATGCACTGTGCATGTCAGCTTTCATATAGCTTAATTTACAAGCTAGAAAACCTGTATTCTATGCTATTATGTGGCGTTAAGTTCATTTATAGTAGATAGTTCTTAGACCTAATCTTTTATTACTGTTACTAGAACTAATGTTAAAAATTTAGCATAGAAAATCTAAAGTGATCATAGGTAGTAAAACTCTACAAATTAATTAGATTTTATAATTTTTGAGATACTTATAACTTTATAATTGTCAAGAAAAAGTATAAGAAGCTTTAGCACTAAAATCATAATAAAGTTAATTGATAGCCATTAGCTTATTGATAACATTATACCAAGAAATATGTAAGTGTAACGATGATATCAGTGAGCTTAAATATTTCATTGTTAAATCTTCTAGCTTATATGTAAGAGATAACATGGGTGTTTTTTCATCCATATTAGTATTTTCAAGGAAATTGACATCAATTACCACATTTATCCCAAGATATGTAATATATTCTAAGATTAACTACCAGTATTACAATCTTTTACTGGGATCATTAACTTTTGGATTTTTGAAGATACATGCTTTGTGGTAATTTTCTTAACATACTACACATGAAAAAGATGTTTACATTTACACGTTTACCAATAGTGAAAACTGGTAACTTATTGTCCTACCCAAGTGTTAAGTATATTGCTTAATGAGAAATCACGCCCTGCTTAGTTTAACCTGACCCAAAACAAGAACCAGTATAAGGCTTAAGTTTCAGTTTTCTCTTACTGTAAAAAATCTTACCTAGTTTTTTAATAGTTTACAGAAAAAGTTAATTGAGCAGGGCCTATCAGGTTTTTATAAGTCTAAGGAACATCCTTTTATATGATAAAAATGTTAAATTATAGTATGAGAAAAATTAAAACGTGGTCATAACCGTACTTTAAAATTACTTTCCTCCAAACATTTCTTTATTTATAATCCTATCAGTCTAAGTCCTTAATATTTCCTAAAAATTTATAACTGACTAATTGAAGCTCCTATCTATAAGCATTGACTTGTGGGCATTTAAAAGTTAATTTGGTATCTTGACAACAGGTTACATAAGTACACTTAACTTTTCAGCGATCAAAAGCAATAAGAAAATAGAACATATGTAAGTAGCAGTCAAAACTCAAAGATATAATTGGTGACCAATTACTAATATCATATACATAGTTTTATTAACACTTTAATGGTTTTTTGAGCAAAAAAATTAAATGTTAAGTAAAAATTGTAGTAAGAGTTTTTAAAACAAGCTCTAATTTTTTTCTTGTTTTGTATAAATCATACTATGAGGGCACCATGCCTATAAATATGTGTGTATAAACATTACATGCATCCATGATGATAGTGTATGTTTTAAACGTGGTAGCTTCAGCCTAATGTAAAAGGTTTATTTATAACTATAAAGGCTTTTTAAATCCTGTGGTAGAAAACACACATCACTTACAAATAAATTGTTTAATTGTATAGTGGGAGATACCATTAAATGTATATTTTTGAATCAATAAAGAAAATTCACATTGTACTAATAATTTAAAAAATCCTACTATATATTTTTGATGATTTTAAGGCAATATATAAAACAATGCTTTGAATATTCTATAAGTTGTCATAGCCAACTTATGTTGGATACACCCTCAATTTCTTGGTTACTAAATCTCATGTAGAGGCATAATTTCAGGACATATATTTGTAACTTTACAAAAATATAGCAGGCTCCCTATAATGTTTTTATCTCATAAATATTTTAATTATTACCTCAAGTTTATAAAAAATCAATTAAGCCTTACAAGAGCTATAAATCACTTAATTCTAGGTGTTTCATAGAAAGGCTCATATGTATACCTTTAATGAAGGGTTTGTCACTTAACCTGAAAGCTCCTCAAGACATATCTACATAAAAATGTTCATCCTATAAGTCATCTGTCAGTTCTGGCGTTGGTGTCAGTATATAAGTAGGTCCCAGGCTCTTTTGCACTGCACTCTGTATCTCTGTATGAGGGCATGCTATCTGCATAAATTATACAAAAAAGCTCAAAGAAAAAGCTCTTAATATTTTTAGGTCTCATGACACAATGTAATCTCACTAAACTGTTAGTGGTGTTGAGATACATCATATGATGTTCATTATAACTTCCCTGCAATCTTAGACATAATTCTAGTCAAATTCTGAGCCTAATATTGACTAGTCAGCTGAGGCTTTGGATGCAACGTAAACTATATAAACTCTTATTTTACCACAACAAAGTGTCATATTGGTTATTTTTGGCTTCACACAATGATGATATATATTGTTAAGTTGGGTACGTGAAGGTATCAGAGGAGACAACTTGAGTTAATTTTGAACTTAGCCTAAATATTTGAGTTTCATTTTTTCCATTATTTAACAAATGGCTATTAGAAAAATGACTTTTAAACATCATTTATGTGCAATTTTATATCAAAATTGTTCACAGGTGAATTTTCTTAAAACAACGTTCATATGCTTATTTTCCCTATAAAATTAGACTTAAAATTTAGATAATATAAGTATCAAATAATATCTAGAAAATAAAAGTTTGCTACAATTTAAAGTACTAGGGAATGATTAGTAATACATTAGGATATAAGCGCATTTCATATGTAAAGGTGGGAGTAAATCAGGAATGTAGGAAATGATGGCACAGTTCATGTCTGGAGTTGTTCTTGATTGAATATTATCATCACATTCTGGATTGGGATTTTTAATGATATAGCTCACATTAATTCAAATTGTTGTATTTTCTCATTTATCAGTTAAGCGGATTTTTGTATTTGATGGTGTAAAGCATAAAAACACTACAATAGAAGGCGCAAGGTTAGCAACTGGGGTAACTTAGCAAAATAGATCTTGTATGGGGCTTTGTTGCTCATACTGATCTGGTAATAAATTGGCAAAGGATTTACCATGTCATATCAGTTGGTGGATTGTCATAGTGGTAATTTATCCATAAATTATACAAAGGAACAAAATTTTTGTTGAATTGATAAAAACACTTGTTTTTAACTACCCACGTGCTCTGATTTATATCTGAAGTTAGTTTTCTCTGCAAGCTACAGTTTTTTCATTTTTTTAACAATTTTTCTTGTCAATAAAATTTTTTCGATTTTTTCAGCATTTATCTCAACTTACAAATGCAGGCTTTATCATAAAAAACCTTTGTGGTGATAATATAAGTCATATAAACACTAAAGCTTGCACAATGGTATACAATTATGCATACAGTTCTGAAATTCAAAGGATTAAAATCACATATTTTGACAATAAATATGACAAAACACTATTAGGTAAAAACGTATAATCTTTCTTAACTATAGCATTGATATGCACATAAAGATAGAAGATGTTAATTAATGAATGCAGTAATATGACATAGAGAGCATGGAAAACTCGATCAGGCAATAATTTGCTCCTATAGCTCTTAAATTTGTGAACTTGCTCAAGACGGTCTCAATTAATGCTCCAGCATTAGTCTGCCATCATATACGTGTCCCATCACCCTTGATAATGCTCTTACATTGTATTCAGGTCTTAATGGAAGAGTTCCCCCTGATCATCACTAACATCACCAAGGTTTTCAGGAGATTGTCAAGATGACTATTCAAAAAGCAGTTCTTGATACTCATGTTACATTAAAGATCCCAAAATGCCTTTAGCATTCTTTGAACCAGAAGTACATAGTTTTCTGCCTTCTTGTTACCAAGGTAGTTGTTGATAACTTCTACAAAAGACATCCATGCTGTTCTCTCCTTTTGATTTATCTTTGTGACAAATTCCTTATCATATATAAGGGATTAAATGTGAGGACCATCAAACACACTTGCTTTTATTTTGTCAAATGACAGACCATGAAAAGCAGAAAATTTGTGTCAAAAACATTCAATTTCAGTATTCAGAGCCTTTGCAACTTGCTTCATCAAGCCAAGCTTGATATGAAGCGGGGGGAGATAATTCTCTTTCAGCTTTATTGCATGAAAACTAGAGCATGCACAGGAAACTGACTTCTTATTTGGAATCACCATTTTTCAAAATACACAGAAAAAAAGAAAATCTCATGTAATAGACAATTTTTTTTGTTCCCCTGAGATTCTGATTGCAAATTCAGCGTTATTATAATAATTTTGTGAGCTTTTCAATTTAATATTAATAAATTATTATGGATATGGAGCCCAAAAAAGCATCAATTGAGGTTACAATTATAAGTACTGTTTTAAAACATATATAAAAGATATTAACATGGAAACCCCATATTGGGCTTCACCCCTACTAGGGCAAACCCAACAGTTTTTTACAACTATTGTTAGAATTACTCCAAGCTTCTTTCCAGAATATCTATCGCCTGGTCAATTGATCACAAAGGTGTTAAGGGCTGAAGAATGGTTGTTCAACATTTTAAAATATTGTAAGTTTGTCTCATTATCATGGTAAATAAAGATGCTCCCTGAGCATTGTCCTGACATCAGAAATGTGAATCCTAGGTGAAGCTGGATTATACTCAGGATAAATAGAGTCTAAAGCATAATTGGTTTTGAAGGTTTGCGATTAGCAGCTTCTACATCAGAGGAGTGCAATTATAGATGATGGTGGTTTACTCTTATTGACAGAGATAGTAATCTCCTTGGCCCTTGCTTGCTTATCTTTAATAATGAATGTTTCTGAGTTGCCAACTTAAGTTGTAATAAAATAGATACACCAAATTGTAGTTGATGTTAATTAAAAGATCAAGAACTATACTCGATTAATAACAATCTTTTTGCTCAACTTTCTAGAAATTTTATTTGGGTAAAGCAATAAGTCAATTTATTGACAAATTCTTATTTGGGCATTCTGTAACCACTTCATTAATGCTTTTGTGCGTTGGCTTCTTTAACAAAACAAAACAGAGATTGGTTCACCTTCTACATGAAAAACATTATCTTCACAATGTGTCATCTTCACAAGTGAAATTTTCATGCAGATCTCAAGACTGGCTACTGGCGTTGCTGCATCAAACTTATCCCATACTGGTTACAGAAAATTTACACTTGACCAAGTAAAGTGATACATAATAAGGTAGATTTAATCTTGAAAAAGACTAGTTTTATAAAACAAACTAACATATATATAATCTTATACTAAACAAGAAATGTGTTTCAAAAACAAGAAGTTTAAAGTATCCATAATATCACTGGTCATCAGTTACACCACGTTAAGCGCTACTTCAACCTAGGTATCTTCTCAGAGACCAGTTGTTCAAGCTCCTTGATTTGGGATCTTCATCTCATATTGTATCTCTTCTAGACAGGATGGTGGCCATCTTCTTGTTTCAATTTCCATATCTGGTCAGCTTTGAACTCCATTGTATTCATTATACGGCTATTACTTCTTTTAAAATTGTTAGGATTGTTTTGATTAGTGGCGCCATCTTATGGCGCCCAGATTAGTCTCAAGTTCTTTTTTTAAATTGGGTATCACTCAATTTAGTGATATTAAAGTTTAGTGATAAAGATCAAATGGGTAAATCCACATCAAGTGGGGTAATTGTAATATGGTCATCTTTGGTAGCGTGGAGTTGAGCTCAGATATCATCAGTGGAAATTGTATTAGCTCACACATCACAGGGTTTAAAAGGGACTTGATGATCAATATAATCAACTAAAGAGGTTCTAGTTGAGGAATACAAAAAGACAGAACCACGCTGAGAAAAATTGGTTGCTAACAATACATTCTTTTTATACTTTTGAGGCCCAACTTAAGTGAGGCATCCACGTGGTTTTGTTTGCAGGTGCCAAATAATAAAAGATAAAAAAATCCTAACATGGGGCCACAGCTTCAAGCTTAAGCATCCATATTAGAAGGAGAGGAGGGTTAAGAGATTTATCTGGCGCTGATTGCTTCAGATGGTGGGAAAAGGCGGACAAAATTGGGTTTAGAGAATCAGTGGTATATGGCATGATGAGAAATAGGTGAGGAATGTCCTTATCAATAAGGCCTGTGGTGTGTATCGCCTCAATATATTGAGCAAGATGGTTCTCAGGAAAATTATAAGTTTGGGAACACAAGTAAACAACTTGATGCGCTGACAAAGTTTGGGGGTAGTTGGATCTAAAAAGCAAGATTTTTCCACATTGATGCATGAGTAGCCTGCAGCAAATTTGAGATCTTCAAAATCAAATTTGGCATTTTCAGGGAAATCATAGAGGAATTAGAGAAGGAAAATCTCCTTCCAATTTGGCTCCATTGTCACATGGAGGGATTTTGCAAAGGAGGGTGTTGACAGGGGCAGCTACTGCGTCAACAGCCAATTTATTTATGGTTTTATATAAAGGTAGGCCCATTTGAGGGCAGAAACGGTGGTTGAGAGACAAATTTAGGAATTTGTTAATAATTTAGGCATACAAATTCAGGTTTATTTTAAGCCTAATCTTCATCAATCTATTTGCGAGAATTAAATGGATTTAAATCAGATACTGCTAGGCCAGCAATGGGAAATGTGGGGTGGTGGTAGCAATTGGTCATGCATGATTGTCTTAAGGGCAACTCAACCGGCGCCTGAGCAGTTATTTTGATCAGGAATATTTCAAGAAGCTGAACTTTGGCTGTTCAGAATGAATGAAAGAAGGGCTACATCAGGTAATGGTGAGGGAGAGAGGATTAAGCCCCACTCAAAAGATATAGGTACTACTGAGGTTGTGGGAGTGGCAGAGGAAGGCAGGTTAAAGTATGTGGTCAGGGCAAGCAAAGGGCATTTGCTTTAAGTGGTGAAGCCCATAACACAAGGGACATATTGCATGGCTATTTTGATGCATTTCCATAAGAGATAAATTGAAGGCAGATCTGATCACAGTGTGGGTATATCACGAGGTGGGTGTTGCAAGGGAAGGGCAGATCATGAAAACATGTGAGGCTTCATGGATGATTGGTGCCATTGAGAACCATTAACTTAAACGCAAGGTCAGCGCCTTAGGCAGCCAAAAACCTCCGTGAGTTCATGGAAGAGGCGTTTGAGGGAGAGGTGAGAGGGCAAGCCAGCAAACTGGACCACAAGTCTGGCATCATCTGACAGCCAAGTTTGAACGATTGGGATAGGTGTATTTCTGAAAACAAAGGCAGCTGTGCTGCAACCATGGCGGTGGCTTCACAAGAAAAGCTGAGGGAAAAGTACCCCTGAAGGGGCAGAAAATTATAAACACGGTGGGCTTGTAAACAACCATGGTCATCTTGATGATGACCGTGCTCATGTAGGGAAAGAGGTTCCCATACTTGACCCAAAGGCCAAAATGTAGATTTTCTGAGGGAGCACCAAGGGGATTTGAAGCACTCTTTGGGAGCTCATGAGATGGTAGGCTAGATCCAAAGGTAATAATAGTGCTTGAAAGTGCCTGGAGGGATAGCTGAGCCGGCCCAGGCACTTTTGTTAATGGACAAAAATGCCAAGAGGAAGTGCACTACCGCCCCACATAGGAATGGTATGCGTAAACCAATTTGATATAGGCTCAAATCAGGGCGGTTATAAAGGCTGAATAACATAACTTTTTATTTGGATTAGATTGACTAAGTGATTGAGGCAAAAGAAAGGGTTATTAGAGATATGTAAAAGGTATTCATCTACAGACTTTTTTTTGGCTGATAAATTTTATAATATCAATCTCTTGTATATCTTTATTATTGGTAGGGATCCTTCTATAGGAGAGGAATTAGTACTAATGTAATTGTGCCCATCAACATAATAAATAATTTTTGTAGTAGGCTGTTGCTAATTAACAGCTGGATATTGATTTATAGCCTAGTTAATAGATGGTTGTTACCAGCGCAGTGACAGCATGCTAATTATTAGCATAGTTTAGTATGATTGAGTTAGTTACAGCAACAGTATGCATTGATAGCATAAGTAATGATATTAGTTGATGTCAGCGCAGAAAAGGGGTTTAGAGATGCTTCTATAAAAATTAATTGGTACAAAAACACGTAGAATATTATTTGGGTTGATTAATTATGAGTGTTCATTAACGTTTTGCAACAATATCTACCTTGTCAAACTTAAAGGGATCTGAGGTCCAAACAGCAACTAGGATAGAAATGGCTTATTAGGACTGATGGCCTTCAGGCCATAACTTTAGATGTGCTCACCCATAGGATCCTTATGCTGTACATTACTTTTAATGTATCTCTTTGATCCTGAAGGGTGCCTACCAAAATACTTGAACATGTTATTTAATATAAATTGCACTGGTTATAGCATAGCACCAGCCCCCACTTTAAAGCTGAATAAATTAAATCAATCAATTTTCTTAAACAACTGGACTTTGTTTCGCCGCTGGCTTTTAAATATTTTTTGCATAGAAAAGGCAATTTGCTAGCAAGGGGAGTGTTTATTAATATGGCAGCAATCTATTATAAATCAGGCGGATTAACTCGCTTATTACCTGATAGAAATTCTTTTTAGATGCTTAAAATTTAAAAAAAAGTCTACTTGAAGCATAATTGATTTCACAAAACAAAGTTTTTATAGGGTTTTCATTTTGGAGGTACTTTAATCCACAATAGACTTATTTTTAGTATATCAGGGGGGCTATTTAGCGCTCAGTAAATTTTGGCAGCATCGTCTACTGCTAGTTAGAGTTCACTGCGCCAGAATGAAGTATCAATTGTTAGATTGGGAATGTATATTCCAATTAGCGTTAGGTCAGATAGATTGATTGGTTGAATAACAAGTAAATGTAATTCTTTGGCTGTGACTTCAATTTTTATGTTGGTAGTTTCAGTCATGTATAAATCTGGCAGTTTACTAGATTATTTGAAGACTAGGTGCAGAGCTCACTTCATAAATTGACATATTTTTGAGCAAGGGCATCAGCAACTTTTTTACCAAGTTATTGGTACTAATGACCCCTAGTTTGGGATATCTAGTACTTTTAGTCGTTTGTCACTGACAGCTTTGGTATTATTTTCTTTGCAACCTTCTAGAATAAGAGGTCTGAGTTTTCAAAAAAACATTGGGGTCCACGGAGATTGGCGCTTAGTTGATAGCTTACACTTGGTTGGTGTTAACCTCTTGGCCAGATAGGTAAGATAGTATTATACATTGGCACTCAGATTTCTCCTTTCCACGGGAACTAAGAGATTAACCAAATTACTGCCCTGGGGCACATTTACTTCTGGTAGATAATAAAAGATATCATTGAGGGATTAAAATACTGCTTTTAACCCATAGAAGGAAAACACTGTCTTGATAAAGACAGTACCTAAATCATGTCATCTCTGGCAGGTAGGTAAAATTCCTAAAGCCAAGGGAGGCACAATCTTGGCTGGACATTTAACGTCATTGAACGGTGGGGGCCTTATTTAGTTTGCTAGTGTTGTGCTCAATTGGCTGGCTAGCAATTTAAGTAATTGCTGAATTCAACTCAGGGTTATCATCTTCATTATTTATCTCTTTGAGGGTTAACAGCTCTTTGGGGGAAATAGTTCAGATCTACATGAGTCTTTACAGTTTTGTTTGATATAGAGGTTTATGCTGGCATCATTTCTCCTGGATCTTTTACAGTACCCAATAATAGACATAAAATCTTCAAACATATCTGCACACACCAAGTTTAGCTCTTCTTCCTCTAGTTTTCTCTGCCACTTTTATAATGAACACCATCTGCTATCTTATGTGCAGCTACTCTTGCACAATTGGCAATCAACTTGTGCTGTTGTTTGTTAAATCATAAAGTGAACATCTGAGAAATACAATTATAATTTTTACATTGTTCATCCATCTAATTTTCCAAGTCATCTTTTTAACTTACATCTTTTTATATTTATTTCACAAAATCTCAAGGTTTTTAGTTTCTATTTTTTCATTTTTTAATATTAGTTTTCTTTAAGGTAGTCTACATTACAAAATGTTAGAAGTTTCAAGAATATGTATATAAGGTTAGTATAATCTAAAAATTAACATAACTAAAATAGATATGATATTGCTTGTTGTTGTGTTATAAGCTTTTTGAGTGACTGTGGCATTATAATATCAGCATACAATTCTTATATAGAATTTTTCTTAACTGTATATAATGCGGGATTAGCTAATCAGTATAGACTGTTAAGTAAATTAGATAATGTGATATATTCCATAAATAAATCATTGACATATATAGCAAATCTTAAAATCCGCTTAATAAAGTTTACTTTGACATGATAGATACTTAAAATGTAAACAACTTCTTTCTTTCTTTATAAGTAACTGTAATTAAACTCATAAACTTAAAGAGATATTGTTCTTTCACTGTCTTGTACGTTGCACTTCCTTATTAATAAGTTTTATTTAGACTTTTGCACTCTTTTTTGGTTTAAATATAGTGATATACCAACATTAACTAGTATTGTATGCTAAAAGAGAAAAAGTAAGTTTTTTGCCTTTCTGTATATTTTTAGCTAGCTCTTATAAATCTTAAACTTTGTTAAAATTAATTTCTCAAAATAATAAGTATCTTTCCATACAAGTTAGAAATTAAGACTACCACATATAATTCTCTAATTACAATTTTTTAAAGCCCTGATTTAAAAGTCTAGAAATAGTGTTCTACATATACTAAGCTATTTGAAATTTTATTTAAATTAATGTATTATATAATTTTAAATGGCAATCTTAATTTTAAGCATTATATTAGGAAAATTTAATTCTTATTTTAAATTGTCATATATTTATGATCTTTATGAATTTTTATACTATCAAATAGCATATTTAGTTAATTGATAAGTTAAATAGTCTTTGCATGAGATAACATCTTTACTCTTATAGAGAAAAAGTAAATATGATTATAATCACAGGCCATAAATAAATATTTCTTCCAAGTATTAAAACATATATAGAAGATAGAAAAAACTTTTATGATTTAAATTAAAATTTATCAGTTAGCAGTCTTTAAATATAAATTTATAATTTAGGCATTAATATGACTTCATGATTTTAGGTATTAGCTTATATGTTAAGGTAAAGTGCTCCTATATAATCTAAGACCCAATATGTCCCAAGCAAGCATATTATTTTTTATGCTTATATAAGTCTCAAATTGTAGCAATCTTTAGTTTATTCCAAAGGATAAAACTTTTTTATTAAACTCCATTGATATCTATAATCAAGATGGCTGAAAACCAAACCTTATAGATGATATTTTTAATTACTATATCAAAAGGACGGTCATTTTTAGCATTTCTCATTTTACTCATTATAAAGAAAACATTCACCTTATTTAACAAGTGAAATTAGCTGAAACCTCTAAAAAACTCATAGTTTTTGTGGCACTTATACAATTCTTGTCATCTTTAGCTGATGTTTTACATAATAAATAAACCATAGTTTTTTCTGTCCTTGTTCAATTCTTTAATTTCTAAAAAAGGGATTTCTTACAATTGTAGCCACGCCACTTATTTCTTTGTATCCTCTGACAATGTTATACATCATAAATGCTTTTTCATGTGAAGTTTTTGTGTATCATGTATTATGATATAATTATTAGATAGTTCCACAAGAACAAGGAGGAAGTTGCAAAGTCAAAGGTATCAAGTTGGCTGCCTAAATAGTCTTAAAAATAACTTGGATTAAAGCTTAATAAGGGCCAAGCATGCTCAGATTAGAACCAAGAAGTTGCGTGATGATTTTAAATGCTAAATCCCAACAATAAAGTAAATAAACTATTCTACCAACTATAATGGGTTGTTACATCTAACTTCCATTTATGTAAAACTCAAACAAAGTATCTTTATTACTATACTAAGACTATCAAAATTGTCTCCAATACAAAACTTATGTTTGGATTACTCAAGCTACTTCACTACCATCATGGCAGTGTTTGTATTGGTTGGAGTTTGCTTGGAGCTATATTTTGATTGTTAACTCAAAAAATAAACCCTTTGAGAAACTCATAAGTTCCAATGGATTACTCCCATTGATGGATCACTTGATCCTTTTCAATTTATCTGCATGACCTAATGGATTAGATTCAATTCAAACCACCTTATGTGCTTTTAAATATCTTGATTATCATAGCTAATAATATCTATGATAGAATCCTATATCTATTCAAGGCAAGCCAATCAGGGGAGGACATTACTGAAAGAAAGAAAACATTAATATGAAACCTGAGCAGGGTCAACTTTATAGAATAAAGTTTTCCACCTCCAGATTGGGACTTATATTTTTCTGGTTAAGCCATGGGTAAGGTACTAGTGTTAGACCTAAAAACCGCCAATAGCTTCATTTGGATGGCACTACAATCAATGTGAAAATGGCGGAAATTGGACCCACAACCTTCAGGTTGGTAGTTGTACGCCCTAATGACTCGCCTTCAACCCCCAGCTATAATACAATCCTATTACATCTGATTATGAAACCCACTTGAATGTAACAAGTGGGTTTTATGGCATAAACTTAATTTCACATATGAGTTTAATGCAATTACCATTTTCAGATAATGAGATTTTGTATGTCAACCAATGCAATTAGCATTTTGGCATATAAACGCGGAAAGCCAATTAGGGAGTAACTAGTGCTATCAAGAGGCCTACCAACGTCCCAACTAGGGTGCGTCAACAATTTCATTCCATATTGTACTTTACCCTATATATTGTATTTTGTCAGCTGTATGAAAAAACGATAGTTATAGCTGATTGTAAAGTGAGTCTAGACCTTTGAAATGCTAATATTACGCTCAAAATTTCTCCCAATTATATGAGTAAAAGTTCATTCAATCAGGATGAAACAACTGTGATTAAGTTAATTCAATGAACAAATCAACTTGGGAAATTAGTGATATACACTTCCATAATCTATAGAGTTTTATCATTGCTTTTGTCAGGAGAGTGTCTGTAACTCTCTCGTTCCCAGCAAGGTGATGTGGGATGCAAACCCACATTGCTAGGGAACTAGCCATTAAAAGAATGGGTAGGAAGGCACTTCGAGCGGTGCCAGTGCAAAGGGTACCCCAGGCAAGTGTGTAAAGAGCGACATAAAATACCAGGTAAGTAAGAAACATCATCGCTTGAGTGGACCCCAGAGGGGCGCCCATAATCAAGTGTGGCTTGACGTCAAGGGCTTTGGGTGCCTCGATCTGGAGGGGACCTGGGCGGCCCATAGGTGCACCTGGTATTTTGGTAAATTGTGAGATAAGGTAGTGGCCCACATAGTTGGAGACCTCCCCAAAGAGGTCCACCACCAAGTTTGCCCAAGGAATCATTTGGAAAAAACGTAAAATAACGGGGGTTTTATTAAGAAAGTCAATCAACAAGGAATGTTGGTCAAAAAACATATTTAAAATGGGCTGGGGAAATTCAGGTTCTGCAGAAGTGCGCCCAAGCCTTGACGCTCCAATAAACAGATGCTTCCATCCATTTTGGTAAAATAAACCAAAAGTGCCTTTACTTGAGTAATCAATTGAAGCCTTATTTTACCTGAAGACAAAATTTCATAGCTGGAGCGGGACTCAAACCCTTGCTCTCCAACCAAGCAAATCGAACCATCTATATTCAAAATGTAAATAATCCGTTTCAAGGCCTGGGCTGAGATAAGAGGCTGGGCGTTTTGCACCCCAATAGTATCAACCTGGGCATGCTTGGCTTGCACCCAACGTTGATCTAAGGTGTGCTTTAGGTCAGGGAGAGCCTGAAGCCTCACCTTCTGGGCCTCCTGTCGCCCAGCCTTATCTCTGGCATCAATGCTTATTATTATATTATCCAACCATGACATTACCATCTCCTCCTTCTTGGGCTCCACCCCCCCTCCAGGGGAGTTTGCTAAGGAGAAGTTCTTATGTGCTGGCGGCAACTTCATAGCAGCAACGGCTGGCTTTGGCTGAGATTCTGCAGCCTCAGGGAAATGATTATGAAATGATTCAATCAGGTCTTGGGCATGTAAACAATCCCGTGCTGGCACCCAGCTGTTCTCTGCTGCGTCAAACCCTTTCCAAGATACCAAGTACTCAAGGCGTCGCTTGACCCAGCAGGATGCTACTATTTCCTCCACTTCCCATTCCGGTGCCCCATCCACAAGATAAGCCTCAGGAGTCACAGGAGGAGGGCCCTCAAACAAGGTCAACTTGCTTTCATGAAAGATGGAGAAGATCCAAAACGCGGAGGGAAGATCCAACTGGTATGAGGCATGTCCCACCTTTCTAACTACCTGGTAAGGACCAATCCTCTTTGGACCCAGTTTTTTGCATGGCTGCTTGATAGGGATGTTGCGAGCATCAAGCATCACGAGATCCTCTTCCTTGTACGCTGGACCCACTCGTCACTTAACATCAGCATTCTCCTTATAAACCAGCATAGCTGCCTCCAAACTCGTAGACACCCCTTGATGGACCTTCTTGAGAGTCTTAGAAAAGTCCAGCACCGCTTCCACTTTGGAACCACATCTGGTCTCCATGTTAAATGCAGGGTTAAAGCCGTGGTTAGCAAAAAAAGGTGAACAACTGATTGATGAATGCAAACTGTTGTTGTAACTAAACTGGGCCATGGGAAGGTGAGGAACCCAATCTGAATGGTCTGCGGTGGTGTAACAATGCAAAAATTGTTCCAAGCACTGATTCACTCGCTCAGTCTGCCCATCTGATTGGGGGTGATAAGCAGTTGAACGGCAAGGGCGGATCTGAAGAGTCTTACATAACTCTTCCCAAAAGATGGAGGTGAACTGGGGTCCCCAGTCACTAATGATTTCTTGAGGAACCCCATGAAGCGCAAACACATGGACGACGAAGAGCCTGGCCATTTCAGCGGCAGTTATAGTTGTTCTGCAAGGAATAAAGTGGGCGAACTTTGTAAAGAGGTCCACCACCACCATGATTGCATCATGCCCATCTGAAACGGGTAACTCCACAATGAAATCCACTGATAAGGAAGTCCAGGGCCCTTCAGCCTTTTGGACTGGTACCAGCAACCCTGCTAAAGGTTGCCGATTGGGCTTCATCTGATTGCAGATCAGGCACTCTTTGCAGTACCGCCCTACCTGAACAGGCAAGCCCTTCCAATTGTAAGTGCGTCATATCAACTCCAAGGTTTTTGCTTTCCCAGGATGACCCACAGTGATTCCATCATGATGGTCCTGGATGATCTTCAGGCGCAGTGGTCCAGCAAGAACCCATAGGCATCCCTGAAACCACACCATCTCATCCTTCACGTGATAACCCCTGGATAAGTCCTCCTGATTCAGAGCACTCTTAGTGAGAATAACAGCATATTCGGCTGATAATGGCTGAGAAAGAACTACCTTCCTAAACATTCTATATTCTGCTGCATTTTTAAAAGGCATGAGCGCTGGCGTATGTATCGTGGACTTAGGAAGTTGAGGAAGAATCATACTTGGGGGAATCATCAACCAAGTGTTGTGAATCTCTACCTCCTTTGGATTGGGAGCCAAAGCAGGGTTGCGGCTCAAAGTATCCGCCAAACCATTCTCCTTGCCCTTGGTGAACTCATAGGAAAATGTAAATAGGGCAAGGGTCTCATGCCAACGGGTCTGACGTGGTGTTAAAACATGTGGAGCACAGTAGTACAACAGGGCTTGGTGGTCTGTGCATACCTGAAATGGTTGGGAAGAGCCATGTAAGTGGTGACGCCAATAAATCAGCGCCTCCACCACTGCTAATAACTCCTTGTCATAAACGGCGTAGTTTAACTCATGCAGAGACATTTTCCTAGAAAAATATCCCACGGGATGCTCAGACCCATCTTCACCCACCTGTAACAGGGCAGCCGCAATGGCGAAGTTGGAAGCATCTGAGGACACAATGAACTCCTTTGCAGGATCAACATGGCGAAGGATGGATGTGGATAACAAGGTGCACTTCACCGCTTGGAAAGCATCCTCCAAAATGGAGGACCACTGAAGCACCTTGGCCCCGCTAGCCTTATATAAGGGGGCTGCCACCTCAGAGAGACTGGGTGTGAACTTCTTGAGGAACGTACACGTCCCCAAAAAGCTCCTCAATTCCTTGACAGAGGTGGGGGTAGGCCACTCACGAATAGCCTTCTCCTTGTCTGGAGTTATCATATGGCCCTGGTCAAAAACGACGTTGCCCAGAAAAGTAACCTGGGACTTGAAGAATTTGCATTTGCTAAACTTGAGGGTAAGGCAAGCGGCCCTCAATCTCTCCACTACTTGTCAAAGGTGAACTGCATGTGACTCATGATCAGGGGAAAACACCAGAATGTCATCCATGTAGGCAACCGCACATACCCCCAACAAGTCTCCCAACGCAGCATCAATGCGGCGTTGAAAGATGGCAGGGGCATTCTTAAGCCCAAAGGGCATAACCCAGAACTGAAAATTCCTTTTCTGGTGCAGAATGCGGTTAACCATTCCTGGCCCTTCTTTATCCGGATTTGATTGAACGCATTGAGGCAATCCAACTTGGAGAAGACCTTTGCCTTCTCCACATAGCGCGCAATCTGGGAATCTAAAGGGATGGGATGGAGGTCAGGTACAGTCACATTGTTTAAATTTCCATAATTGACACATGGACGTAAAGTTCCATCAGCCTTCTCCACAAAGAGCAGTGGGAGCAAACAGGGGAGGTACGCTGAAAGATGGCCCCTTTGGCCAACTGCTCCTTCACCCATACATCTAAAACCTCTTCTCCCATGGACAGTCAATGGGTATATGGGAGAAGAAATATGCACCAGATCCACAGTAAGTTTAAATTCACAATCAAACTCGGAATGTTCTGGTAGCGTACTAGCTGAAGCTGCATCAAACGAAGATGCCAACTTCTCCAAACAGGAAGGTAAGGAAAGTCCCACAGTGGGCTTCAACAAAGGGGCAAGATATGGACTGGGAACCTTGGGCCAATGGGGTAATTTGCCTGGGGCATTATCCTCAGACAGAGGAACAATCAACTGGTGACCGTTTGTTAGTGACAAGGATAAAGTGTTTTCTTTTAAATTTGTTCTGACGTCAAACTTTCGCCACCACTCAACACCCAAAATGATGGGAAACAAGAGGTTTTTGCTAGCTTGAAACTGATCAGACAATAGATAAGAGCCTATCTGGAGATCGACTGACTCCATGATGTTTAGTGTAGGGATAACTTGAGAAGCCCCAACTCTAACCATACCACCTGGTGAGTAACTAAACTCAAGGTAGTCAGCAAGATTTTGGTCATTAAAATTATTTGAGGCACCAGTATCCACCAAAATAATTGTTCTGAAATTTCCATAAGAGGATGTAAGGGTAGCAGACAACAAGAAGTATTCAGAATGGGATTTATTCAACGCAGAAAACGCCATCAACTCACCACCAAATTCTTCCTCTGGCTTGAACAAGCCATCAGGGTATGTTTTGGAATCATAGAAGGGGGAAGGATAGTGGGCCACTCTTACTACTGAGGCCACATATCCTACCACACCTTCTGCAGGTGCATATACATCTTTAAATTTGTAACGAAGTTCCTTCTCCACTTCCTGAGAACCCCTAATCATGGTAGGGGTCAAAAGAGGGTTCTCAGGAGTAATCTGGTAGACTGAAATTGAGTCCTCATCCAGACCATATGAGCAAATAAAAGGTTCATTTTGGGATAAATCTCTCACATTATAAAACGCGTTTTTTTGTTTAAACAAACCCTCACTCATTCCAAGGGTGTGGTGCACATCGTTATCCAGGGCCATCACCCCCAAGCCCTGAGCCGATGCCTCAGCATGCACCTCAGAAACGTGTTGGGGAGAAAAAATGATAACGGAATTGTTTTTGTTAAGTTTGGGTTTGGACCCTTTGATGTTCTCGATTTCCACCAAGATGGGGAGGAAATCAGTGGGAAGCATCTCACATTTCAGGGAAAAATCACTAGTCGAGGAAGTGCTATTTATAGGGAGGGCCACAGGTGACATCATTAAAGAAGAATCATCTGAAACCTTTACTTCATTCTTGGGTCTAGACCCCTATATATTTCCAAATTTGGAAGAAGTAGAAGGATTAGAAGGATAAGATTCCTTCATTTCCAAAAGCGCGCGCGACTTTTCAGCTCCCATATTTATATGATTTGATCCAATGATGGCCAAATTATCTGGCCCCTTCCAGATTGGGGCAGAGAAACTACCCCAAAGGGTTTTGACAAGATGGTCAAATTTGGAAGGAGGTGACTGCCAAATTGGGGAGTTTTGCATTGAGATGTCTAAGGTTGAACGGAGAAATGACGTTTTAAATTCGTTGGTTAAAGGAAAAGCCTGAGCTTTTTTTGCAGAATTCTCTCAAGTTACTTTCATCAGACAACCCGCTTGATGCAGAGAAAAGAACTCAAAGAAGGAATGGAAGGAGGCTTCATCAGGTCAATTTTGCTCCAAGACCTGTTCCAAACCCCCTATTGCTTGCCACAAGAGCGGCTGTATGCGGAGTACTGCAAAAACCCAACCACCCACCTTGGGAGACAACTGGGACAATAGATTCACTCCTTGCAAAAGCGGATGGGAACCAGATGAATTGTTTTTTTCCAAACGAGGGCTTTGGCTCCAGGGAAGCTAAGGCCTGATGAATTTCTGAGTAAATCTCAGGAGAAAGGTGGGGAATCACAATCTTAGGATTGCAAAATGTATGAGACCACCAGGTACGAGCAGGAAGGGTGGGCACTTCCCAATTAGTAGTTGCAAGAATAACGCTGAGGCGCACAAGTACAAACAAAATGAGAAAACTGTGGTGAGCACCATCGTGGCAATGAAAAATGGCCAGCGCACCCAATTCACTAATAAAGAAAGTCCCACATGGATAATCCTTATGCACATATGATAAAAAGATTGATTGACTAATGTCAGGAGAGTTTCTGTAACTCTCTTGTTCCCAGCAAGGTGATGTAGGATGAAAACCCACATTGCTAGGGAACTAGCCATTTAAAGAATGGGTAGTAAGGCACCTCAAGCAGTGCCAGTGCAAAGGGTACCCTAGGCAAGTGTGTAAAGAGTGACATAAAATACCAGGTAAGTAAGAAACATCTTCGCTTGAGTGGACCCCAGAGGGGCGCCCATAATCAAGTGTGGCTGACGTCAAGGGCTTTGGGTGCCTCGATCTGGAGGGGACCTGGGCGGCCCACAGGTGCCCCTGGTATTTTGGTAATTTGCGAGATAAGGTAGTGGCCCACATAGTTGGAGACCTCCCCAAAGAGGTCCACCACCAAGTTTGCCCAAGGAATCATTTGGAAAAAACGTAAAATAACGGGGGTTTTATTAGAAAGTCAATCAACAAGGAATGTTGGTTAAAAACATATTTAAAATGGGCCATGGAAATTCAGAGGGCATGCAGAAGTGCGCCCAAGCCTTGACGCACCAATAAACAGATGCTTCCATCCATTTTGGTAAAATACACCAAAAGTTCCTTCACTCGAGTAATCAATTGAAGCCTTATTTTACCTGAAGAAAAAATTTCATAGCTGGAGCGGGACTCAAACCCTTGCTCTCCAACCAAGCAAATCGAACCATCTATATTCAAAATGTAAATCGTGCATTTCAAGGCCTGGGCTGAGATAAGAGGCTGGGCGTTTTGCACCCCAATAGTATCAACCTGGGCATGCTTGGCTTGCACCCAGCGTTGATCTAAGGTGTGCTTTAGGTCAGGGAGAGCCTGAAGCCTCACCTTCTGGGCCTCCTGTCACTCAGCCTTATCTCTGGCATCAATGCCTACTATTATGTCATCCAACCATGACAGCTTTATTGAACTCATCTAATAGTTGAGTATGGCCAGGAGATGCCCAAGAGGTAAAAAATACAAGCGCTTAGCCTACTAATAAGCTCATCTTCTTATCTTCATATCATATAACTTTTATATAATTATATTGTAAATAAATTTTTTGGTGATACTGTTGAAGTATTTAATTTGTATTAGGAGTGTAGATGAGCGTTAAGAAAGCTTGTCTGTTTTACCTGCATCAGGAGAGCTCCCAATTATAGAGGGGAAAATAACAGGAAGATATCAGAAGAGTCATTTATTGTTGTTTAGGCATTGTGAGCTTTAAAACAGTTAGGAAACACTGTAATACACTAGGCAAAATTGAGAATAAAGCAGTTAAAATTCTCTTGACTATTGAAGCAAGAGTATATTTAATAAGTGGAGAGATCCTTGAATTAACATTTGGCTCTCACTACAGGGGGGCAACCAGAAATACATCTTTAATAGGGTTTATAAAAACAGACACCAAATCAAATTCTTATATTTAATAAAAAGGACTTAAAACATAACAGCAGTCATGGAGTGGGAATGGAATAATCAACTATCTCAAATTGGGTATAGAGTTTTTTATGTGGACCTTTATCCCAAAGATATACCAAAGATTCTCTTTCTTTCATAAAAGATGATTCTCACTTAAACAGAACCGCAGTCATCAGTAAATTGGAACCAGATTTTCAATCTGAATGGGATGTATCAGAAGAAAACCCAGTAAGGATTTAAAATCCTCTAATACAAAGCGCAAACAAGATCCAAATTTTCCTAATTGTCTGTGTGTCATTCTAGTGAGGGAAGAGATAGCGCTTTAACCACTGTTAAATTAGGACAAGATAAATTTGAATAAACTAAAATTGCACCTATAATTGGTCAGGATCATCCGGAGTCCCATGAGGTCATAATCAATAAGAAAGTACTTTGGCCCTGCCAAATAAACTAGATGCGACATCAAAAATGAAATGGTCCAAATCAGAGAGCGATATCCATGCTTTTATAGGCATGATAAGTTATTATCGCCAAATCATAACTAATTTTGCACAAATTGGAGAGCCATTATTTTATTTGCTCAAGGATAAGGTCATGTTTGACTGGAAATAGGCATTTCAAGAGGCATTTGATCCACTTTGATTCGCCCTTATAGTAGCTCCAGTATTGTGATACCCAGACTTTGATCGTGAGTTTATTGTACAATCTGATGCTTTGCTTATGGCAGTTGGAGCCAGGTCGTCCCAAAATGAGAGGATGGCAAAGAACATCCTGTCGCTTTTGCTAGTAAGACTAAACATCCACAAATAAGCTACATGATGATAGAAAGAGAATGATTGGTGGTCATAACGCCTGCAAGCAATTTCTGGTTTATCTTCATGGCGCTCACTTTACTGTTGTAACAGACCATGCGTCCCTATGATGTTTGAACAACTTGAAGGAACCTGAGGGCCAATTAGCGCAGTGGGCATCAAAGCTTTAATCCTACGACTATACAAATAAAGCATCATGTAGGGGTGAAGCATTAAAATGCTGACTGTTTATCTCAGTTACCTACCATTGCCACAGTCAGTTTAGCTGCTGATGAGTTATTCAAGGAAAGGAAGTAGTGAATTTAAAGATGAGCCTGAATATGTTAAATATTGTTATCAGATCTACAGCAAAGCACCATGATCAAAAACGGGATGCTTTACAAAGCTTAAAAGGGAAAAAATTCATATTACTGAGCCATCAGCCCAAAAAGACACAATAATGGGTGTCCATAAAGCCAAAGGACACGGTGGTTTCAAGAAAACAAATGAGCGTCTTAAGCATTATAATACTGGGAGTCAATGCATTTTAACATACAAGGAACGCTAGATTGTTGTGTGGAGTGCCAAGGCAAAAAACCATTCCAAAAAAGCACATCTTATAAGCTCATTTAACCCAAATTTGATTGGCATACCATGTCAATCAATGTTGTTGGACCACTTCCCACTAGTACTTTCAAAGCCAAGTACATTAATGTGGCTATTGACCACTTGTCAAAGTGGGTCAAATCTAAGGCTATTTGGGAAGTAGGCGCAGTTACTATTGCAAATTTCACCCTTGAGAGCGTTATCCACAAGCATGGGTGTCCACAAGTTATACTGACTGATAATGGAAGCAATTTCACAGACAATGTTATCATGAAGCTCAACCAGTTAATGGGAGTGAGAGGCGTGCTTTCTGCTCCTTAACATCAAGGTTAATGAGACAGTCAAGAGCATAAACTAGATACTAGTGAATATTGTCTAAAAGTTTTCCACTAACAAACCATCTGAATGGAGCACCTCTATAAGCTCAGCCATGTTCGCCTATAACATATCCTACCACTCCGGTACTATGATGTTGCATTTCCAGACCTATATGGAAGGCATCCAGCCTTACCAATGCTGCTATACTTGGTCCTAGAGGACCCATAAGAGAGCAATTATTACCAATATGTCAAAAAGCTTTCAGATATATTGATAAAGTTGCAAGCTTAAGCCTTTGATAACAGTTTTTCTGTTAAAAAGGTCTGACCTGAAGATAATACAATGAACCGCTATAAGTCAGCCAAATTCAAACGTTGATGATGAGATACTATTCTGTACCACTCATGGATAAGGCTGTTTAGAGAAGTTTTATCGCATCTGGTTAAGCTATTCAAGATTATCTAAAAAACCTCAAGGTTTATTTATACAATTAAGTAAATTAAGACAGGCCATATATATAACCATGTTTCTGAGAAATTTATTAAAAAACATAACAAAAAGGCTGACTAGAAATGAATCAAGATATGAATATCTGAAAAAAGAAACAAGAGAGAAGCATAAACTTATGAAAAAATTAGTAGCGATAAGAACAGAAATGAAAATGAAAATAACGAAAGTAATATATATTTAATAAAAAGGAAAATATTAAAAATATATAAATTTCAAAAAATTAATTTATAAGAATTTTATTTCTTGTCTTTGAGAATAGGAGGTGAACCAAGCCCAGATTCTTCCACCCCAGATGCCAATTTGGCCCAATCCAATTGACAAGAAATAATAAATAAAGCAGTTGCAATATAAATACAGACACTTCACGTGCTGGTAGCTGCAGACTCCCAGCGAATTAAGGGGAGAGGAGGCTCAAAACCATTAGTGGTGATCCAATCAAGGCTGCAATTGTGAGGAAAACACATGCCTAAAATGAGACGGTCAATTAGAAAATCAGTGTGATACTGATAGATCTCAGGGGTTGTTAATTGGACTCAATAAACCTGAGATCTACATTATTGAAGAGGGGCATGTGTAGCAATTGTCTGAAGGCATTTGCTCCGGAAAGATGTGCATAAGATGGTTGAGTAAGGTCATCTTTTGAAGATATTCATCAGCGCTATCACTGTCTAAGCCTTCAGAAGTTGCACAAAAAGTTGAGCAAAGACGACTGTTGTGAACATCATGGGAATTTAACCCAAGTTACAAGGCATAATTGGAATGAATCTCAAGTGCCACTGACCAGAAATCAAGAACTTCCTCCACAAAAGCCCTGGCTTGAATTACATCTTATGGCTAAATGGAGGTCTATTTGGTTAATATAAGGAGAAAAGGGCAGAAATTTTTTTGTTATTGGCCTCATTTGCTTGAGAAGCTGGCCTTGATGAAGGCAACTTGATGAGCCCAAATTTGCCAAATATGCCTGAGGCATTGGATAATAATTAATGGCAAAGATAAAACCTCAAAGAGATCTTATCCTAAAAGAAGGACAATATTAAAGTTGCATCCTTAGGATTGAGGATGCAACCAAAAGCATCAGAGTGAAGCCCTACTGTAGAGCGCAATAGATTCTCGAACCCCCTAAATCCTCAGGTAATTTCTTCAGCCAGAATGACCTTCTCCTCTATAAGGGTATTTGGCTGAGTAGAAGTAACAACTATCAGTGCAGGGAAAAACTGACTCAATTCTGCTTCCTGAATGGAGTCTAAGAATAGTTGCATATGCTTTGTTCTATTTAATCTACTAAATTGTTGGCGCTGTTTGGTACTAAAATGCTTGACATAATGGTGATATGTTGAAGATGAACTATTAGCAGACGCTAAAGAAAATCATGAAACTTAGGATCCACAATCCAGTCAAGTGGGATAGATGTTAAATATGATGGTTGACAAAAAATTAAACCTTCCAAGAAACCAATAGATAATAAAATATTTCCATTGATGTATCCCTTGATCCTTCTCAATTTTATCTGAGTGCTTTATTGAATTAAATTCACCTCAACCCGCCTTAAAGGCTCTTAATAATTAAAAATATCATAGCTAATATAGCTATGATAAAAACCTATTATGGTCAATTATGGTACATTTAGGTGTAACAAGTGTGTTTATGGTATAAACTTAATTAGACATATGAGTTTAATGCAATTAGAATGATTGCACAATGAGATTTTTGTATTTCAATCAATATAATTGACATGATAGCACTTAAACATGGATTGCCCAAATAGAAGTACCTTGTGCTATTAGAGGCCTTCTGGCATCCTGATTAGGGGTGCGTCATATTTAAATTTCATATTGTATTTCTCCACATTTATTGTATTTAATCAGCGGTATGATGAAACACTAATATGGCTGAATGTAAAGTGGATTTATAACTTTGAGGTGCTAATATTACGCCCAAAATCCTCTCAATTATGTAAGTATAAGTTACTTCATTGGGCTGAAATGATTGATTAAGCTAATTCAAGAGCCAAATTAAATTTGGGTATTAGTAATTTCTAATACCATAATATGTAGTGGTTTTCATGGTTTATTGAACTCATTTAATAGATGAGTATGGCCAGGAGATGCCCAAGAGGTATAAAATACCAGCGCTTGATCTTTTAGTAAAATCATCATCTTACCTCATACAGCTATATCATATACATTTTGGTGATACTATTGAAGTATCTAGTATGAATTAAGGGTGTAGTTGAGCGTTAATTTAGCTTATCTGTTTTACCTACATCATGAGAGTTCTTAATTATAGAGGAAAGCTACATAGAAGGTAGAAGAAAAGTCATTTATTGTTGTTTAGGCCTTGTGAGCTTCAGAAATGTTAGGAAAAACCATAAGACCCTTGGTAAAATTTGAAGATTATTGGTCAAAACTTTCCCTACTATCAAAGCAGGAGCTTATTTATTAAGCAAAAATATCCTCAAAATTAATACTAGGCCAGAACGATACAATAACTAGTCCTTTCTCTATTTCTCATAAAGTTATTTTCTTAAGACAAACTTTTTTGTTGCTTGACTTCTTTTTTATTAGTAATACACTTTTAGACATTTGTTTGATAAGTTTTTGTCTGGCCCATCTTCAGACCACATTTAGGAGGTCTCCAACACTATATTTCATTTTTTACGTAAAAAAGCTACTTCAATATCATTAAAGAAATTTTGACCAAGCCTTTTTAAAGCCCCCCAAGGTCTAGAAAATGACTATCAACTTTGGGATAAACTCTGCTTTGGAGTATAGCCAAGTTGTCGCCTTCTTGTGCTACCTAGTAATCTTTATGACCTTTCTTGTTTTGTGTTTGAGACATCAAGGTTTGAAAATCATACGCGGTGTCTTGAAAACTTGTCTGTCAATAGCTAATCCTTGTGATCTGGGTTTGATCCAAAAAACCCCTCTGGGACTAGGGGAGTTACAGAAACTATTCTTACATCATGCTGACTTTTACAGTGTTTTGATGTGCTTCTAAAGGTGCTTAAGTGTTCCCTAAGGTCATTATATTGTACAATAGTTATTATAACGCCCTTGGACCTTTCCCACTATCCTTCAAGAACACAACCTGTATCTCACAGCCAAATCTCTATCCTTATGTCAACATGCGTTATGTCCTAAAAGTCAAATAGTTCTCTTTTTTTCATTATACAGACTTAATTACCACTGAAACCCCAGTCTTCCATAATCCAGCTAACTTCTTTAACTTTCACCACACAAAATCTACATTAGCTTTAGTATTTTATGTTAAGCTGACACTGCCACAGCAGCTTTAGTTTGCATGGTTCTCTAGGGGGACCCCTATTCTCACCACTTCAATCTATCTTCCAACTGAAGCGACGCTCATTTCTGATTTTTCTGGACGTTCAACACACCTCTCTCATGAGGTGCTCTATATGAGCTGGTTCTGGGAAACTTAAGTACAGCTATTATTTATTTATTCATTATGTGTTCATATAATGGACAACCCGTCTTTCTGATTCCTGACCTATTAATTTATCTATCCCCTCTGCTGAAACTCATACCTTGCAATCTCTTCTAGTGATGCTGTACTATTCGTTGTAAACTAATTAAAATGAGCTTGCGTCATATGGCTAAACTATTTGATTAGTATGTCTGCATTTTAAAAAAAGTAAACAAGGCAGGTCGACCTTTAGACAAATATACCACACCAATTTTTTGCATGTATTGGGTTCAAACCTGTTTCAATCAAAACCCAACCCAGAGTTGAGCAGGAACCACCCCACTAACTACCACTCCTCAGTATGTCTGCATTTAAATCATCCAAAAAGTGCTGATAGTTGCACAGCGGTAAGATCTCAAGGATTTACTTTGACCCCCTGTTTGCCAATGAGCAAAACTTTTGGTTGGAATACGATTCTTCCTCTAACTTAAAAACCATTCAAGTGCTAACCTGTACATCCAACTAGGAGCAAAAATGGTACTACTGGATTTTACCTACAATTTTATTTTTTTCCTTATTCCTTAGACCAAAATTACCCTGGTAATCCTAAAATGACCATAAATTTTTGAACAAAATTTGGTCTAAATTCTCTGATATAAACCCATGATCAGCCCATAAACAGTCAATAAGAATAAGAACTTTAATTAGAAGGACAGAAACAAGTCTTATAGTTTCTTTTACAAATTTTAAAACTGCATTGATTTAACCTTTATACATCAATAGAAAAATGTTGAATTCAGATATCTTCATCAGCTCGCAGCCAAGGGTCCAAAAGTCTCACAAACACCCCCTCACCACAATCACCACAATGATGTTGATCTACTGTGTGAAGGTACTCCTCATCCTAACCTTTCAAGGAATTCATGTAAGATGATTGAATTATATTTATTAACAAAGTCTTTCCTTATATGCTGGGACTTTAGAGATGCAGTCACCACCTCCCTGTAAGACCCCAAAGTCTAGGTTAACTACCACAAATGTCACGGTCTTCTATTAAGTTAAAACTCTGTATTTATAGGTAGAAGAAAATACTTCAAGCTCATGGAAGCCTTACACTGAACAATTTATAAATGGTTATTACCATGTAATCTGTACCCTCATGTAAATTAAGCCAATAGCTCAATCCCTATTAAGCATGCCCTTAAAAACGCATCTGAAGCACTCAAACCTAGAAGATGCAACCCTCAGGCCCTTTAGATCCTTTACAACATATTCTATTTAGCTTGCTGCCGCTGAGGACATGCTATATAACTATTTGTTAAGTTTATCTTATTTCAGATCCTTGAAAGATAAAAATAAAGCTCACGGTATTAACATCTTTGGTGGAAATCTAATAGTAAAAAAAATGGGCCCCGCAGCATGTGGCATGTAAAAACTTACTATAGGTTTCTGTACACTGCTCAATCATAGTTTAGAGGTAATCTACAGAACTAAGGTTTTTACCAAATTCTTAAATGGTTAAAACCTTGAAGTATAACTTTTTAATTCCCTTGCCTTCAGTGTGAGGTACTATTAATTACCTAAGGCGTATGCTATTATGGAAAGAAGGCTTAGAGCTTTTCCTTTTTTAGTCTTATAAAATAATGGCTGAGTTTACCAGTTATGTCTAGTTTATGCATAATAAGTCCAATATTTTACTTTGATATTGAGCTTTTTGACTACTTTTTTTTTCAAGTGCCACATAGTATGCTCTATCTGATTTCAAGCTATATTGGGTTGTTGTTTTCCAGATATCTTGACTTGTAAACTATAAAAACTTTTTTAAAAGAACTTCTCATGGTTTTTATAGACTTAGGTCTAGGATTTATATGAATAAGAAGTTAGGTTTCTGCTTAAAGAAAAGAAAGTGGAACAGTACTCATGATATCTTATATAATGCATCTACTTTAGAATTGCTATGTTAAAAATAATGTGTGACTCATCTGCAAAAAGAGATAAGTACAAGCAAGTTTTTTAGGGTATTAGCTTTTTGTATAGAATACATACAATATTTACCTTATGTAAATCTATTAGATAAAACCTTTTTGTTAGCTCTTACATCAAGCTTTAGGTTTTTACTTAATGATAGAAACCAAAGAATAGCCTTGCCAGCCTTACACAGACTCTTTTAATGAGAAAAACCTATGCACTTTCATTAAGATAACTTGTTTCTAGAAAAAAGTTGTTTACTGGTAAAGGATTCTTTTGATATATGTAGATAAACAATGTAGTAGGAGTTTTATTGATCTAGTATCTGGCAATAAAACGTATTTTTATAACTAGAAAACTGTTTTATCTTTAAGTACACATGACATGGTCAACCAGCGCTTGATGTTGATTACATTTAAAAATTATTACTATTATTAGAGTAGTCTTGTGCAATTGTTCTAAAATCTACAATCTTTTTTTAGTACTAGTGGTGCCCAACACAAAAGGGGGAGCCGCCATGCATCTTTATTTGCAAATGGGCCAAACAAAGGGATTAATATAAATAAAAAAATTTTAATATAGCCCCTAGGTTATCAGCTTAGGAAGATATATCAGATGGTGAGGAGGCTTTGGGGAAAATTTTGTCTGACGCCCAATTTAGCTGGCGGACCATGGCAGACAGCATTGGGGTGGGAGCATCAGCGACATGGGGCATAAGGAGGTATAGTTGGGGGTAAAATCTTAAATCTTTCACACTTGTGTTTTATCAAATTTTGAGAATAGAAAACTTTCCATAATAAGCCTTATATTTTATATGATCTGAATAAGTTAGCGGTTATGCTCATTAAATAAAATAAGCCCAACTGAAGCCCTATTTTATTGTCTCTAAATTTACACTGGGAGTTATTAAAACCATAAAAATCTAGACAGAAAATGAATAGAGTAGTATGATTTTTGTGCAATCAACTAAGATATAAATTGTATTGGGACATAAAGATTTTATGAAAATTTTATAATTTATACTTTTTTGGCAATTAAATACTACTTGTAACTGGAAGCAGCGCGCCAACCTCAGCTTTCTTAACCCTAAAAGTTGACATGCTGCTTAGGGGGTCTACTTCGCGCAGATTAGGCACCAGACAACCTATGATAACATCACATAGCTTTCACTAAGCAAATCCACCTTTGATGCTACCCCTTGTAGCATCAATCACTTGTAATTTGTCCACGCCCCAGGCAAACTTCTTGACACCCTTGACATTTTTGACATGTTCTGGCCATTAAGACTCAATGGGACACCTTCCCAACCACTTCCCTGGCGTTATCAGTACCAATGTTCCTCAACAGCGAGTGTCTTCTTCCAAATTTAGTCAATCCTAGACTGGTTACTGGCGATTACTACACTTTATATAGCAAAAGTGCAAACAAAAGGATAAATTTAATATTCTTTATAAATTTTACTAAGATAAAACGTGAAGTATTTTATACTTCAAGTGATGATTAAGATATAAAATAAACAAATTATTGAAGTAATAATTTGGGAATTAGTGGTTTTAATATGAGGTTTCTAAATCCTCTAGTTAGACGTCTTCTAACTGCTGCTTAAGTATCTTCAGCCATATGAGAAAGTTCTTGTAATTGCAAGCTCCATATCGCGGTGGTTACCCCTTAATATGGATGTTCAGGGGCCTTTGTGGTAGTCTATGTTTCTGGGTGTTGGATCATTGTGCTCTCTTTTGATATTAGTTAGATAATTAATTTGGTAGTCCTTGTCTCAGCTTCAGGTTCAAGCAATGGTACTCCTACAATGCGCCTCACATTGTGGCTTTAAGCCAATCTGGAAATTGGATAAATGCCAGATTTGGTAGAACCCTCCAACCTCAAAATCACTCATCAGCGTAATTCAGTTCACTCATTGTTTTGTCACTTGCAGAATGAAAATTATTTAAGATTAAAGGTATATAAGAGGGTTAATTTTCATAGAGAACTATGGTGTTGGCGTCATCCTCACATATTATAAATCTTCTAATTTGGCATGATGAAAATTAAGTCTCATGACGTCAATTCGTTCTTGTTGAAATAATTACTCATGACGTTATCTCACCCCTACAGAAGCTTTCTTTGCTCATACTCACCTATATATGGGCCTTGATCATCCCCATCTATGATTTTGGTCGCCAGTACCTCCACCGGCTTGAGGGTTGTTATCAATAATTCCAATGGTTGAGGATTGGCTTTCTATAACAGACGCGGCCTCATCCACAACACTTCCCCTTCCAAGATGAGACCTGGGAATGATAGAAAGTTCCAGGCGTGCACTCTATTATAAACATTAGTATCATCATCCTGGATGGATCATTTCATTCCTTTTTTTGTCAAGATGGTCGCAGCCCCGGTCCAAATGGCCTGTAGTTTCTCTAATTTATTCCCCCAAAGGTGTTTAAAAAGAATTGTTACCTATGATAAACTTGGGTAACTTGATTCTTCTCTGGATCTCCCATTGGCTTGGAGAAAAATCGCTTTAATGTTTCTTTAAGCATCTAACTGTATTCATATAAGCTCTTCTGCTAGCTCTTGTAGGTAACTCCCAGATGGGTATTTTCTACATCTGGTGATATAATTGGTGACAGGAGGGTAGGAAGCGCGGCCTCTTGCCCATACAGGACTTTGAAGGCCAACTTCCCAATCACGAGGAGATAGCTTAACTGGTAAGCCAATAGCGCTGATGAGAGCAACTGGTCCCACTTTGACCTTTAATTAAGAGACATTTTTTTAAAATCCTCATAGGGTCCCATTTAATCACTTGACACTTCTGTTGAAGGATGGAGTGTAGGGGGTAGTGAACTGCTGCTTTACCACTATCAAATTAATCAGTTTTTTCATTACGTCTGAGATAAAGTTCATCAATTGTCCAACAGTAGAATTGAGATAATCTGTGTCTTGTGATCACTTGTTTGCACAAGAAGTGGGTAGTAGTATTTGCAGTATATATCTTGGCCACAGACGCTTTGACCCTCTTAGTAAAGTGATTGATCGCCACCAGGATGAGCTTGGCGCTTCTGGTTGCTGTTGGCAACGGTCCCACCACTTCATTGGAGACATTGTTAAAAAGGTGTGGTGAGAAGAATGGGCATGAACTCAAAATGCTTTACCAGCAGGCAAAAACTGATGCAAGGTACACACAACTCGAAGGCTTGGTGTACTTCGTTGGACATGCACTCCCAGTTGAACCCCTCCTTGAGATATGCAACGCTTTGTAACAGTCCATGGCCCACATGCTATTGAAATTAAATCACTATCTCCATGCAATTACTGAGCCTGATGTATGGATAAAATTCGTCTTGAACCTTCTTTTGCAGATTTCTATTGACACACTGGGTGTCTTTAGAACATCTACACAGGACGCTCTTCACTTCTTCAGTTTCTTCATGCCAGACCTCTTCAGGTAGTCCAATTAAGTCGTAAAGGTGATTGCTCTCTGGCACCTGCAGGTGGAATACTGGTAGTCGTAAAACCATCCGCAATAAGTTGTTTATTTCCTGCTCAATGTATGATTTTGAAATGATACCCTTGGAGTAAGATAGCCTAACGGGCAAGTTGTTCATCTGGATCCTTCACGTTTCTTAACCAACGGAGATATGCATGATCCATGACTAATTTAAAGTCTACTCCATATAGATAGGGCCTGAAGGTTTTGCTGCACTTATTATGGCTAGCACTTGCGTTCAGTAACGTTGTAATTCTTTTCAGCTTTGCTGAACACTTTAGTAGTACTTTATTGGATGATCTACCCCATCTTCATCCAGTTGTGCTAAGGTAGCACCAAGTCCCACATCACTGGCGTCAGTGTACAGACTTAAGGTCTTGTTGAAGTGTAGATAGTCCAAAATTGGTGCTGCTATCAATAGCCTTTAATTCTGCCTATATCTTCTCCTGCTCCAGGCTCCATTAGCATTTCATCTCTTTAGTAAGCAGGTAGGTAAGGGACGCCGCCAAGTCCGCAAACGTGGGATAAAATGTTTGTATTACTCCACCCTTACTAGGAACACTTGAGCATCCTTATCATCTTGTGTGGCTTCATTGCCACGATTGTATTTACTTTCTCATCTTGAGGCATAATTCTGGATGGGCTAATCTCGTGCTCCAGGAACTCCATCTTTTCTATTATGATAAGTACACTTTTTCTCTTCAATTCAAGTTAGATGAGTGTAGCCACATAAAGACCCCCTGGAGGTGCTGCAAATGTTCTTGAAACGTACAACTGAACACAGTGATGTCGTCAAGGTATATTAAAACGCTTAACAACTTAAGATCACAAAAGATGCGATTTATTGCTCGTTGTAAGGTTTCATTCGAGTTACAGATTCTCTGAGGCATCCTCGTGGGTTCAAACAAACGCTGGCTGCTGATTAAGGCGTATTTCTCCTGGTCCTTGGGCGAGAGCTCCATTTGAAAATACACTATGGCAGGTACATTGTTAAAAAGTATTCTGAGCTGCCCAGGAATTTCATAGCATCATAGATGCGCAGCAGTGAGTACAAGTCCTTCTTTGTTATAACTTTTTGGAGGCTATAATCTATAAATACCTTATGAGTCCTATCCTTTTTTGCGCATCAACAACAAAAAAGATGCCCATGGGCTCTTCAACGGATGGATTATCCGGTTTCAGCTAACTGGTTGAGCTCTTGTGAGATGACTGCGTCCTTTGTCTTTAAATGGCGGTAAATTTTGGACTTGAGGGGGATAGCAGAACCACTGTCTATCATATGGACCTCCCCTTTGCACAGGCCAAAGTCATTGAGGTCGGTGCTGAAGATCTCATTAAATTCGTCCAAAAGTTTGTTCAATTTTTGCTGCTTAGGGGTCATATCCTAAACCTGAGCAAATCAAACTCCTACTGCATATATGGACTCAGTATCTTGCCACTGGTCAGGCAGGCCAGTTCTACAATTTTTCCTTTTCAACTCATATTGGTTTAGTAGTGATGTTCCACAAAACAAGGTTTAGCTCTCCAGAGTAAGTGTTATTGTAGAGCACTGGTAGTATATTGAGCTCTTTCACTCAAATTCTATCCAACTGTATACTTCCAATATGGTGTCAGGTGGAATCTTTGCACTTATTAATAGGGTCATTCTACGTTCATCTCATGGTTGAATCTCTGTGCTTTCAGTAGCACTCAGAGAAAGCTCTTCCTATGCGCTCACGGTAGGCGGTAGTTGCTTTACACCTTCTCAGGCAAAGTTTAATTAATGAGTAGATAGATTGGTCCATTTCAACAAAGCACATACCCTGTTTTCATCATTTAGCGTCCTCGTCATTCAACACCAAGGGATGTTGGTAGCACAAAATTCTAACCATGCTTGTGATAAAGTCAATCTTCGCACCCAAACTCCATTAGAAACGTTGTCCTGATTAGGATATTGTAGCAGTCCTTGTCCTATACTACTGCAGGTGCCATCAGGACCATACGCCAAAGGTGTAAAGGCAGCGTGGAATAAGATCTTTTGGTGAAAGTAACGTTGGGTCCTCCAGTGCGGCATTCCACATTGTAGTTGATGTTGAGCATAACCTGAGTTTCTTCACAAATCTTTGAAAAGATAATGTTAACTAGAGCCCTGGTGTCCGGTGCTGTCAAAACGCGCACCTTCTGGATGATTACATCCACCTTTGTTACATTTTTGCCAAATGGGTTCCCAGTGGTCAGGAAGTCAGTGGCAGAATATCAAATTGTTTCATAGCAATATCCTTTTTTTATTGGACTTAATAGTGTTTTTGCCATCCAGTGCCACATTCTTAAAGGTGACGTGACCAAATTATCTCCTTCTTCAATTGAATTGATCACTTGAGTATGCTTAATTGCTTGGGCCAAATAGGTATTGCTTTGATACAGATCCGCCAGTGACATGAACTCTTAATCTACCTGTTATAGCAACCGCGCTAGGTGCCCCCAATACTTGGTAACCCGCACAGTAAGTCTTCATTCTCAAGTTCTTCCTCACCCTCAGTGTGGAGATCCACCCAGTTTACAGTTCTGAGTGTATCCTCATTAGTAGTTGGTACCTTTATTTTAACGGTAACTAATGGAGAGCATTGATATAAGTGGACAAGCTGAGACATTTATGACACTTAAACTCTTGATGTGGCAAGTGTTCAAGCGGTTTGCTAATATTCTTTTCGGGCTTGTAAACCTTATCATTGGTGACTTAAACGGCCTTATTAACTCGTCAAGGGGGTGGTGTAGATGCCATTGCCTTAAATTCAGATTTGTACATCCCTTGTACATTGAGAAGCGCCTCCTTAAGCGCTTTGCAGAACATCACAATCTTGACCACTAGAGTTATTTTCATCTTCAGATTAGGATGCATCACTAATGAATTCAGTAAAACAATTTTAGCAGTCGGCAGATACATTTTCAGTGGTTCATAACTGATGGGCCCTGAGGTAGTAGTGAAAGGTGTAGTTTACAATTGACTTATTTTTGCTCATCTTCATTAACAGGAACCCTTGTTTAGATTCTGGACATCTTGTTCACTACCAAACTCAGTGAGTGAGATTGACATGAGTTTGGCTATAAAGAACTAGACTGGGATCCTAGTCAGGGTGTGCGAGCGCCCAGTGGAGAGCCCAGAATGCCATAGGCATAGCGATCCAAGCGACTAGTAAGAGTGAAGTTCTATTGGGGACATGAGGAAAGTAAAAGTTTATTAATGTACCAAAGGCCTCAAAGGCAAACCAGATGTTTGCAATGGGGGTAACTGCTGTCTTTTAAGCGCAACCACCAAGGGCGGGAGAGGCAAGGAGAACTACAACTCCTCAGGGTTTGTGGTTGCTGGCCTTCAGACTCAAATAGGAGAGCTTGCGTGCCAGTGAGGGATGGCACAGGGGCACTGCAGGATCAGAAGTGAGAACAGAGGTGGAATGTGACCCACAAAGGGGGTTAGGACCAAGCTTCCCCTGGATGGGATGCTCCAGGTCATACAGTTGGGCTGAGCCGTTGGCAGCTGAGACAGTTGTGGACCCCAAGTCCACGAGTGGTGGGCAGGGCTTCTCTGATTCTCCAACTGGGGAGAAGTTTTGGAGAACTTGGCAGTAGAATGGATGGGAGGGTTTTCATTAAATGGACGTGTGATAATGAACAAAACAGCGGGTTTGTCATCAGGGGCAAGTTGGATTATCACGTTTATGATCCGCCACCACGTGGCAGGGTCAAAAAACTGGATGATCCAGTCAGCAAACATTGGTATGAGAATTTGAGTGATGGCGCGCTTTGTCAGATTGATCAGCAAATTTCAAAAAAGTAAGGCAGATAGAGGCAGCAGCAAGCTTACGGGTATTTGAATTTTTTTAAGCGTAAAGCATGGAAGATAAGAGAATGAACCAACAACTCCCCCTGGGCTGGGCAGTTGCCTTAGGTACTGGATAAATTTCATAGGGATGGTATCATGGGATTGGGTGTTTGGAGTTTGGTGATGGGATTTGGTTGGCTGGCATAGAGGAAAGTAGGGTGATGCTTGAGATTTCAGCAAAAATAAAAAAAGACTTTTGTAAATTTTTTCCGCATTACAGGGCCAAAACTAGTCAATGCTACCAATCTGGGTCCTGATCATCTGAGTCGGCCTGTTTGCATGATTCAGATGTTCCAGATTTGTCCCAGGAGGCAGGGTCCATTGGATTGAGTTGTTTGCAACTTGGACTAAACTCTCAATTAGACTATTAGCATGCTCTAAACTTCCTGGATCCATTCTGGAGCATTGGAGAACCTGGTCTAAGTCATATGGTGTCTGGTTCAAGAACTGAGTCATACCCTGTTCTGATTTCCAGTGCCAGCCAGTCCGGACTGGCTCTCCCAGACCAGAATTTGCAGGCTGGGCTCCAATGTTGGTAAATGCTGTTTCCCCAAATTTTTGACATAGTTTGCTAGGGAGTGGGGGGTCCCAGGGGCCTGTACATGGCCTCTAATGTGCGCAATCTCTCTGCAAACTTCCTCTAGTAAACTTAACAGGGTTGAGGAGAGGGGAAGAGGTGGGAATGAGGTATCCTTGGGGGGGAGGGAAGTCAACCAGCGCTCATCTATCACGTGGGCTAAGTCGCTCAGCTGTGACAGAGGGACCACTTGGCCCTTGTGACCTCTTTTTGTCCGGAAGGGGTGTTGCTCCCTATCCAGTTGCATGGGCTAGTCTCCAGACTTACACTACACTTTACTTTTTTGACAGGGAGGATTCCACCGCCAGGGTCATGGACCAAGGCATAATTTTTGTGCCGCTCTAGTAGCATTATAGCCAGGATGACCGCAATCTTCTGAGGAGGACAAGGGGATGCAGGTTGGGAAGTGTGAAATTCTTCTATCACGTCCTTGCAGTTTGCACAATGGTGCGCGTTCACCCAGATGTTCTCATATGAGGGTAGCCTTTACAAGCAACCAAGTATTGAATAGATCGGAGAAACCTCTAGAAAGCCAGAATGGCCTCCACCTCAACTTCCTGGGATTCTCTGATTACAATTGTCTCTGGGGATGTTGGCCTTTCCCCTTTGAAGGGTTAGGAGGGAGGTATGGAAGACGTTGTGCTGCTTCTAGTGTGTAGGCAGTCTCAATTGTAGGCTCCGTTGCCTAAATCTTTTTCAACCTCAAAGGGCCCTGAGTGTTTGGCTGCTAGCTTATGGGTGGGCTTTAAGGGGAAGGTTG